>OY776680.1:66421195-67021195 GCA_963675555.1 Leptura quadrifasciata
TTAAACTTCTCATCAGAGCACCAGGCCGACTCCAAGGAAGGTTCAAAATTTTTTTCTTCGAATCTCGTTTATTTTAAAAGGCTGAAATTGCCTTGAAGACCCATTATTGTGGTTATAGTAATTAAAACGCGAATCGAGTTGACTGTAATACATTTATAAATACAATTTTTAGAAATACTCCAGTGGTACTCCAAAATACAGATGGGCCTGAATACCACAACGTTGAGGATATTGAAGATCAAGATAAATATATAATACTGGATTCTACCAACTACGATTCTGACAAAGAAAAGTAAGTAACATACATTGAGATATTATAAGTGCATATAGTGAGTATATGCACTGCTCTATTATAAGCAAATGCATTACAAAATTTTATAAATTCATATTTTTTTTATTTCAGCCATCCTCATTTTGTGAATAAAGAATTTGTACCAACAGTGTGCCAAGAGTTGCAAAATGAAAACTGTCCGAATATTGCTGAAATTCTACCAAAATTTTTAAATTCACAAAATGAAAATGACAGTCCCATAGTCCGAAATTTACCACCTGAAAAAGATGTACAAAATTCTTTTATTTCCCAGGAGGACTATGGTCCATGTCAAAGCTTCCCTGCAGATAAAAAATGCAACAAAAACTTTAAGAGCTCATTATTAATGCCGGCGAATCAGTCGGTATCGTGTCATCAAACAAGCCAACGTACATTATTAAAAATCTATAAAGATAAGTGATTTAATTAGCGGTTGAGATAGTACAAAGAGTAATGGTATTTTACTAAGGTCGAAAATTTTTTGTTGCATTTTTTATTGGCACGCTAAAATTGCAAACGACTATACCTGTACCTACATTCCACACATTGCCCATTTCGTTTTTACAATTATTTATTTATTTTCAGTGTAATGGGACATGAAATTCGTGCAGAAGAAAATAATGTATTATCAGGACAAAGAATAGTTGATCTGAACTACGTTTTGAATTGGGCATTAAGTTTACAGGTGGAGCACTCAAAAATATGCAGCACTGGAAAAATGCAACTTAGTGAGGAGCGTAAATTTGGATTAGTTAGTCAGCTAAATTTCAAATGCAACATATGTGACTACGAAACAACAAAATTCACTGAAGATCCAAAACACAAAAAGTCAAAAATAAATTATGGTGCAGTATGGGGAACTTTGGCCACTGGATCAACATATACTCACTTGAAAGAACAGTTAAGTGTGTTAGATATACCTGCAATGTCATACAGACTCTTTCATAAAATTGAATTTGAACTTGGAGATCATTGGAAATCTTATTTGTGGGAATCCATTGAAGAGTCAGGCAAGGAAGAGTACAGGCTTGCATTAGAAAATAATCAAGTTGATGAAGGTCATAATGTCTGGACCAAAGTTTATGTAGATGGTGGATGGAGTCATCGCTCTTATGGTCACAATTATAACGCAGCATCTGGTACAGTAAGTATTTATACTGACTGAATTTTCATTCATTTTGACTATATATATTTTGGTATTTTTATAATTGTGACATCTATAAGCAATACATTGCATCTGATATTGACACACCGACCTAAAAATAATGCACCATCGAAAATTCACGAAAATTATGTGAAATGTTATTATGAAGTGTTAAGGGTTTTGCCGCGGTTGTCGAACTTCACTTGATTCTTCCAAAGATTGAAGTTGTGTTTTTAGTCTCTCTATCTTACACAGTCGATACCCATTCTCTTTGTTGGAATCTTTCCTGTTTTTCATAATTTCAAGTGATTTTTTATTAACCCTTGGTTAATAGCGCTTACTTTTACTAGTTGATTTTGTGATAACGTGTTCTGCCACTGCCGACTTATCTCTACCAAACTGAAACTCAACCAATTGGTAAATACCTGTTGTTAATAGGTGAGGTCCTTGTTTGAGGGAAGCAACTGTTATATTTCCTTCATCGTTCATGTTCAGAAACGTACACATCTATTAATTCAAATGTGCTTCTAGAGGGCAGAATTTATTTTAGTCGCAAACTCCTCTATAAAATCCTTATTTTACTATAAGGAACATAAACAGACTGCGACCACCAACAGCTGTCTTTCGGCTGGTGTTTGTTCAATCGAAGCATATTCCGAAGAGTAGCTGTTGGTTGCAGTCTGGTTACGTTCTTTATAGTAAAATAAGGATTTTACATAAGAGTTTGCGACTAAAATATTTTTTTATTTTAAAATTCTGCCCTCTAGAAGCACATTTGAATTATGCTAAGCCCAGTCAGGCTATTTATTTTTCAATTGCAATAGACACTGGACCGCTAGATGGCGCCTGCTGACTATTTTGCATATCGCTGTCCTAAAGATACCGAGATGTACCAAGTAATCAAAGGATCCTCGTGTCGTTCGTCATATGTCTACTTTGCACTGACGAGAGCAAACAGCTCGAAACTGCGGTCTGCAAGTGGTGTGGGACGACTGGCACAGGAGCTCCTTTAGTCTTTGGGCTGGTGTTTGTTGCAATTGAAGCATTAGCGTTCTGTTAGTAATACACAGATATTACACTTACCACCCTAGGCTTGTAAAATAAAGATTTTATAGATGAGTTTGTGACTAAAATATTTTGTTTTAAAATAGTGCACATCTCTTTTCTTCGATAAAATCTTTTCCTATCTGTGAACTCCACTAATGAAGGGCAAGCACTCATATGTTGTAGGTTGCACCTTTTCTTTATTCGTTCTTCTCCAGTTGTTATAATAAGTCGTTGTACATCTTTTTGTTGTAACCATTTTTTTCTAGACCTTGTTGAACTTTCTCAAGTTCTTCGGATTTGTTTTTATCGTCACACATTGTGTTAACTCTCACCTCCTTTACTGTGGATGATGGTAAGATCCAGCATGCAGCTAACGATTAATGTATTTTCTTCCTGTAGATGCCATGGGCTAGCTCGCCATTGCTTCAATATTTCACTAATACATCAAAGAAAGGCAAAACTCGCTTTTTCTCTTCCTCACAATATTTGAATGATGACTATTTAAATGGTCCAAGAAAATAAATAATGCAGAGTGTGATTATATAATGAACGTATCGTCTACTTAGTGTAACCAACATTTGTTTTTTTTTAAAGTAGTATGTAGCATCTTCAAATGCTTCTATGAATACATTGGCAATTACTGACGAAGCAGGGATCCCGTAATCAGTCAATACTCCTGCGTGTAGATAAAGTCGTCATTGCACAGAAAAGAGGTTGCTGGATAAGCATAATCTTACTAAACAGACATTTCTGACCTAGTTATTATCCCCGTGTTCTTTTATTCATTGATGAGTCGTGCGCTGTCATCGAAAATTCATTGTATCTTTTTTTATTCTTAAGGTTAAATAAAGACGATGAAAGCGCACGACTCATCGATGATAAAAGAACACGAGGTATGCCTATCAGTAACCCATATGAGCAGACATATGGAGCTGTTGTATGAGATCACTGCCATCACCAATAACAGCCAGTATATCCATGGAAGCATTCAAAAGAAGGAACTATACGCTTCAGAGAGGAAACCATAATACTGGTTGCACTGTGAATAATGCATTCATCATATGGTCACGTGGAGAATCTTCATTTATCTGTTTTCTTCGGTCGTTTAATTAGCCAACATTCAGATATTCAGTTTACGATGGAGACCATACAAACAGGACCTTTGCCTTTCTTAGATGTGTAAAACATTTAAGCAAGCTGACCCAATGTCTACAAGAAGAAAACACATTGATCTTCACCTATATGCTGCATTTCATCACCATCTACAGCAGAAGTTGTTAACAGAAGAACGTTGTTTCACAGAGCCAACACAATATGTGGCGATAAAAGCAAATCTGAATAATTTAAGCACGTCCAGCAAGTTTTAGAGAGAAATAGTTAATTACGACAAAAAGATATATAAACGATACAAACGGATTACTAAAAATCAGATAAGAATAACTGAAGAACAGGAAATTCCTGCAACATATATGTCCTTATCATTTATCGGTGGAACTCACAAATAGGTCAAAAACAGAATAGGAGTACTTCTCCTAACGGTGAGAAACTGCAACGGTTGCTTACCTCAAACCAGGTCCATGTGTACACTATTGATGAAAGTAGTTACATTAGAAACACAGAGCCGATTATCCAGTTCAGAATTAAATGTCATTCTCAATTTGTATCATAAGAACAAACACCGGACTTGAATACACAGATAAATCGTCAGTGGTAGAACAATGAGAAATGTAAACCATAAAATCAACTATGAGCACATCAAAATGTTAAGATGCGCTAGTACCCAAGGATTGTTATAAAATGAGTAGAAGTTGTCAAAAGCAGGAACAACTTCAATAGAGAGAGTGGATATTGACTGAGTAGGTACCACTTGGAAATTGACATAACGAATCAGATGTGAAGCGAAGAAGTGCCAATGTATATAACAAGGAGTAGAACACAGCAACTTCAGTCTTTCAAATCTTTCTGAAGAAGTTGACAGTATGTTAAGTGAATAATCAAGTAAAGTTCAGCGATTAGAGCAAAACACTTCATTGGACAAAGGCAGGTGAAAACCTGCATTATAGAAATGTCATGTAATGAAATAAATACGTATTATATGGTCATGCGAAGAAATAGCTATTTTCCCTGTTTCAGGCAATTATAATTGGTGCATTGACTGGAAAATTACTTTTCCTCGGAGTTAGGAATAAATACTGTAGTATATGTGCACGTGCACTGAACAGACAACAACAGCCATATGAACATGTTTGTTTCAAAAACTGGGAGGGATCATCAGGTGCCATGGAACCAGATGTAATTGTAGAAGGTTTCAAACATAGCCAAAGAATGCATAAATTGAAATATTTAAAATTTGTGGCAGATGGAGACTCTAACGTTTTTGCCAAAATTAAAGAAGATGTTCCATATGGAGACAAAGTAGAAAAAATAGAGTGCAAAAATCATGCTATCAAGAACTATGGAAAAGGTCTATATAAAATAAAAGATGATAAAAAAAGTAAATGCCACAGGACGGAAGTTTTTAACTATTCAGAATATCAAACATTTACAAAATACTGCCTTGAAACAATTAAATATAAATGCTAATGGTGATGTTGAGAAATTAAAACGAGACTGGACAAATGGTCCAAATCATGTTTTTGGTGATAACTTGAATTGTAATTCTGAATATTGCAATACAGTTGGTGATGTTCAAAACAACAAAATGTTGGAGTTAGAATCGACAGGAATACACTACCACATAAACAGTAAGTAAACATGCCCATTTGAACTTTTCAGGGAATAATTGAAACCTGAAGGGAACGACTAAAAATAAGGTTTCCAATATAACCTGTACTTCTTATTGCACACTATTTTTTAATCCATTAATAATACAATAACTGCCTAGCGAATATAATAAACATGTTTGAAGGTCCGATTAGCATTCGAAAAATTAATGGAAAGTTCATTTCAGGTTGGAAACGTTTTTGTTGTATTAGTTGACCTTCTGAAAGACAAACTGTGGTGAATGATTTGGTACATAATGTGAGTAAATGTAGGTATGGATGTCAGTGGATGTGTTGTATAAACTGTATATTATAGTGAACAAATTTTCAATTGTGGTTGGCTTCTGAGGTACATACCGCATTATTGTTTATTTTTTTATTTAAAATCTAAATTTAATTAACAACCTTTCCATAGGTGTACTCGACAGACTAATAAATAAGGCACATAAATTAATAACCAACGAGACAAACAATGCTTCAGAATTATTTATGTCATTCAATGCTGCAAAACGTTTAAACCTAACACAAAGAGGATCCTTTGAAAATTGGGCACATATTTCTGGAATAAAATATAATAAAGGATTAGAGTGGCAAGCAGACTCGTGGAAAAAATTCACCGAGGAAAGTCCAGGAAAAAATTTTAAAAAGTCTTTGACAGAAAGTTCACGACATCATAAAACGAGAGTGAAAAGAAAGTTAAATTTCAGTGGACATGTAAACAAACCGAATAAACGGAGAAAACCTACAAAAGTGCTACCTTCAAGGAGTTATGGACCAAATGCACTACAAGCTCCCCTCAATGAAGAGGAACTTATTTCTGAAAAAAAATAGAATTTTGAAGAACATGCAGGTATATTATAAATGAAAATAAGCATTTATAATTTTTACTTCAACTTTTATTGACATGTCAAGTTGGCCGAAGCCGTGGATCTAATTCGATAATTTCTCCTATATCTCTCAACTGATTCAAACAATCTATTGATAGGCTTTTAAAGAAAACTCAATAATATAGTACTGGACTGTTTTTCCTTCTGAAAAACGAGATTTTACTGCACTTTTTTCTCTTATATAAAACTTTTTTTTTCCTTCCTTCTCCAAAACAGAGATTATAATTTATATTATTTACAATATAGGCTAACGACCTACAGAGCAAGTATCTACATTGTCTTAGTATATTATTTGGAATATTATCAAAACCGTTGGAATTTGAGGGATGAAGCTTGTCCATTAAGGAAACAACATCCTGTTCAGATACAGGAGGTAATAAACATATTTTGGCAGAAAAAGGTACATTTGACATAAGGAAATTATAGTCATTCGACAAATTATTATTGTTGGGAAGGGTAGTAAAGTGCAAGTTAAAACCATTTGCTACTTCTTCATCTTGTATTTTTTCCCCGCCCACCCTTATAGTTATATCCATTACTTTTATATTCTTGCCCTGTATTTTTCTAATAATGCTCCACATGGCCTTTGATTTATTCTGTTAATAACGAATGTTATCATAATATTCTTTTTTTGTTTTTTGAAGTTTAAACCTATACTGTTTATGCAGATATTTATTTAAATCTTTAATATATTCATGACTCGCTGTGGTGTGTGATTGCATACATTCGGGCGTTTTTAACTAGTCTTGACGTCACCGCTAAACAGGTCCATTTATGTCAGTCTCTAAATTTCGGAAAGTATTTCAATAATAATTAATAACATATATGGTCTTTTTTGTAGGTTAAATGTTTGACCTGAAATATATCAACCTGTTGGTACCTTATTACCTGGCATGAGTTATTCGTTCCAAAGGAGTCATGTTGTTTACTGTATATTTGTTTATTGTTATATATTTATTTGTTTCCCCACAGACTATCTTCCCTGGCCTAAACAGATGTATTTTGACATTATGATTACTAACTAGTAGGTCCCTCTATGAACTATACGGTCAACCAAGGTTAAGTAATTTTTGTTGCCTATACTTGACATTGATCGCGCTGCTGAAACAGTTGTCCCGAAGCCCTGCCGCATACATTTATTTATTATTAAAAATATCAGGTTACAGTCCTTACTTGCCAATGAAACACTTGACAGTTATATACATTTATTCACACTTCTCTTGTATACGCAGGTATATATACGTCATGTAGCGGGTGCTGCAGTACATACTATTTGGACGGCGCAAGTTGCAGACTGGTCTATTCCAGAAGCAGCTCCACATGTGCTACTTCTGCGTTGATACCAACATAATAGATTAGATTAAAATATAATTGAAAATAGTGTTTACATTGGAAAGAAAATAATGCAGAAGATTATTTCATCCCAGCATTTCGGGACGAACATTTAACAGAAATATATCCAACATATATGGCCCCCAAAGTCCTACAATCTGCCATTAAATTTATTCGTTTCGCCTTGAATTGTCAACACTCCTGTTGGAACTCTTGAAACTTTTCATTCATGACTAATAATTGACAAATGTAATTGACCTGTACAATATACAACTCGCAATTTTAATCAGTATTAATTTTAGTAGAAAATATGGTTGCACTACATTGCTATTTATACATATTTGCATAAATTGATTATTATCGATTTGATATAATGTAGTTTTTTGCTCTTTTATGCTTTGTATTTTTAATTTTATTTTATTGAATATTATTTTCAGGTTACACCGACAGAAATTGACAACACTGAACGAGCAACAGTTGGTCAATGGGATAATTCTTTGTACGAACAAATAAGAAAGAACCGATTGACTGCTTCAAATCGTAAAAAAACGTAAAACAACGAAACCAGACAATCTAGTAAAAACCATATTAGGATTGAAGTATGATGAGTCTGATGCTATGAAATATGGTAAAATTAAAGAAGCAGTTGCTCTGCAACAGTTTGCTGCACTGAAACCCCAGGCAAAAATTCAAAAATCAGGCATATTTATTTACGAAAAATACGGATATTTAGTTGCCTCTCCTGATGGTTAGTTTAGAAATGTAAAAATATTATTATATACAGACTTACTAAATGAATAATTCTAAAGTATACAGGGTGGGGCAATAGTGCACTCGAGTTGGAGTGAACCAAGACGAATGTACAGGACTGAATGCTATTAATGTCAGTGCATTTTAGAAGCCTCTTTCTAGACTCCTTTCACTTTTATATTATTGACTATCTCCCAACCATTTGAACGAAGTGATTTTTTTTGTTGAAATAATGCTATCTGCAGATGCATTTCTAAAAAATCACTACAGCCACCATTATGAATTTTAAGAAAAATTTTTGTAAATATCAGTTACGAGACATTTATGTGATTCTTTTGTACAATTTTCACTTAAAAATATACAAGCTGGCCAAAAATTGTTTTCCATTTAGAAGTATTGAATTAAATTTTCTCAGTTTTTTTCAAACGGAACACCCTGTATATTTTTCGACCATATAATGTAGAAATGCAAAAATCAAAATGTTATTTTATGTACATCTCTATGGCTTTTTGTAACAATTTTCAAATAATTGAACTGAAAAAATTATAATAAGTGCTCCACATGTTGCCTCTTTTGATTGATACACATCTCTACGCGTCTTTGAAATTAAGTTTCTACTGTTCTACATTCCACAATATGAAGAAAAAAATGACATTGCTTTTTCGTCGATCACACCGGGAGTTTTAAAAATGGTTCATTTCAAAGACGCATAGAGATGTGTGTCAATCAAAAAGAGCAACATGTGGAGCACTTTTTGTAATTTCTTCTGCTCAATTATTTTAAAAAACTTCTAATTTTTTAAGTTTATTCTTCAATTTTGTACTTATTGCTCAATAAATTGAAAATAGCCATAGAGATATACATAAAAATAATGTTAGTTTTTCATTCCTACATCATATATGGCTGAAAAATATAAAGGGTGTTTCATTTGAAAAAAATTGAGAAAATTCAATTCAAAAGTTCTAAATTGAAAAATAATTTTTGGCCACCCTGAATATTTCTGGGAAGTGAAAATTATCCTGTGCTGATTTTTTTTAAATGCATTTGCAGATGACATTATTTCAGCAAAAAAACTCACTACAATCAAATGGTTGGGAGATAGTCAATAATAATACAGGAATGAAAGGAGCCTAGAAAGAGTCTTCTCTAAAAATGTAAGTACTGATATTTATAGCTTTATATTAAAAATAAATGGCAATTGGCCCTATACAATCGTCTTGGTTGACCCTGAATATTCAAATTAAATTTTCAATTACGTACTTTTTTTCATCCCGATTCTTTGATTTGTATAGAGACTAATCAAAACATACTTATACATAAATCAAGTTATATATCAAGTTCTTTATTTACAGGTCTTGTAGGTGCTAATGCAATAATAGAAATTAAATGTTTATATAAGGTTCATAAATCTGGCAAGTCCTTGGAAGAAGTTGCTAAAACAGATAAAACTTTATGTGTAAATGTAACCGATGGGAAAATTAAATTAAAGAGAAATCATAATTATTATTACCAGGTGAAATATAATTTTATAGTAGGTACATCAGGAGCATTTGATAATATAACTGTTTCAGATCCAAGGGCAGTTAAATATAGCAAATAAAGACTTATGTTTTTTCGTAATATATATAAATGACCAACAACCCCTTTATACTGAAATTATTCTTAAAGATAAAAAGTTATGGGAAAATGTGATGTTACCTAAATTAAAAGAATTTTATGAAAACCATATTCTGGAAGCAATTGCAAATAGGAATATAAAGTTCAAATCCGATCCATTTACTACCTAGAATTTTGGAAATGCGTATGGAATCCATAAACTAACTGTAAATGTATAAGTACATACGTTTTGAATATATGTTGTAGGTTTTACATTCAGCACAATGCCAACTAAATACAAATTAACGCACCGACAAAGAATCTTATATTTAATCCATCTGCAAAACAATACAGTTTCCTGTCTATTACAGTCCAGATGTATGAGAGGAGATATAAGTGAAGTCAGCCAATGAAATGATAAAAACCAAAATTCTTCATGGGAATCTCTAAAAGAAAACATATACGAGCAGCATTGGAAACACATTTTTATAGTTTATGATTTTCTGTTTCTTTATTATTCTCTTTTTTGATAGTAATTTTCATTTGTAGTAGATAATGGCTCTGCGCCTCTTTTGATTCTGACTTGTTTGTCTATATTTCAGATGAAGTAGTTTGTTCAGGCTGTACGCCCTGTATATAAGTATATTAGTATTTTCTTTCTATGTTCAATTTATATCGTTATTTATAAAATATTTAAGGGGGTTTATTGTTCATTATAATATTAATTACATTAATTACCATTGTTTACGGACTTGCTATAGAGAAGCCTTTTTGTTAGTTATTTTTTCTTTTATTACTTTTTTTCGCGCTGATACGGTTGCAGGCAGCAACGCCTGGGGACTCGACCCCGAACTTTCACTGAAGTAAGGTGTGTTCCGTTTTCAGCCGTTTTACGCTAAAGCCACATTAAAATTAAAATTAATTTTCTAATTACGATAATATATTGTGTAGTGTACACCAATCAAACAAGAAGAGCGGCCGCTGGTCCATACTGCATCGTCCGAATTACATTGGAGGCGGTAAGTTGTCTTGCAACCAAACGTATTCAAGTTTTAACACGAATTTTGTAATACAGTTCATTTTGTTTAAATTCATTCCCAAACATTTGGTCCTTAAACGAGCCAAGGATATTGCAAATTGGCTTTAATATTCATTATTATAATAAAATCTCAATAAATTATCTTTATAGCAAGTCCACGTTAAAATTCGTTTATTAAATATATTAGCCTCAGTTACCGTGATAGTTTTTTGTGATCAATCCTTTTTTCATCGATTTTTATGTTTAACACTTTAAGTTCTTTAATATCCAGATTTATGTTTGTTCCTAGAAACTGAATAAAGTTTTTTTGTTGCCAATTTCTCATAGATTTCTGCAATTTATACTTGTTAATACGTGGTACAAATATAAAACATTAGTACGGGATTTATGTTCAAATTTTAGGCACAAATTTATTTCAGTTTAATAGTACGGGACGTTATAGCACAAAATTTGTCATTAATAATAACTGTCTACTTTTTAGTTTTCTTGGCTAATTGTATACCTATATACAGTATTATATCAATACTTACGTATTATACAGGGTGTTTTGTTGTTGTTGAGGTAAAATAATTAAATACTGGGTCTTCTTAGCTTTCAATTTTACTATTAGGTATGTTATCAAGTTAATTGTGATGAATCGATTTATGCAGATTGCCTGTGATAACTTCGCAGCCTTTTCATAAACAAAATTACCATTAGGTAATAACTTTGGTGTTTATTGAATTTATAATCTTTCTCACACTTACATATAATTTTATTCATTCTTTATTTGAAAACTATCAGTCACTTAGTTTGTCAATTTCATACAAAAAAAATGTCTAACAAACTTAAACAACTGAAAGCACAAAGAGAGATGTGGCATGATCGACTTGTCTCTCTTGAAGAAATTGCTAGACGCGCGTTAACTGAACTCGACCATCGCAATATGTTCAAAATCCGATTTTTCGACATGGCAAATATTCAAGAACATTTTTTGCATCAACACAATGCAGTGTTAGCCGCCTTAGCTGTCACCGATAATCCTGACTTGGAGGCTGAAAAGTTAGTTTTAGCTGAATTTGATGATTCTTTCTATAACATTAAATCGATTTATCACCAATTATTCGAAATTGATAACATTCCGGTTAATCAGACAGCTCCATCTAAATCTAATGTAAAATTACCTAAAATTGATGTACCCAAATTTGATGGCAACATAAAAAATTGTCCCACATTTATTGATTTATTTAAGGCTTTAATACATACAAACGATTCTTTATCAAATGCAGAAAGGTTCCATTTCCTTTTATCATCTTTATCAGGTAATGCATTATCAATTGTTAAGAATATTCCGTTAACAAATGAAAATTATCCAATTGCATTCAAAGCGCTAACTGATCGTTATCAAAATCCGCGGTTGCTTGCTACCACTTAATGGCGAGCAATAACTGGTGCTCCTAAATTGAAATCCGAAAGTGGTTTAGCGTTAAGAAACTTATTAGATGGCTTTTCTGAGAACTTAGACGCTTTAAAAAAGTTAAACCTTCCTGTTAATGATTGGAGATTTGTTTTATTTCATCTTTTGGAATCGAAATTAGATCAACAAACAGTTACAACGCTTTGAATTGCAACATGCATCAACCAATATTCCGTCATATCAGGAATTAGTAACATTTGTAACAAAACAATGTACAGCATTAGAATCAGTCGAAATATCCTCATCTGCAATAATAAAGAAAACTAAGGAATTTAACGTTAATAAAAATTTTCGTTCGAACAAATCTAACTCTTCCTGTTTTATAAATGCTGTTAATGATACACATAAATGCATTATTTGTTCCTCATCACATCCTCTTTACAAATGCTCCTTATTTCACGGAAAATCTCCTCTTGATAGATTTAATTTTGCAAAACAAAAAAAATTGTGTAAAAATTGTCTTCAATCACCGTACATCAGCTTGCCGTTCACAATTTTCTTGTCGAATGTGCAATTTAAAACATCATACTCTATTACATTTGATTGCTAATAATTCTATGAATTCTTCCTCATCCGCTGCTTCACATGAAACAGGTAGTATACCTATATCTACTTCTTCATCATCAGTATCAGTTGATCCACCTCTTTCGACCAGTTCAGGTTGTTCATCATCAGTGAATTCATTGACTAACGTTGTGCCTAGAAATACAACAGTACTTCTTTCTACCGCACTTGTGGAAATATTAGATTCTTATGGAAACTTTCAAATAATTCGTGCTCTCCTTGACAGTGCCAGTCAAGCTAGTTTCATAACCGAAAGATGTTGCAATCGTCTTGGACTTCCTCGTTCACGATTATCGTTATCAATTCATGGCTTAGGTGACATGTCGTCCAATGCCTCAGGAAGTATTACTAGTACCATTCGGCCACCAGGCCAACTTTCGCCCAGCTTGTTAGTTGAAGCAATAGTTCTACCGAGAATCTGTGAAACTATGCCTCGTGAACAAATTCACATTCAAAACTTTTCGAAGTGGTCTAATATAAAGCTTGCTGATCCGAACTTCAATATTCCAAGTGATGTTGACCTTTTACTAGGTGCAGATATATTTCCATTAATTCTAACTAGTGGTCAAATTGCAGGTAATGAAAACCAACCTTCAGCAATTAATACCATCTTTGGGTGGATTTTAATGGGTAAAATTTCTAGTTCTCCGCGTAAATCTCTTAGCTCATTTCATAGCACTTTAGAGTTTTCATTGGATAAGTCTATTAAAAAATTTTGGGAACTTGAAGAGGTACCTCAAGTTTATTCATCATCCCAAGAAGATCTTCTCTGTGAGAAATCTTTTGTCGGTAATCACTCGAGGGATCAATCAGGTCGCTATACCGTCGCACTTCCCTTTAAAGATATTGAACCTACATTTTCGGATTCCCGTGCTATTGCCCTTCGTCGTTTTTATTCCTTAGAAAAACGCTTGCTTCATGATTCCTCTCTATCTGAATTATATTCTGATTTCATGACGGATTATTTGAACAGTGGACACATGGAACAAATCTCTCCTCGAGACATTACAAATGCTTCTGATAAAATTTACTACATTCCACATCACAGCGTGATCAAACCAGAAAGCGTCACTACCAAGCTTCGAGTTGTTTTTGATGCATCTTGCAAATCTTCCAATGGTATATCTCTAAATGATACACTCTTAAAAGGGCCGAAATTACAGAACGACATTACAACTATCTTGTTGAATTTTCGTCTACATACTTTCGTCTTTACGGCAGATATAAAACAAATGTATCGCCAAATATTAATGCAGTCTTGCCATAAGGATTATCAAAGAATTCTCTGGCGGTCTTCTCCTACGGAGCCAATTCGAGATTTTAGGTTAAACACAGTTACCTATGGTGTGTCATCTGCACCATTTCTAGCCATTCGTACCCTTCACCAGTTAGCCCAAGACGAAAAACAGCATTTTCCTCAAGCGTCCAAAATTTTGTTGTCCGACATATATGTTGATGACTTAGTAACGGGCTGTTCTTCGTTGGAAGACGCTTTAGCACTTCAAAAAGACCTTATTTCATTATTAGAAAAGGGAGGTTTTTCTCTTAGAAAGTGGACTAGTAATCATCCTAAATTACTTGATATTATCCCTAACGATCATCGGCATCAACAAGCATTATCATTTGATAATGAAGAAAATATGGGAATTAAAATTTTAGGTCTAAAATGGCTTCCGTCAACTGATTCATTTTCATATAGTGTTGAACCTTTAGACAGACCTTGTACAAAACGTACAGTTCTATCGGAGTTGGCTCGTATTTTCGATCCTCTTGGCTTCTTCGCTCCTCTCTCCTTCTTTGCCAAACATTTGATTCAATATCTATGGAATTTGGGGTTGGAGTGGGATCAGACACCTCCCCCTGAGGTTTTGAATCGTTGGAGTCAATATAAAAGAGAACTACCTAATTTATCGTCATATAATATTTCTCGTCTCATAAAACCATATAATTTTTTATCATGTGATCTCCATGGATTTTGTGACAGTTCCGAGAAGGGTTATGCAGCTGTCATTTATTTTTGTTTTGTATGTGAAGATGATCAAGTTGTCATTTTTTTCGTGTGTGCAAAATCCAAAGTAGCTCCTTTGAAGCGAATTTCTCTACCCCGTCTTGAACTTTGCGCCGCAGTACTTCTTTCGAATCTTATAGCATTCGTTCTAAAAACGTACTCCGGAAAACTACACTTTACTAATATTTGTGCCTGGTCAGACTCATCAGTGGTCTTGTCTTGGGTTAAGTCTTCTCCTCATCGCTGGAAATCGTTCGTAAGTAATCGAGTAAGCCATATACAGGACAGGGTCTCTCCTTCGTCATGGTATCATATTCGATCATCCGAAAATCCTGCAGATTGTGCGTCCCGAGGCCTGATGCCATTAGAATTACTCAATCACCCTTTATGGTGGGCGGGGCCACATTGGCTAAAACTTTCAAGTCGCTCATGGCCGGTCAGTGATATCGAAAACATGTCTGTATCAAATGAAGAAGAAAGAAAAGTGGTTCTTTCTCTTACGGTCTATTCAGATGCATGGGATATTTTGTTGAAAAAATTCTCTTCATTGTCTAAAATTAAACGTATAGTTGCGTCTTGTTCTCGCTTTTCCTAAGGACAGGAAAACATCTAATTTTAACTTTTTCGAACTTCATCAAGCTCTTGTCTTCCTGATTAAATATTCTCAACATATGACTTTTAAAGAGGATATAGCTAACATTCAAAGGGGAAAACTTGTTTCCAAACCACTACGTAAATTATCACCCTTTCTAGATGAAAATGGTATTCTTAGGGTGGGCGGTCGCCTCGTTAATTCTAATTTATCTTTGGATCAGAAACATCCCATGTTATTGGCTAGAGATCATCGCTTAACTACTCTTATTATTGAAGATACTCATCGTGAGAATTGCCATCCAGGCCTCTAAACTTTACAATATATACTTTCTCAAAATTTCTGGATATTGAACCCTAAACGGGCAATTCGTTCTGCCTTATCCAAATGTTACAAATGTTTTCGAGTCAATCCCAGGCCGGTAGAACCCTTCATGGGAAATTTGCCACCACTTCGAATATCGCAATTAAAACCAATTTCATGTGTTGGTGTGGATTTCGGCGGGCCATTTATTATAACTCTAGGAAAAACTCGAGGAGCTAAAACGCAAAAGGCGTACTTGTGTCTCTTTGTTTGTTTTGCCACTAAGGCACTTCATTTAGAGTTAGTTTCAGACCTAACCTCAGAGGCTTTTCTAGCCGCCCTCAGGCGATTTATAGGTAGGCGGGGACGTTGTTCTTATATTTATAGCGATTGTGGCACCAATTTCGTTGGAGCTCGCAAATATATCGCTGAATTAATGAAAACCGCTGTAGAAACAGAAAAATTGGAATGGCATTTCAATCCGCCTACGGCTCCACATTTTGGTGGTTTATGGGAAGCCGGAATTAAATCCGTAAAAACCCATCTAATTCGCGTGATAGGACAGCAAATTCTGACATATGAAGAGCTTTCCACAGTTTTTATACAAATTGAAGCCATGCTAAATTCGAGACCCATTTCTCCTTTAAGTTCTGATCCTAATGACCTGAAGGCATTGACTCCCGGTCATTTTTTAACTTTGGAACCTCTTACTGCATTGCCTGATAAAGATATAACTGACATACAATTAAATCGTTTGACCAGGTGGCAGCTTTTGCAGCGTTTGCACCAAGACTTCTGGCAGCGATGGCACCGAGAATATTTGAATACATTAATGCAGCGAAATAAATGGACTAAAGTAAGTTCATCTATTTCACCCGGTGTCCTCGTCCTAATAAAGGATATTAACGCTCCTCCCTTGACCTGGCGGCTTGGTCGCATTGAAAAAATTCATCCCGGGACTGATGGGATCGCGCGTGTTGCCACTGTTCGAGTTGGTACCGGAACAATGCAAAGACCTATGGTAAAGCTTTGTCCTTTGCCAAATCAACAACAATAAAATACAAAACTTGTGTTTTATGGTGGGCGGTATGTTCAGGCTGTACGCCCTGTATATAAGTATATTAGTATTTTCTTTCTATGTTCAATTTATATCGTTATTTATAAAATATTTAAGGGGGTTTATTGTTCATTATAATATTAATTACATTAATTACCATTGTTTACGGACTTGCTATAGAGAAGCCTTTTTGTTAGTTATTTTTCTTTTATTACTTTTTTTCGCGCTGATACGGTTGCAGGCAGCAACGCCTGGGGACTCGACCCCGAACTTTCACTGAAGTAAGGTGTGTTCCGTTTTCAGCCGTTTTACGCTAAAGCCACATTAAAATTAAAATTAATTTTCTAATTACGATAATATATTGTGTAGTGTACACCAATCAAACAAGAAGAGCGGCCGCTGGTCCATACTGCATCGTCCGAATTGCATTGGAGGCGGTAAGTTGTCTTGCAACCAAACGTATTCAAGTTTTAACACGAATTTTGTAATACAGTCCATTTTGTTTAAATTCATTCCCAAACATAGTTTCTTCCGGGTCTTGCCATGGTCGTCGAACTTGACTTGACGTTTCGCCGATCATCCTGTCAGCTTCTTCAGAAGGATTCTAAAGACTGAATTTGTTGTGTTATATTCCTCGTTATATACCTAGGCGCTGCTTCGCTTCGCTAGTAATTCGTCATGCTTGGTTCACTTCGCTGTTCATTCGTCGTGTTTGGTTGACCGTGACTTACTACGGTGCTGGTACTTGGCAATACCAGTGTCCACGTGTTACTAAGTCGATACCCATCCTCCCTGTGCATCTTTTCCAATTTTTTTGTGTATTGTGATAGAGACCAAGCTACTGTCAAATCTTAATAAATAGTACCCAAAAATATATAATCAGCAATAATTTTAATGATAATGTCGTTTCTTAACATCCAAATAATTAAACCAAGTTTTAAGCTTTATTTCAACACTGTAAATGAAAATTTATGAGCCCGACCCTGCTTTACCGTACATGAAGCAATGCCATCGCTATGCTGCTGCCATCTAGCCCAACTATTTTACACGAAATTTAGCAATTTCGTATTCGACATTAAACTTTAATACAAGCAAATATTATGCAGACTTTTCACTTTCCTTCATGTTATTTTATTTTATACTACATCGTATTATATTTTATTTGAATATTTAAGTCCCATTGTAGAATATAAAATAATGTATGGTGAATTTGCCACGAATGAGTGGTACGTTCGCGTTGAATGATCAAGAAGGAAAATATTTTGAAAACTTAATTTTAACTAGGATTACAATATAAAATGTAATAAGTCCTTGTCTTAAATTTGCTAGTTTACATAATGAAATCAATTTTGAATTCTGTTGGGTCGTTTTTGAGATGAATGTAAAATAAGAATGAGGATATTTTACGCACCATTTGGCCTTGGTAATGCACCCTTAAAGGACTTGGATCTTGAAGATGATGTATGGGAACTGCACACCCGCGTTTCTGATAAATGTGAATTTAATAATAAACTTTTATGTAAAATTTGTTTCACAAGTGAATTATCTGTGGTTTTTGCAGTGATTGTTCAGTTACTTTTGAAGAATGTACTATATGTAGAGAAAAGATTGTTTATTTCTTGAAAATATTTATATCACAAGCATAAAAAATAAAAAGTTTATAGTAATTCGAGTGTTTTATTTCTCTATCTCTCAAACAATTAAAACACATAGTTAAGATGCAAGTTTCCATTGGTATAACACATATTAGTATAACTTAACAAGTCAGTCATATAGCATGTTCCTTTCTCTTTTGAATGATCCAGCCTATGGTAATTCTATGACATTTCCCCTTCCCAAAATAGGTGGGGCATCGATGGTAGGGGGGAGGGGGAGATATGGTGGGGGAAGAGTGGGAATAGTGGGGGATCTATGGTGGGGGGATATATGGTAGGGAGAAGGGTGGGGGATATGTGGTGCGGGGATCTGTCACAGAAACCCCATATTTCTATACTACTTAACTTACCTCATCAAAATAAAACTTCACTTATACCCATCGTAAGTTATGATACCCTAAACTATGAATCATCTTGAAATCAAACAGTAGGTAAATGTATAATATGAATACCTCTTATATGTAATAAATATAGTTAGTTATAATAATTATCTATTTGCATTATTATTAAGGACTGTACTGTACAATATCTTCTCTCGTAAAGTCTATATACTTTTGTATTACCGAATCTATTTAAATGCTTACAGTATTTTGTTTGCTAACTTAACTAAATTAAGTTAATTTAAATACCAATTAAATTCTTCCACACACAGGTACTCAGTACTTTCGTGGAATGTTCTGTTTATTAATCCATATTATCACGTATCGATGTGTAATTGTTTGTGAACATTATTTCGATTAATAAATTTATATTATTATTGTTGTTATATTAATTCGCTAAGTAATCAGCTTTGAAAAGAGAGTGATTAAGTTAGCTACTTAGGGTTGTATAAAGGACTTTGTTTTGTTTATACTCAGTAGACCAGTGTTAATTGTTTATTTAAATTATAAGGGGATATTCTTAAAACCGATGTGCTAAAATTAGTCAGGTATGTCTGTGTGCGTTTAGCATTTGTCTAAAAAAGGCAATAATGTAACTAACGCAAGTTGCATCTATAACATAACCTCAAATGTTTCAATGGTTTAAGAAGTCTTATTAGAATTTTTGTTGTCTATATTTACATCATGTAGAGACAGTCACTGTCTTCTACAGCATTATCTAATACCATTTAAAGATATAATAATATTGAAAACTAGAAATAATTATTTGCATTCGGGCGCAACCGATTGTGATTAGTGTTACAAGTTTTCGCTTTGATATAATTTTCTTATTCTGCATGTTCGTTCAATCCCAGGAGACTGTGTTGTGCTGTTTTATATCCAATATAGAATAATATTTAGTTTTCTATTCATTCATCTGTAAGGCCTTTTTCTTAGCAACACTTAGATTCAATAAAAGTAATGACAAGCTTTTGCAAAACTTGTGTAAATCAAATCAAAAATTGCTTGTACCAAAGCCCGACGGACGAAAGGGCAAAAAGCCATATAACAAAATAGACCACAGTGTAATCCAAAAGCACATAGTCATTCAATCCCTCTGTATCTCATTACCAAGTGGGACGCTCATATTAAAGAGGCTAGGACCAAATATAAAGCGCATTCAAGCAAAAATTCAGATGATGATGAAGTTATTTAAAAAAAGTTGTAATGCTTCCTGGCTGTGAAATGTTTAAGTCAGTTATATTCACACAGCGTTTGATTGCTTATGAGTTTTGTGTCTGTAGGTACAAAGAATAAAAAATACAACCTATTGCGACTATATGGCATGAGGCTATTAAAGGCAGGAAGAAGGAACAGATAATTAGTACCTTTTACACATTTTTCTTGTCGAGCGAGATTCAAAAAAAATTATTCTGAGTAGATAACTGCACATCCCAAAACAAAAATTGAGCATTCTTCACTTTTTTGATTTACGCAATTAACTCTCCCATTATGGTATCAATAGAAGTTACAGATGTAAACTATTTAGAGTCGGGACATACTTTTATGAGTGCAGACTCGTTGCACCATCAAGTGGAGAAATTCCTGAAGAAAATGAAAAAAGTGTACGATTTTGCTGATTTTAAAGCAGCTGTTCAGCACGCAAATTCTTCAAAGGTTACAGTTCTTGAAATGGAATTAAAAGATTTATTATTATGGCAGGATTATTCTTCCTTGCATAACATAGGAGCAGTTCTGAAAGACCTTATATACATGACATTGTCCAAGTGCAGGCTGAAAAGGGCTCAATGACTTTGTTGTACAGTAAAGATTAGTTTTTTAAATGTGAAAGTTATGAAATCAGGTATCCCACCTCCAAAACAGGAAGTAGAACCAAGAAAAAAATATTATTTCTAAATTAATAGAGGGTGAAAATGCCATAATTCCAAAAAATAGACTACAATTTTGGAGAGAGCTTCCAACTTCTCGAGATGATCAGACCCAAATTGACTATTAATTAATTACTAGTTAGGCATAAAATATAATTTGTTTAATAATAGCTAGTTATGATACGAGTGTGAGTTCTATCAAATTTCACAGTACCATATTGTGAATTCGTAATCACACCATTTAAAAAATTACCGTACTACCGTTTGTAAGGTAATAATAGAAGTTTGTTTTTATTAATTATTGTTTACAAGCGACGCAAAGTGTAAACAATGTTTATTTATTGTGATTTTATTATTACTATAAAGCAACTATGAGTGATTTAGATACCGAGAATAGTGGCAGTGTTGCGTCCGACGTAGAAGAGTCTGCAAGAATGGCAATTGATGCACTATTACCTACTAAGTCTAAATCTCAATATAAGACGGTGTATATACACTTTGAAAAATGGTGCAATGAGAAGAGAACGAGGCACCTCACGGAAACTGTATTGTTGGCACATTTCCAGCAAAAATCAAAAATACAAAAGCTATCGTCATTTTGGAGGCATTACTCAATGTTGAGGACGATGATATCCAAAAATAAAAATGTTGACATATGTAGATAAGTATAATAACCTAATATCATTTTTAAAAATGCAATCTGAGGGCTATAAACCGAAGAAATCCAAAGTATTGAGTAAGAAAATATCCAAAAAATTTTAACGAGCTGATGATCAAAATTTTTTGATGATGAAGGTATGTCTAATCTTATAGAATAAATACAGTTTATTTGTAAAGTGATTTCTTTTAAGGTTACCTTAATTATTGGAATCGCAGAAAGATGCAGGAGAGGCGAGCTAAGCCGCATGCAAGTTGAGAACATCGAAGATCAAGGATATGTTTACCAAATTATCATCCCCCGTGCTAACATGAAATGTCCTCGGGAATCATAATTTCTTGTGGGAATATTCAAGGAGAGAACTTAGTTGAAATGATGCGCAAATATGCACATTTACGTCCTTCACAAACTCCCCATACTCGATTTTTCATTGGTTACAGAAATGGTAAATGTACAAAGCAACCCATTGGGATTAATACCAAGAAGATAGCTTTATTTCTATGATTATCTGATTCTTCAGGATACACAGGACACTGTTTTAGAAGATCTTCTGCATCACTGTTGGCAGATTCCGCAGCCAATATTATAAATAACGCTCAAGTTTCACGGAGTTTGGAATCGGCCAACATTGCAGAAGGATACATAGAAAACTGCGGAAAATAAGCGGAGGACAGCTGTTGTTAAAATATGGGGGGGGGGGGGGGTTAGAAATAATTGGTCTCCAAGTTCGAGATAATATAGCCGAACAGCCACCAGAGGAAGTTGGCAATTCTGATGGAAAGCACAATTTCGTCCCATCAGCTGTCATCGGGGATAACTTTCAGCAACTGCACGAAATGCGTCCTAAATAGATATAACAAATAAATTCTTAATGTTAATGTTCTTAATGTAAAATTATAATAAATTTAGATTTGATTGTTTGTTATTAATTTCACTTTATACCAGTACGAAAAGTGACAGTTGTTTTCGCACTGGTCCACTGGCGCGTTAAAGTGACGTTTTCACACTAAAATGACTGTTGAAAGTACGACATTTCGATTGTGAGTTAGAAAAAAGTTTTAATTAATCAATAAAGGTACTTACTGTGTATTATTAATTATAATTTATAAGGTTTTTCTTCCTACATACATTATAGTTACTACTTTTCAGCCTAGGAAATCTAATAAATGTAATAGGCGAAATAGCAGTAACTGCATTTTCTTGAAAAATTTAGTATATACATTATTTTAGAATAGAAAAACGAAAAGATCATGTAAAACGTATATAGGCACATAAAAATTTCATTAGCTTTACAGATATTAACAGCATCGCATTTATTGTAAAAATGTGATTGTTACAAAACAACAGAAAACGTAGATGATACCACCTTTAGCACAGTAGGGCAGTTTAGTGGTCTTATCTAATAATTGTTCATACATTGTAGGTTTCTACATTCAAATAGGAATAATATTAAAACAAAAACCTTAAAGGGAATTAATCTTCTAATTAGGGAGGACATAAATATGTTGAAATCTTTTGGATAAAATATAACTTGTGTTGATAGTACTCACGGATTATATGGGTATGATTTTGAACTTACAAGCTTATTAAATTGTCGATGATTATGGAGAAGGATTTCCGGTGGATTGTATGTTCAGAAACATAAAGCAGATCCTGATATTTGAATTTTTTTTGAGCAAATCAAATCCAAAGTAGGCACACTTCTTTCAAAAGTTTTTGTAAGCGATATTACATCAGTATTTTACAATGCGCGGGAAAAAATAATGGGCCATGTTACTTCCCAGTTATTCTGTTCGTGGCATATCGATACATCCTGGAGATCAAATTTCAACAAAATGAATGATCCGTTCATAATGCACTGAAGGTAGTTCAAACTAAGACAAATGAATCTGATTTTTTAATCGAATTAAAAAAATTGAAACATCAATTAAATGATGTTGTCGACACTCGGATTTTTGGAAAGTATTTTATTGACAATTACGCTAAAAATTATGTACAACGGGGTTATTGTTACAGAAACAATACTGGCATTAATACTAGTATACGTTTGAAATCTCTACACAAAACAATTAAATATTTTCATTTGGGAGGCCTCAAAATAAAGAGATTGGGCAAAGGCATTAACGGTGTTTTAACATATATCAGACATAAAACAATTGAATGAATTATAAAAAATATCCATCATATTACAAACATTGATAAAAGACACATGAGAGCTGCGAAAAGTGAATTTAACATTGAAAATAGTCATGATGAAACTTGTACTATTTTTGTACACAACAATTCCTATCTTGTTATTAAAATTGTAACAGAAAATTTGACCTGCTGTAATTTGAAGTGCGCCACTTGTAATAAATGTATAACATTCTTTTAAATGCTATTTATAAGGCTCACAATATGTAAATATTTAAATTTCTTGGCACTACATTCAATAGCAAAAATGTAACTACAGCAAAAATGATTAAACAGAAATATTTAGAAATTGTTGGTTTAAATTTGGATTCATCTTATCCAAATGCATTCAAGCAGTCTTTGAAACAGCTAAATAACATCTTTAAACTTATTACAAGAGAATAACAAAATCGTTGATAAACCAACTGGCTTTAAAAATAACACAGACGGTAGTGAGGCTATTAATATGGAACCTGCAAATAAAGAAATTAAACAGCAGCTTCATTTTCTTCAACTAAAAAGAAAATAATGGTAAAAAAAGAGGAATTTAGAAAGCCAGGTAATGTAACAACGAGCCTTATTTACGTACGCTACTGCGTGGCCCGAGTGCTACCCTTGGTATCCGCCTAGTGGTTGACGTTTAGAAAAAAAATAATTAAGGCGGGAGAATGCAGAACGGGCTGTCATTCTTCGCGCGTTCTTGCTAGACTCTATCTACCTATTAAGTTAGTTGTTAATTCATTCTAGTTTTATATGCTTCCTTTTCATGTAACTTTATTTTAATAAATTTGTGCTGGACGACAGTGCTATAAAGTGACAGTGACTTAAACTGTCATACAATAGTACTAAAATACTTGCAGTGAAACAAATTTTACAGACTGGGCAAGTGCTTAATATTTTAAACAATCCTGCACTAGATCACAATTATTTTTATAATACTGATATATAATAACAATACTTTCTCTTTCTCCATTGATTTAATTGAGAATACAATAAAAATATAGGTATTTCATGTAGAACGTTAGAAATAAACTTAATAAATAATTATTCTATTGATATGTATGTTATTCCACTGATATCTCTTAATTTCATGAATGTTGCAAAGAAAATATCAATTCTGTCCTCGAGGTTACTGTAGTTTGAAGTTATTTAATAAATTGACGAAGGAATCAAAATATTAGAGGAGTAGGGATGTAGAAAATATTGTTCTGGCGGGATGAACTCTAGGAATACGATACATAAGTAGATTCAGAAGAGCTGTACAATCCAATTTATTATTAACGAATTGACTCCGCAAGTGCTTTCGTCACGACCACCATTTTGGTTAAGGTAGGCAAAGGTCCGCGTTCCAAACAAACTAAGTTCTAAACGTGTTTTTACATAAGAGACATTTTCAAAACGATTTTATAGCAATACTTTCATTCGTTATTTGGGGTAAGAAGCATTACATATTACTATGGACATAGAGCATCTATCACAAACTTAATTTTCCAAGAATTACATGGCTTTATTCACTTTATTACAAATAATCCACTGGAAATAAAAGTTAGGTGGTTTGTTTATCGAATTATGTATTTGTTTTACTTTACTAGAATAAAAATTTTGTGGTTTACAGCATCAACGACATAATGGCTCCAACCAAGCATGTACTTAAACCCAGTGTCATAGTAGAGTTCTTTTCAGAGTCGGATGAAAAAAGATTGATAGCAAGGGGTGAAAATGCGGTGGAATCGAACCACATCAAATCATTTAATTTTATACCTGAATTGCTATTATTAAGGGGAGAAGTACATGCTAGCATGAGAGATCGCTTTTACAATGTGGAGGTCAGTAATGTGTACTATGTTAATTAATAAGTATTAGTTTTTACAGCGGCTTCATGTATGTTACAGGTTTACCTCTTCAAGGATGGGGCAATAAAGGATGTATCCTGTACATGTCCCAGGGGTCAGTACTTGTGTCACCACGTTGCAGCTTTGTGCATATTTGGTCATCACAATATTTCTATAACCGACGTAGAATCTCGATGGGCTGCAAAAAAAAGTAAAGAAGAGGACGTCAAGACCATTGACGAGGTTTATATGGGTCATGTATCGTGTGATACAAAACTGACAGAGGCAGAAGTAACAAATTTCTGCACAACTTTGCAACAATATGGAACTTCTGTTGGCTTCACGTGGCTCTTGGCTCCCGAGCCAACAGAGGTATTCGATCTCATTTCAGACGTGGAAGATTTTATATTTTCTGAAGCATATTTTGCAGCAGATAATAAACAGAAATGTTTTCTTGAAAGAATGAAGATTTCTCCAGAAGAAATAAAAAAATTTGACCCTCGGCTCGACCATGTAACAGTTAAAAATCGTAATAAAGTTTTGTCGTTGGTGCTTACAAGTTTCATTTCTACCACTGAAATCCGAAGTTTATACAACAAAAACCTATACAGTCCACACTCAATTATTCAATCACCACATTACATTGGTCTTTCGAGCCGGATTTGCTAAAGCATAGAGGAAAGATTTCAGTGCACACTGTTGCACAATTTGTTCGCAGTAAATGTTTTACTAACTTTTTAGTAATTATATCAAGCAAAAGTAATCTGTGTATTATTGTCTGGAGCGCCAGGAACAGTAAGAAAATTATTACCAAACCACGTATACAAGCATAACGTGGACAAGCATAATAGAAACAGTTTTCAACGATTCAACAAGTCCATTCCAATCCTTGTATTTCATATTATTCCATTCGCCATTCATTTATTTACTTTATTTTAACAGCATGAAGCATGCTTTATTTTATTTCATAACATCAAACATAGATTTAAAATATTAAGGCATCTACAATTCTGAATATAATATCTTAATTTATATTTACGACCATCCGGTGTTAATTTAAGAACGAACGAATTTATTTTATTTTATATGCAAGTAACAGATACTTTCGGCTTTCTTGTAAAAAGCCAATCAACTATTTCAATTTCTTATTCGTACAACTACCGTTTCATACAAAAACATTGTCCAGCTCTTGTCATCAAACACAATTATTATCATATCATTTATTGTCGTATTTTCATTTTTTCAAGTCACTTTAGATTTCCAAGATGGCAGAATCGCACTCAAGAATTTTAATACAACAACGTGGCATATATAAATCACAGGTTGCCAAGTTCGTAACTTTCATAAACAATTGAGGCGTTCCATTTCAAAACTTGTCTTATCCATTTTTCAAATAAAATACAGTTGATACACTACTGGAAAGATTTCAAGATTCTCATGTACTAAAACTATTAAAATCCCAACATAAATTGTTATATCCTCTGTAAATCGCGAGTCAAATATGAGATTCCGCTTCAAAATTCGTCTTATCCACTCAAATCATCATGTCAGAACTTGCCGTATCCCTGTATCCAATGATATTTATCTCTAAGCATCACGTGACTAGTCACCAGTTTGCTTCCATTATTTCTATCGAATCTTAACTCATACTTAAATCGCGACTTCTTGTTTCAAGACAAGTGCATATTGTGTTCGTTATTATACAAATTTTTTAAATAAATAGTCGATATTATGGACACAAATATTACTCCTGTTGATCCAGACAAAGCTAGAAAAAGAGTTAGTGATCGTTATAAATGGAAGAGGGAAATGGAAAAACGTGCTAGGTTAGTTATTACTCCTTTTTAAATTTAACAATAACGATTTTCTGAGATAGGTAAGTTTTGTTGTTTTGTAGGCATGCATCAAAAGATCGGCCGCAGTTCCCTGTTTGTGGTCATAATGGGAAAACTTACAAATGTAAAACATTGACTATGCGAGATATTCGAGAATTTAATTTGAATTTTTACGAATGTAAGACTAAAATTAAGCAGGATGCATTCATACTAAAATATTGTACAGCGTGTGAACCAAAGAGAGACCGACATATCAAAGACAGGAGCAGCAGAAAAGGTGTAGCTATTCAATATTTTGTAAAATTATGTGCCTCTAACCATTTTCAATTGCAAGTTTGTCAAAAAGCATTTTTAGGCATACTAAATATATCGAGAGACCGAGTACAATGAATTGCCAGAAATCATTTTTTAACAGGAAAATTGCCAACCGAAAATAGTGGAGGTAACAGACGGGGAGCAAAATATGAATATCGTAGAAAACACGTTAAACAGTTCATTGAAAAACTGAAAGGGGTTGAAAGCCACTATTGCCTTTCTAAAAATATTTTCAGACAGTATTTACCGAGTGAACTGAATATTGCAAAGATTTATAGGATGTATAATGATTCAGTTAACAATGAGGACGTTAAACTAAAGAAAACTTCATTTCGTGAAATCTTTCTGCGTGATTATAACATAGGTTTTGGCAGCCCAGTCACGGATGCTTGTTCTAAGTGCTTAGAGTTAGGTGAAAGGTTAAAAGTGGAAAAAATAGAATTAAATAAAAGTAGAATAATGGTTGAAAAGCAAGTTCATAAATTAAGAGCAAAAGCATTTTCTACGAAGCTTAAAGAAGAAAAAGACGAGTTACTCACAATCTCTTTTGATTGCCAAAAAAATTTAGTAAATCCAAAAGTCCCAGATCAGTCTGCCTATTATAGCAGACAACTTTATACCTACAATTTCACTATAGTTAAAGGCTCTTGTAAATCCAAACTTACTACAGATAATGTTTTCATATACACCTGGATGGAAAATGAGTACCATAAAGGATCGAATGAGATCTGTTCTGCAGTATTTGATTTTCTTTGTAGCACAGATTTAACAACCCACTCTATGATTAGACTTTGCGCCGACGGATGTGGTGGTAAAAACCGCAATTCCACAATGATGGGAATGTGTATTTATTTCTTACAAAATATTGCTCCTCCAAACATAAAAGAAATACAATTAATTTTTCCCATTCCAGGACACTCATTTTTGCCAGCGGACTGAGTATTCGGCAGAATTAAGAAAATTTTAAAAAAGGAAACAACCATTTCTGATCCTGAAAGATATAAAGAGATATTTAGGCTGCATGGAACAGTTAAACAGTTAGGACAAGACTGCACAGTTACAGATTTTAAATCAGAATATACCAAATATTTTAAAACTGTTAGTTCTTGGCATTTTAAATTTTCTGATGCAAAAATATACATACTGTCCCGAAATGTCTCGGGAAATATTGTAATACGGGGGGAGGTTTTTTACAATTCAGATACGGGAGTTTCTAAGTCCATTTAAAAAAAAAGGGAAAAATCTTGCAAAGTTTTCACCATCTGAGCTGCCAAGAGGGATACCTGTAAAGCCAGATAGACTTGAAGATGTAAGAAAACTATTAGTTAAACATTTTGGTGTACAGTGGCATATTCAACATAATTTTACGTTTTATAAGGAACTTCTCAACAATGCTGTTCAAGAATTTAGTAACATGCATCTAGAAAATGTTGACTTTCAAAGTAATGACTTCTGTGAATCCAGAGAATGCGTTGAAAGCCAGGAGCCAATAATTATTAGTTTTTTTGTTTGTAATAACTGAAACGTTATTAATATAGATGATAAAAATAAAATGATAGATTTTATGTTCCGTTTCAAAACCTGCTTTATCCGTATGACATCGTTTCAAAACTAGTCTTATCCAAGGTAACTAAACAAAACTTGCCTTCTCCATATTTAATTCTAAATAATAAAATAAACTATAATACCTATGTTCAGTTAAACATTAGTAATTCCTATTATTGACTATTTTGAATTAATGCAAAAAGTTTTAAAGCTAGCTATAACAGTTAAAATAAATGAACACAAGGTTTTTTAAAATTTACTCCAAATTGATCAAATGGGATTAGACCAATTTTGAAATGGAACGCCACAATCGTTAGAAAATAAAACAATCATCGAAGTAAAAACCCGTCTAAACAAATTATAAACGGCATACGATGCCTTTGATGACGCCCAGCCACAATTAGAAATCATGGATGAAAGTGACACAAACTTTTAATTTTTATTTTACTTTTATTTATACACAAATAAATCCCGACACGCATCCTGTAAAATGTCTAAGCGTTGCTCTTGACAGCAAATTGACATGGGAAGCGCACTCAGGATATTTGCAAAAATTATTTACCTATTAAAAAATCTTACTAATTGTGATGAATCAAAATACAATTCTGCTGGTTTATCATTCCATATTTCTTAGTGTAATGTCATATTGGGTGGGGTGGCTCAGCACCAAATACGATGAAAGCTGTCGGCCGGTATTTAAAAAGTTAGGCATACTTACCTTAACCAATCAATATTTTTACATGTGCTTAAATTATGCTAAAAATTATACAGCTAATCAGGATCTAAACAGAAAGGAAACAACACTTAACCTTTTAATTGCACCTTATTTCCGTCTTACAAAAAATATGAACTCATTTAGATATATTTCCAACCTCCTCGGGCCTAGGGTATCATATATGATATTACGGTTCAATAATTTTTATCGTGGCTGTTCTATCGGAATTTCACTATCTTCCTATGGTATCATATTTGACATTCGTCAAAAAATGCGCATAAAAAATTTACAGTATTTCTGTAGTTGTTCCAACCATACTTTTAAGCAGTCAACTTGTGTCTAATAATAAAGTATATGTTCCACTGTACAACACAATCGAAATAGAGGCAAGTAACTAAAAATTTTGCATTTTGTGTTAGAATCTCATTGATCAGTGGTCAGTTCTTTGTAGTAATATGATGCAAGCTAAAATATTTATATATTTACAAAATCTATTGCCATTTGAACTTTTGGGTATTCCTGGTGATACTGTGGATCTTTTCCAATACTTATTTTTAACATAAAAATTTTGTAGCTCCACTTACGGAGACGGAGCTCCATGAGTGCAAGATGAGGACGAAAACAGTGCAAAAAGTGGCCAATAATATAAGAGGAAGCCGTTGAAAGCCAACTCAATGCAACAATCGCTTCTTCAGACGAAGACTGACTTTTAGTCGACCTGCTTCCTAAGTGGAACAAAAGGGAATGGAAACGAACTACATTTGTCTCAAGAATTTACGCCACCGGGGCGCGTACTGAGTTGTTGTCAGAAAACATTCCAGATCTGATTCATTATTTTAGCAGATTTCTCGAAAATGATTTCTTTAAGTCCATGGCTCTTGCGAAAAATGCGAAGGAAGTTATGAATAAATAAAGGTTTAACTGACATGAATTGATCTTATTACTGCTATAATAACCACACGTATCTTCTTGTACAAAATATATATTCAGAAAAACTTCTTACATCTTACAACTTGATATCAAAACTATTATTACCTTTATATCCTAGCAACGCTACACAAAATAGTTGAAAATAAATGTACTATATTCCAACACGCCTCCTTACATTTATATTATAAACTAAAATTCTTATTCCAAGTACATCAATGCTTATTCTAGCTTATCCTATGATAAATTTTTCTAGATCTAACTGCAAGAGAAGATCCACTTCATGTAGATAATCTAGTTGTGGATAAAGCTATACAACATTGCGGGACAAGTGAGCAAAGCAAGAGCCAGAACCGACAATTTGAGCAAGAAATCTATAAGTATATATCGAAACGTCAGAACCAATATCAAAGTTCAAATAATGATAAGGGTACATCAAGCCGAAACGTTCAGTATAAACAAACATTGTCGCAGAACATGTGTGTTCAACAAGTATAAAGCAAAAGGTAATGACATTAACAGAGAAACAGAAAGCGGTTACCCTTGTTACTAATTCACTAGTAAATTTATTGGAGTCGTACAAGTAACAGTGACATCAACTACAAACTAATTAAAAAAGCTCGAACATTGTTGAAAAATTGGTAAAGAAGTAACCATTAAAATCATAAATAATGCTGAGGTAAATGGTGAAGATGATTTGAATAACATTTCTGTTGAAAATGAAGACTTTATTCCAGCTAGAACTATTTCACTTATTATTATAAAGCACATAGGGTAGATACAAGAAAATTTGAATATTTCTTTGCCTGATGTTGCAGTTGATAATAAAGTCTGGGACAAAATGTCAAGCGATAACCAAATATTTCCTGATTTTGAACAAGATAAAGTACAGATATTATTTGATGGAGATGTGGATGATGTAGACATTGTTTTGGGATCAAGTAATGGAAATAATGCAACGATTGTTTCTAATGACGACTTTATTGGTGAGGTTGTTAATAACAATAATACTGTGATACTAATAACAATAATACATCAACTACAAACTAATTAAAAAAGCTGGAACATTGATGGAAAATTGGTAAAGAAGTAATCATTAAAGTCATAAATAATGCCGAGGTAAATGGGGAATATGATTCGAAAAATATTTTTGTTGAAACTGACTTTATTCCAACTAGAACTATTTCACCTATTGAATATCAGATAAAGTAGAGATGTTATTTGATGGAAATGTGGATGACAGTTTTGGAATCAAGTAATGAAAATAATGCAATTATTGTTTCTAATGACTTTATTCGTGAGGCTGTTAGTTAATAACAATAATACTGTGAGAATGAATAGTCTTAACTAGATTCTTACAAATAACGATGGACAGGAAAATGTTAAAATGATTCTATTGCCTCCAAGAATAAAGACACACAAAATGACTGTTATTGGTTTGAAGAAGAACAATAAAAATATTCAAATCAAATTTAATTTAGGGACGTTTGTTTAAAAAATTGTTGGAAATAAATAAGTAGACCGGTAAACAAAATATTGTCGCCTACAAGTCAAAACCTTGTATCTCAAAATTTCTTGATTTTGAGTTACAAGTATTTCAAAATAAACTATGCTGTTCCGCACCGATTACAAAAACTCTTATCACGATATTGTGAACATTACGCATGCTCACCTCAAAATTCTCTCAGTGTATGTTTGTAAACCTTATATTTCTACATGTTTATTTACGTCTCCCGTTTATTTACTTGTTTATGACTATCTCCAGTAGTGTTTTAAATTATTAGAGTGTGTATGATCTGTCTTGCTCATTTTAACATATTTTTCTGTATTGCTGTACCGAAAACGGTAAAATAGTTTAATTTTATGATTTTGTAAGGTTATGTTAATGAAAGCTTCTTGTATTTTTTTACGCATATTTGAACTATTCAAGCACTTTAATATAACCCAAATATTCGTAAAATTTTAGATACGAGGTTTTAGCAGTAAAATTTCAATAAACATAATGTAGATACAAGGTTTCGTCATCAAGGGAATATAAATTAATTTACAGGCAACTCGTGGTGCAAGATTTATGGTAATGGTCTTAAAAAATACAGAAAATGTTATTGGGAAACAAAATAGTGATTTCCAGTGAACAGCGAACAGCCGTCTACATCTTTTGCGACAAGTGACAGTATGGAAAGTACTGACGATAAAATTTTGTCCAATATAATGGATCAAGAAATTATTTCTGTTGACGTACAAGATGTAGAAGTTCTGATTGCTCAAAATAATGATGTTCAGCCTGACATGCAGCTTTCGGATGAAAACTTTGAAGAACTTTGAAGATTCCAGTTATCATCCATCTAGTGACTCTAATTTAGATTTTGAAGGAAATTGTATGAACACAACAGTGATTTAGAGAATATGAATTTGTCTTAAAATAAAACTGAAAGAAAAAAATTACATGCTAAGAAGGGTAATGTTTAGAAACAGACAAAAAAGTTTAAGAATGAAAGGGCAAGAATACACATCAAAAAAGCGTGAGCGAAATGGATTGACAAGTAATGTTATAAGGGAGGCAAAGTAGATGAAAACACGGTGTACTTCAAAAACCTGTACGAGTTCCAAAGGAAAAAGGCAATGTCATTCTATAACAGAGGAGCAACGAAAAGACATTTTTACTCGATTTTGGTCAAACACAGATTGGATACAAAGAAAAATATTCGTTGCAACGTTGGTGCATAAAAAGCCAATAATGCAAATAACTAAAAAAACAGTCACGGCGCACTGCGAGTTTCTTTTACAATTTGAAAGTCAATAACTCGTTAGTTCCTGTTTGCAAGAAAATGTTTCTGTCTACACTTGGTAGGTGAGTGGAGTGTTCATAATTGTGTAGCAGAGAGCCATTCTTCTGGCATTACAGAGGTAATTACTAAGTATCCTAGTAAAGTAAAACTCAGTAACTCTGAGGGAAGAGTTAAAATTAGACAGTTTTTTAATCGACTTCCCAAGTTACCCTCGCATTATTGTCGGTCATCCACTAATAAAATATACTTGGAAACATATTTCAATCGTATACAGAGGTATATGAATTATATAAAAAAGAAGTGACTCCAGAATTCGTAACCGGTAAAGACTCCAGAATTCGTAACCGGTAAAGACGTATTCATCAAGGAAATGAGAAACTTGAACATTGACGTTTTTCATCCGCACAAAGATCAGTGTGGTCTTTGTTATGCATATAAACTGGGAAATGTAACTCTAGATGTATACAATGTACACATTGCACAAAAAGATAGAGCTCGAAAAGAGAAAAATACAGACAAGGAAAATGCAATAGCAGGAAATGTTTGTGTCTTTACGGTGGACGTTCAAGCTGTTCAACTAGTACCGCAAGTGAAGGCTGGAATGGTGTACTTCAAGCAGAAATTGGCGTGCCATAATTTCACAATATATAATTTGGCTACCGATAAAGTTGTATGTTACGTGTGGCATGAAGGAGAAGCAGGCATGGATGCTAATTCCTTTGCTTTATGTTTGATGGATTATTTAAACACAGAAATCGATGATGAGGACAAGGAGAAAACCAAAATATTTTACAGCGATGGTTGGTTGTAGTGCCCAAAATCGTAGTGTGACCCTAGCCAACGCTTTTCATCATTTTTGCAAAAAAATAATAACAGCACTATTATTCAAAAGTATCTCGTAAAGGGTCATTCAGAAATGGAATACGACAGTGTGCACTCAATCATCGAAAGAAGAAATAAAAACAAAAATATTTACTCGCCATCAAACTACGTTCAACTGATTGAAGAGGCACGACAAAATTCAAACGGGCCATACAAGGTGACATGCGTCAATCATGAATTCTTTCATGATTATTCGAGTCAATACTATTCCTCAATTCGTCCCGGGTAAAAAGTTGGCGACCCCTGTGTGACCGATTTACGAGCACTGAAGTTTTCCAAAGAATCAGGAATTCAATATAAGCTTCAGTTTAATGATGTATGGCTTCCTCTGCCAGCACGTAAATCTAGCAGTGTTAGTAATATTAGAAAATTATACAAAGATCCACTACCCTTGAAAGGAGATAAGTTTTACGACTCATTACTTCATTAGTTTTTATTTTCATTTATATCAATGTACACTTAGAGGCGATGTTTCATTTTTAGTATTTTTTTTTCATTATTTGCAATTACACAAAGTTGTATTAAAAATATATTAAGATAAATAAAATTTGATTTCTGCGTATTTCTTGGTAAAAATCGTTTTTCTAAATAGTTTGTATCCAGCACAATCAATTTTATTTTATTTATGTAAACATGCGGAAAATAAAATGGTAATACAAGTCTGTTATGTGGGCAAGCCTCTGTAAAATTTCTCGACGTAATTTATTATATTTTTTCGCATTAAAACCTGCAAAGATACGCTTCTGAACGGGTAAGTTATGCTATCTCGACGCGTTCACACACGTGTCGCTTGTTTGTTTACTAGGTAATATCAGCTGTCTTAGTTGTCTATGGTCAGTGCGCCACGCGTTCACTGTTCAGTTCAGTGACTCTTCGACTTCCGTTTAGAGCATTTCCCACTTTTGTTAAATTTTAAACTGTATTCGCAAATATCGATTATGCCAGAGTTCACGTTGCAAGAGTACTGCGACATGATATTAACCTATGGTGCAATGAATTAAAGTCTTGCAGGGGCTGTACAAAAATACGGAAGAAAATTTCCCCATAGGCGCAAACCTAATGAGAAAAAATTTAAGTGCAGTGCAACGAGTTCGTGACACACCTCTGCAGGAAATAGCTGTTAGAAGCACAAAGGACATTACCTTACAACCCCCTCCACCTAGCGGTAATAATAAATAAGTTAGTGTGTCAAACTTTTCCACACTACTTATTGCTGTTTCAGGTTCAGCACAGCCTCAGAGACGTAAACGCAGACATTCCTTTTTTAAAGACATCGAAGGACTCTCATCTTTAAGTATGACTCCGAGAAATAAAGCACTGATTCATGAAGTGCATAAAAGGGAAGACAACATTCGACAATTAAAAAAGATTTGTAAAAATAATAGTAACGATGCAAAGGAATTGACGAATTTGGATACTTCAAGTGTGGTGCGAAAGTTATTTAAGAAAATGCCGTCACGTACAGCTGATTTTCTAATATCACAATTACGTTGTAGTGTGCGTAAACCTAAAGGCAGGAAATGGACCTTAGATGATAAAATTTTGTCATTGGTCCTCTTCAAACGAAGTCCAAGGTGCTATAAGTTGTTGAGGAAGCTGGTTGCTTTGCCATCCAGAAGAACATTGACAACTCTACTCGAAAAATGCAGGGATCATTAACCACCTATTCTCTCACCTTGATCGATGTCTTCAAGGAAGCACGGAGGATGAGAGAATTGTACTTTTAATGTGGGATGAAATGGCAATCTAACCGCAACTGCAATATAATGTCACCACTGACTGCATTATTGGCTTTCAAAATTTCCCACCGAAAAAGTAATGGCTGATCATGCGCTTGGTTTTATGGCACATGGACTGAAAAGGAATTAGAAGCAGCCTCTTGAATTGAACTGAAAAAATTAATTGGAGAAATGTTACATGCACTTAAATATCAGGCAAAAGTTCACGTTACTGCCTCTGTATGTGATATGGAAACAAATAATATTAAAGCACTAAAACGTCAATGGGGCGTAAAAGTAAATAAGCCTTACTTTAAATGGGATGGTGATAAAATATTTGCTATGATGGATCCACCTCACCTCCTTAAGTGTTTTGCATCACTATTCGGGAAATATAGTGTTGAAATACCAATAATGATTGGTGATCAAGAAATTACTAAGCTGGCACGATTTTCTGATGTCACCGATGCATATGATATTGATATTAAAAATCCCTTGATTTCCAGAACACTACATAAATTGACAGTCAATCATTTGAAACCTGTCATGAGATTTGCCATGAAAATGAAATTGGCCGCCCAACTGTTGAGCAGAACAGTTTTCAGTTACTTATATTCATTAATTACTACTGGTGCGTGATTTATTTGCACCATATGAAATTATTAATAAATTCTGTTATAGGGAACTTACCTTCATACATGGTGTAGACGAGCTTTTTGACAGTTTCAATGGCTCCGAAAGAGTTGCCCCAGATGGTAAACCAGTTCGCTATTGTGTGACAGAGGATTCGCTGCTACATCATGATTATTGAAAAACACTTTTCAAAGTGTAAACCGCTGAAGGTTCCGAAGGCTTACAAAGACAGGTAAGCTAAAAACCTCAAAGCCACCATCCCACATTGGCTGGCTTACCTCTATTCGGGTTATTCAGGGAATATGGAAATTTGTAAAGGCAAAAGGATTTACCTTCCTTCGCCCTCGGTCCCTCAATCAGGATCCTCTGGAAAACTTATTTGGTGGCATTTGTTCTGGTTGTGGAAGTAATGATAACCCAACCCAACACAGTTTGTTGCTTCGCTGCGAACCCAAATAATACACGGATTGGCAAATAAAAGCATCCAAGGAGGAAATGGTGAAGAAGATGGCCAAATGATACTAACCGATTTGCATTCTTTTCTACAACCAGAAGCCTCAGAAATGGTAGAAACTTCAGATGCTACTCCTGCGCCAGTACAGTTGGGCGCTACTGATATTGTCAGTAGTGCTGTAGCCGATATAGCCTCAGCTGTTGCTGTTGGGAGTATTGAAAGCTTGTCTGTGGCATACGTCAGTGGCTTTATTGCTAGAATTTTGCACCAAGTGGCGTGTGAGGAATGCCAGCATCAACTTTCACTGGACGCCACAGCCCCAGCAATTTATTTATACAATTCAAGGAATACTCTGCTGAAAACAGTAAACTAGTATTTCCATCAGAGATTCTTACAGTGACAATTGGCCATGCAGTTACTGTGTTGGAAACTATTCTGCCATTAATTGCAGGGGATCAAAAAGTTGCTGCAAAAGCGGTGGTGCACCTACACGAAGTTGTAGATTTTTCATGGCGTATTTGCCCCTCGCATAAACTATTCGTTGAAAATTGCGTAGTTTACAGTGTATGCCGCATTGGAATACCATGGTACTGTAAACGGGTCAACAGGACAGAGAGGGCTGTGAAGAAAGACAAACGCGCTACCACTCGAAAACTAAAAAAATTGAAATCTTTTTTATATAATAATTATACCTGGAATATCTTAGGAACTCAGTCATATTTTTTTTAACACTATTATGTATCCCCGTACTGTTACAGCACTTCAGAAAACCAATTGTCGATTTCATGTCTTCAAAAACATTTATTTATATTCATGTATATTTCAATATTTATATTTTTGCTTACTATGTAAGTACATATGGTTACTTTTCTTACATTTAACTTTCTCATTAACCTGTTATATGAGGCGTGTAGATGCTTTATGACAAAATTACGATAAATTACTTATTGGTACCGCTACCTTCCGTTTCTTAAAAGGAATTTGATAATGTTCTTATCCAGAAGCATATCCAGCTTTATAACACCGAAATTGCTGCTTAAAATTTGAAAGTAGATGCAAACCATATTTTATGCTACCAAGATGTAGATGCAAATCGTACTTTATGCAGGACAGCCAATGGTGCTAACAGACAAGCATCACGTGATTATGTTGCTTGTACTACTACTACTACTTATTTCTTTACAATTTAAAGCTAGCTCGGATTGTTATAGATTTCGTAATAGCTACACATAGTTTCAATGAAAACATTAATTACAACATGGAAAATCTAAATGCCAATGTTAAAGTTAAACCTAGCTCAAAGGGCAAAGAAAGAAAAAAGTTCCACAGCCATCACAAAGCAGAAGGTCGATTTTAAAGAGATTGAGGTAAGAGATGCCTTTCCATTGTGTTAATAGATTAATAATAATAATGTTTATTTCTTCCTAATAATTTTACAACAATGGCGAAATGTAAGATATTTACTTACTAAATAGTACACACAATATAAACAAATAAAGTTCTTGATTACTCACCGAAGTATTTAAAAAAATAAATACTTGTTGGTTGGATGAAAATCTCATTTTATAATTGATATTGTTTTTTTTGTGTGCTTTTAGACACACCGAAAGAATTGCCCGTATATCCCACATGCAAACATAATGGTGCTAAAGGCTTGCCATATTACTGTGCATCATTAACTATGAAACAGATTCAGAATTTTCACAGTAAATTGTATGCAAGTCATTGTAAAATTGATCAGGACAATTTTGTTTTGAAATGCTGCGAGAGTATTGCACCAAAACGATTGATTAAGGAAAAGAAAGACTCAAACCAGAGCAAAAACACGAGCTATCCATAAAATACTACATTTTAGTCGATGATGGAAAGCGCATAAGAGTTTGTAAAACTGCTTTTTTGGGTATTACCTGCATAGGGCGGTCTAGAATTGGAAGAACTGTGAAAAAATTTGCATTTTCTGGCGAGGTTCCACGCGAAAATAAGGGGGTAGATCGTGTGAGAGGAAAAAATGACGCCAAAAAAACCTGTATCAAACAATTCATTGAATCACTAGATTGCGTAGAAATACACTACTGTAGATCGAAAACTACTGAGCGTATATTTTTACCTTGTGAATTAAACTTAAAAAAACTGTGGATATTGCACCGGAATTCTGTTGCAGAAGAATAATTGAAAGTTAAACGTCCCTACTTCAAAAATTTTATTAATACTAATTACAATATCGCATTTGGCACACCAAAGAGTGACGTTTGTTCGACCTGCCTAAGATTTAAGGGCAATTGAAAAATAAATAAAATTTGACTAACCAACAGAAATCTCAGATACTAATTGGCCAACGGGTGCACAAACTAAAAGCAGAGGCATTTTTTTTATTTATTAAAAGAAGATAACGAGGAAGTCGAAATGATTTCTTTTGATTGCCAAAAGAATTTGGCGTTACTAAAGCTCCCCGATCAAGCTTGTTATCAAGCCTGTTATTTCGCTCAACAAATCAATTTCTACAATTTTACAATTGTACATGGCAACTCGAAATCATCCCTCAATCCAACAACAGTCTTCGCGTACATATGCACAGAACTGAATGCGGCCAAAAATTCTAATTTAATTGCATCAGCTTTGTATGACAGACTTTGCAATACGCCACTAAGAAATTAAGTAGAAGTCGTTCGATTATTTGCCGACGGATGTGGTGGACAAAACAAGAACGTAGCCATGATGACCATGTTGCCATCATGGCTACTGAAAAAAGCACTGCAAAATGTCAAATCCATTGAAATAATTTACCCTATGGTAGGACATTCTTTCCTACCCCCGGACAGAGTGTTTGGTTTTATAGAAAAAAGGGTGAAGAAGATGCCGGTTGTTGTTGAGCCAGAGACATACGAAAAAATAATAAGTGAATATGCAACTGTGAGAAAGATGAGTGGTCACTTTTAGACTGGAAGGACGAATCAAAAAAATATATTAAGCTTCCTGGTCAGTGGCATTTCCCGTTCAATAAATCAAAACGGTTCATTTTGAAAAGAGATGGAAAACAAAATGTTTCAATTAGAGGAGAACCCAATTACCGTGTGGATTTAGGAATCGAGAAGGGAGTCTGCAAAAGGGGGCATAATTCTTTCAAAATCGATCCCAAAGCCATGCCAATTGAAAGGCAGCTTAAGGGCGATAAGTCGTCCATTTCTTGACTGCTAATTTCCCATTATGGTGAACATTGAACAGATAACGTCCCTGTAAACAACCATAATGAAGAAGCAGTGATGGAAGAAGAATGTGTTGCTGCAGATGAAGTAGACCTCATGGATTAATTTTTGTAAAGTTTAACTTTTCTGATTAATTTTATAAAATATTTTGAACTGTGTCATCTAAGGCTAGTAGTTTTAATTTTTATTTCTATTATGATTACACTGTTCCGTTATTTTACATTAAATTTAGCAATCCAGAGCATGCTTTTTGCGTGCAAAGTTGCAAAGCACGCTTTATGCATTTTTTTAAACTGAAACTCCCGCATTTGGGTCGAAGAGTGATTACTGGGGCCAGTATCAGTTGAATCGGGACATTGTGCGTCATCTACTAGTTAAAGATGGAACCTTGTAATTATTAGCATAATTTGTCTAAAAGTTTATTGGCTTTAACTCGAAATGATATTACATGCGTAAAGCTGGTTCTGCATCTACACGCCTCATATAGTATATCCTATAAAATGTAATATATTTGCTGAATTCTCACAAAACGGTTTATATACGATTTATTATTTATTACGACAGTTCGTTAGTAGGTTAAAATTTGTAATAAATGTCATTATTTACCCATTGATTCGTTTATGTAGAATTATAGATTCCTTTTATCGATTGTACACCTGCCATTATTTTAGTTATCAGTAAGTAAGTCTATCTAAGGAAACCAGCTTGTGCGCTTAACTCACTAATTCACTAATTGACAGATGCGTGATACCTGTACCACTTTATGGCCTTTATTAGTAAAACTATATTTTTCAAGTTTGTGTATTGGTAGTATATTGCGGAAGGTGAGATAAAAAAGTTTACCTTATTAATTAAAATCACCAAGAAATCATTTGTCTGCTGCTTTTGAACTGATTCAAACCTACAAACCTTAACTGTGCGACCTCAGTAATTCGTATTACATTTTTGAATCCACGTTACAAGTGTTTAACAACCAGGTAAATTTTATTTATTAGTAATTTAATATTTTTGTCTTTAATGTAATTTCAATTTTTTAAAAAATAAATTTAAATTCAAATCTTTTTAATTTAGTAAGTAATTAAAATACTATATGTGGTTATAAAATATTCTTTTCTTTTCATTTTTTGGCAATTTATAGTTTGCAAATGAGCTTTAATGTTTTAAGCTCTTTCTTTATACTTTATGTTTTATATATTGAAAATTCAGATTCATATGTAAAAATTCAGCTCCTTCAAATTTAAGATTGAGCTTCTTCAAATTAAAATTTGAGCTTCTCAAGAACTTATGTTAGTTATAAATTTATATTCAACGTTAAAGATATATTAATTCTATAGATTGAAATATATAACCAGTCGCTTATTTGTTACGTTACGTATTTGTTACGCATTTACAATTGCGATCATTAGTTTTTCAAAACCATATATTTGGACAATCTTCTACAATCTTCAAACTTACTTCCTTTGAGAAACGTAAACTAAATTGCCAAGAAAACCCATAGATTCCATATTCCAAAAGACAATTGGGGCCTAAATTGCCGTTCCAGAGCTTTTCACCGTCAACAATAATCAGTCCAGGAATCTAGGAGATTGGTATAATTTTGTTATTGATTTTTAATATTAATTAATCTTTGTTGCCGATATTGTTAGATAACTTAAAATCTCATATTTCATCCTTCACATTATAAAATTTATTCATTTATTCATGTAATATATTTTATCAATCATTTTACACTATCTTTTTATTTCTCTTACCAACAATTTTAATCTGGTCTATAGGAGACTGGTTAAGTAGTGAATAATAGGGGTTTCTGGACCTCCACCCCCCAGTCCTAACCTTGAGTGGTAGCACTGACTTTGATTACACCCCAACCTTGAATGAACCTTAACCCTGATTTCGACCTTGAGAGATTGTGATATGTATAAAGAGAATTGAAAGTTGTCAGTACATCAGGTGAGTCTGTTGTGAAATTAAAATTACTATGACTATATATAATATTACAAAGATATACAAAAGTAAATATTAATTGACAAACTTTATATTGGGCAGTGTATTATTAAATAAATAAATAAACACCATTTGAGTGTGTGAACAAATTAAAATTGTTATGGAAAGGATAGACGAAGTTAGTCAAAGTAGTGACTCGGAAACTGGGTCGGAAATTGATAGTGGTATAGAAGATCAACGTTTAGATGCGAATCATGAGGTGATGGGAAATTATTGTGGTGTGCGTATGAATTCCCAAGCATTCGCCAATGAACTGCATCAGTTAGTGTTTTGCGTTAATGCTTCATATGTGTTGGGGCTTATTGGAAATCAAGCGTTTAGAGTGTGCTATACCTGTTGTGTCGGTGGTGAAGTAGGGTACAAGGTACATGAAAATTATCATTATCAGATGATTAGGGAAAATTTTTATAATTTAAATATAAACTGTCTACTTTGTGGACAGAAGCTGTACGTTATCTGCATAACCAATGCACGTGTAAAATGTAACAGGAGCGATAGTAATGAAAGGGTCTTAAATTAATGTGGGTGTTTGTTAAGTAATATTTACTTTTGTATATATTTGTTATGTTATATATAATCTGAATTGAAAATAATGTCATACATTTAACTAACTGGTTTATATTTTATTCATATTCTTTAATTTATAAATAAATTGAATTAAACATTTGGTGTTGTAAATATCTTTCAATAATAGGAGGGCACCGGGGGCCGGTTTGTTGTTCGAGGGGTGAATTTTTTTTTTTAAGTCCAAAAAAAATTTTTTCTTAATTTTGATGGCGAGTTCAAAAAATAACTTTTTTTTAGACTCAGCTCAAAGATGGCTGATATATTTTTTTATTTATATAAAAACTTGTAATATTTTTACTTACCAACAGTAATTATTATAAAAAAACAACTTGAAAAGAATAAAAACAATGCAAAGAATATCTGGAATATTGTCAAAGAGTACAATAATAAAGTAACTACCAGTACAAAAATTAAAGAGGTAAAAGGTGCTGAGGGGGAAGTAATTACAGATGACTTAACTATATCTAATTCATACAACTCTTTCTTCACAGATATTGGTGAAAATCTTGCTAAAAAAAATTAAAAAAGTACAGTAAGGCTCCAACGTCTTCCTCGTTCTTTTTAAAACCTACTAATAAAAATGAAATTTGCGACATCACCAGAAATCTGAAAAATTGTAAAGCTCCGGGTATTGACGGAATTCGAGCTGAAATATTAAAAGAAATACTAGAATATATCTCAGAGCCAATAGCTTATTTAATTAACAAGATATTCACAAAAAGTATTTATCCAACAGCATTTAAAATTAGCATTGTCAAGCCGCTATTCAAAAATTGTGATAAAACAGAAATAACAAATTATAGACCAGTGTCTCTTATAACTAACCTTACAAAAATTTTCGAAAAAGTTTTGAAACTGAGAATTGATACATATATTAAAAAGTTTAAACTTATATCGCAAATGCAATTCGGCTTTAAGGAAAAATGTTCCACACAAGACTATATCATGCCTAACTACCAAAATTTATGAAGCTCTAGATGCTAGTAAACCTGCTCTATGCATATTTTTAGATCTAACTAAGGCGTTTGATTCAGTTAGTCATTCAAAATTATTAAACTCGTTAGAAGATATAGGTATCAGGGGAAATAATTTAGGTTTAATTAAGAGTTACCTTACCGCAAGAGTACAATCAAGAGTACAATTTGTGGAGGTAAATTCTGTTAGAAGCGAGGCGAGAACTATAAAATACGGGGTGCCTCAAGGCACAGTTTTGGGCCACTTACTTTTTAGTATATATATGTTAATAACCTTTTCAGTCTTAAAATCGAGGGAACCATAATTGAATTCGCGGACGACACTGCAATTTTTTATCAAGGTAGTTCCTGGGACAAAATAAAAGAGGATGCTGAAAGAGACCTGAATATTCTTAAAGAGTGGTTTGATTATAAACTTCTTACAATAAATTTTAAGAAAAGCAAATATTTGCCCTTCTCTTGCGATAAAAGAGGATTACCCAATATTGCAACACTCAAAATAAATAGTAATGACTCTACTTCAGAAATTATTGGTGATGATACAACAGAATACCTAGGCATTACAATCGATATACATCTAAGGTGGGAACAGGACATTAACTTAGTTGCTCAAACAGTCCGATCATTACTATTTAAATTTAAAAATATGGGGGCTATTTTAGACATTAATTACTTAAAAATGATATATTATGCCTTAGTGGAATCCAGGCTATCATACGGAATCATTGCATGGGGTAGAGCTGTCTATTGCAACATAAAAAAATTAGAAATATTACAAAAAAAATTATTAAAAATAATGTTATATAAAAGTAATACTTACCCATCTGATGAACTTTATAAAAATGCAGGGCTGTTAGATTTGAGACAGTTATTCTTTCTATATTTGAGCATATTCCAATATAAAAATAAACACACATTACAAAGGATTGATCATATGCATGACACGAGATACAGAAGTGAAAAGTATAAAACCCCCATTAGTAAAAAAAATATTGGTCAACGCAACCACCACTATCTAGCTCCAAGGTTATTTAATCATTTGCCATCTGAAATATCTAATATTAAGTCTCTCAACATATTCAAAACAAAAACTAAGCGATTTCTGTTAAACAGCAATAGATCAATGATAAAAACTCTAATTGAAATGAAATAACTTCATCAACCACAAACTTTATTACTTTACATTCGATACAATTAAATGTACTCGATGTGTTTATAGGTATATGTATGTAAATATCTGTGTGTGTGTGTGTGTGTGTGTATATATAGGTATGCATGTATGTATGTCGTTTACTTTGTATTGTAGAGATTCAATTATCTAAAGTGCATGTAAATAAGTTAATTATTTAATTACTAGGTCCTCTAATTTCTATTATACCCATTTTATTATACTAATAGCTAAAAGTGAATGCAAAAGAGGCAAATATTCCATGGACAGTTTAAGACTTTGTGGGTTATTCAGTTTATTTGTAAACCCTATCAATTTAATCATGATGCTAATTGTACTATTATTGTAAGATTTGTAGTATAATTTTAAGGCATTTTAATGTATTGTGAATTTTTTATTATGCAAATAAACTATTAATATTATTATTATTATAATAAGTAAAAATTAACTAAACTTAGTAAGTCTGGAGAATATGAAATCAAATGTAAAATTGTAATGCCGTCTATATCGTTCGGAGTGATAGAAGTATTGAGAATAGGGTAAAAGAACATAAACAATAAATTTTAAATAACAATAAAAATAAGGGATTGTCAACACACTGCATTGAAAATAACCATTTCATAGACACAGTTAACCTAAATTTACTTCATACAGAAGCAAAAGGTAAACGTTTAAATCTTCTTGAACAATTAGAAATTAAAAACTTTAAAAACAATCCTTGTACCACAAATTACCAGCAAAATTTCTTAAATACTCCTATACTAGATAAAATTCACAATTCTTGTTGATTTACATAATTACGTTTGGTCAGCCCGAAAAATTCCCATAACTAAAGTTATGTAAATAAATGTCTTTAGGTATATATTTAGAATAACCGCCTTTGTTGCTTTAGTATGCACTTTGTAGTATTTTTGATAAAGGCCTAAAAAGTCGAAACGTTTGTAGAAGATTTTGAATACAGCAATTTGATACATCTAAAGAAAGTGTTTACTTAAAAACAAATTTTGCAAAATAACATTCAAGTGCCTAAGTAAAGCAGAAAAAATAAATGAAAAAATCCTGACTATATTGTTTTTCCGCAGAAACCTTTAAATATGTTTTGTATTATATTTGCCATCACTGCCACACGTCTTCTGGCGTGTTATGTATTAAACAGCCAAAGGGCGACTGTTGGTTGTAAAACTTCAAAGAATAAACACGAATTTTATCAATAAAATAAGTGCATTTCAATCAACCCAAAAGATAAAATTATAACATGGTCCTTAGAGTCACGGATTATTCAAATAAAAAGTAAAACAAGTGGAAATCAAGAAATTATTTATCAAGGATGAATTAATATTTCGTCCATCATTCCACTGGTTTATCGGTTAGCCCAGTATCCACGTACAAATCCAGGTAGAACCACAGCTACTCAGGCAAGTTTTAACTGCAATTCTTAAAAGCATACTATTCATACCTATTCGTCTGCATTGCTACCAAAGCTCTACACTTAGAAATGGTAACAAATTTACCTACTGGTGCATTTCAGCCACATTTAGACGGTTCATTGTCCGACGAAATAAACCTTTAAATTGCTTCTCTGATAATGGGAGTAATTTTATCGGGGTTAACAATGAAATGATGAGACTTGCAGATCTTTTAAAGATCATTCTGAGTACATAGTGAATGCTATATCAAACGAAGGCATAAGTTGGCATTTTATCCCACTTCATGCATCTAATTTTGGGAGTTTGTGGGTGTAAAAGGCACAAAGCAAGATGACAAATTGGAATACCCGAGGCTCATCCTGGTCACGACGACATCATTCGAGTGGTATTGGTGAAGTGTGCTAGTAACTGAGCTAAATGACCAGTTTCAAAATTGTGTGTTCTATCTAGACTAGCATAGTGAATGAATAACGTTATAAAGAACTTACCTGATATAAAAAATGATTCAATTGTTATATAAGATTAAAGTATTCGATTATGTAGTATATTATATACTTATCCAGAATGTTTTAATATTGTGCAAATGGTTGTAGATATTTTTTTCAATCCTGGTACAGTGAAATGTATGTCAAGGTAATAGTTTAAAGTAAAAACTTTTTAACAGGTTGACCGCCAGGCGTATTTTTTGTAAACTCAAAATAGCGATTATGTCTACCCAGTTGGGTCGACAACACAACTTGCATGTGTCTACCCAAATGGGTGTACACTGGTACAACTTTTATTTGCTTATTTAGTCAATGTATTGAAACCGAAAAATATAATCTATATTCTTAATATAGATTCCTGTTATATATTTGAAAATAGTTTTAAGAGTACAGAAAAGTGTCATACCATACATTGGAACTGTGAAAAAACAGGTGATTCTTAGCTTTTGTGTCCACCCAGTTGGGTAGACAGTTACATTTCTTAGTTCGTTTTAGCACGTGCTCGGGTAGTTTTATTGTTTACACAAGTTTATTTAAAAAAGGTTTAAAAAATGGACCATAGAAAACGAAAATTGTCCATTTTGGAATGCGATAATCCAAATAAAAACCTTAAGTAAAAGAGAATTAGAAGAATTAGCATTAAAAATCGGCGAGAGTAGCGATGAAGAGCCATTCCAGGATTCTGGGAGCGAGTACAAACCCAGTGATGATTCTGATCAATACCATTCATCAGAAAGTGAAGAAAACAGTAACAAAAGTGACTCAAGTGATAGAGACCTCTGAAAATGGTGATGTTAATGGTGATGCCAATATTGATGTGGTGTGGAATGACTGCACATATACAAAACAACCTAATTTTGCTTTTACCAGCCAGGAGGAAATAAACGTTCCATTCGACCGAAGTACTGCAAAGCCCATTGACTTCTACCAACTTTTTATATCTGACGATATAATTGAATTGATGGTCAGAGAAACAAACAAAAATGCTCAAATTTTTTTGGAAAATAATACTGTAAGAAGAAGTAGTAGATACAAAGAATGGAAAGATACAAACGTCCAGAAAATGAAAATGTTTTTGGGTCTTAGAATATGGATGGGGCTAGTGAATATGCCATCTATCGAATCCTAGTGGTCCGATAAAAGAATATATAAAAATGAAATGTCCTCTTTTATAACTAGAAATCGTTTCCAGCTTTTACTACCATTTTGGCATTTTGGTGAAGATATTCAAGGTGACAGATTTTGCAAAATACGTCCGCTGCTTGAGCTTCTACAAACAAAATTTCAACAAGTCAAAACACCAGGCCAGAACTTGGTAATTGATGAATCAATGGTGAATTTTACTGACAGACTAAACTTTAAGCAGTACATTCCTGGAAAATCTCATAAATATGGCATAAAACTTTTTAAAATTTGTGATGAATTATACTATATTGTGGAAAGAAAAATGAAAATGATCTCGGTCACGGATGCCTTGCTACTAATGTTGTCATGTCTCTAATGACTCCCTACCTAGGTCATGGGAGCATTTTATGTACCGACAATTTCTACACAAGTGTGCCTCTTATTGAAGAGCTGAGTGATCAAAAGACTTATTTTGTGGGTCTATATATTTATATATATTCGTAGGCCCTGTATACGATTTTCTTTGAGAGTAATTTGGTGGTTCTGAAAAGAACCGTTTTTTTTTCAGGGTGAGGAAGGTGGGTGTTATGAAGGAGATTGAGGCGGGTTTCCCTTGATTAGCTGTTTTTCTTGCAACTTCTTCTCTGACTTGTATGGAACGCGGCGGCGGCGGTGTTGGATGATGATAAGAAGGACTGGAACAATCGAAGACAGGTGACAGAGGTGGAGGAGCTGAAGCAGGACACGGAATCGGAGGGGTGTTTGGAGATCCTAAGGTGTTGAATGGGATCCATGGATAATCGGAACCGGCGGGATGGGGTGGCGACGTGGATGGGGTGTGCGGGGAACCTGGTGAATTGCGTGGGACGGATGGAGGATCGGAACCAGCGGGATGGGGTGGCGACGTCGATGGGGTGTGCTGAGAACCTGGTGAATTTCGTGGGACGGATGGAGGATCGGAACCAGCGGGATGGGGTAGAGACATCGGTGGGGTGTGGGGTGAAGGAATTCCCACGGGGACAGACGGTGGAAGGCTTCATGTTCTCGTCGCCGTTGCCGTCGTATTCTTCTCTCTGCCAGAAAGCGGCGTATTCTTATTTGCATGGGGTTCGTTTCAATCCATGAGGGGGCATCGGTGGACCCCGACGTCGAGGCCTTTTCTTGAAAGCGCGATTCGAGGAGTCTTCGAAAATTCCTTCTTCGGAGGCGCAGCGGTATGGCATCTTGAACTTGCGTCGCGGCCGGCGCTGGTAACTGCTCATCGTTTTCAAATGCCGCAAACGTTTCCTGCAATAGAGCGTCTGATATACTGTCGTCGTGCTAGTTTCTTTAATACAGTTCAAAATTAAAACAGTTGAATTTGTTGAACCGCTAGTTTAGTTATACTTTTATAGTTCCCTGGATATCAAGGTTGGTAGACTAAAATATATTATACCAGGTTGTCTAATATTCAGCTTTTGCACGAGGAATGAGTGCGGCGCACAGCGGTCGCAGACGCTAATCTGAATGATCTAAATCATAAAAACTACTTCTTATCAATATCGTTACAACGAAAAAGCAGTTATAATAGTACACTTTTCAAAACAATCATTGATTATTTGTTCAACTCCCGTATATGTTGCCGCATGGTACGTAAAAGTGGTAAAAGTAGGGTTATTGTGAATCCTCGCGACGATGCACTTTCAAATTGATTAAATGACACTTAAGCTTCAAGTGTATTATGTAATTCCAAATCCTCTTACATGTTTTGGCAATGGATCCAATAAATATACGTAATGACCTTTTATAGTATATAAATAAAACAACACAAAGTTCGTTTGTACTAGAGTTGGGCGATATTTCACGGACTGTGAATTATTCACTGATAATAACAATTCACGTTCACGACCTGTGAATGATTAACGAAATAAACTGTGAACGTGATTTTTAGTCAGGCGCATGTCCAAATATCACTTCACTAGTTCACAACTTAAAGAACGACAAGTACGGCAAGCGCGCAGCGCTGATTTTTATTCCTAGCTTATTCACATTCACGATGAGGATTCACATTTAATATTTAATACAAATTCACGCTCACGGATATACAGCAGCAAATAGATATTCTCTGGATATTTTGCTGTTTAATAATAAATAACTATATATAGTAGGCATTTGTATTCTATATTTGAATACAGATTGTAATATGGTACTATTGGTACCTATTTGCTTCAGTTTATTTTATTAGCTAGTAGGTATGTAGCTACTTAAACAAGATTATACAGGGAAATTCAATTTAATCACCTTGGTTTCGTAATTTTGCTAACAAATATTTTTCGATTTAATTAGTGTTAATAGAAAAATATTACTTTCTTTATGTATTGTTATTGCATCATATAATAGAAGTAAATAGGGTAAATATGTCTATAACGTTGCATTTTCCGATTGGGGGACAAAGAGACAAATAAACGCATATTTTAACTTTATATAACTATATTATATGTATCATATATATGGTAATATTTATATGTATACTCTTACTGCAACAATATCTTAAACCCTTCGTCTGCGTTTTCTGTCGCTTCACATAAATATTACAGCACATCAGTTATGTAAATAAATATTATTTTATTTCCATAGTCCCATACGACTCTTACGAGGCAAAAGAGGCATTCGGTGTCCACTGTCCATGCTGTGCGTACCGCGGTGTTATTTAGTGTTTAATAAAATTTTGTGTATTAATAATAATAATTGTGATCGACTGGTCTGAACTAAACCATCGTAAATTCCTCTAATTAATTATTTTAAAATGCAACCCGCCAAGAATAGGAAAACCAGTATATTGTGGAATTATTTTACAGAATCTGGTGAAGAATATTATGCAAAATGCAATTTATGTAGTTCTAAATTATCATATAGAACTAGCACTTCTAATTTAAAAAACATATGAAGATTAAACATCCTACTGTGTTATTAGAGGAGGTAATAAACTCAATTATTTTATTTTTCACTGAATGCTATATATAGATGTATTTTTGTTTCACAGTCAAGAGTATCGACGGTCGCTACTGTTGTTGATACACCGTCAACATCAACGAGTGAACAACATGGTGAACATATTCAGAAGGAGCAGGCGATTATATCTTCGGCTGTAATTCCACCTGCACCAGTACGCCATATCCGCCAGACACAAATATCTGCATATGTTCTAAAAAAAGTTACTCCAAAAATTAAGCAAAATATTGACAAAAAATTACTGCATCTATTCACGGACACATTTCAACCATTTCGAATAGTAGAAGGGGAAGCATTTCGTAATTTCGTTGCGGAGTTGAACCCGAATTATGAACTACCAACAAGATATACGATATCAAAAACACTAATATCAGCAATGTACGAACAGTGTGTTCATGAAACGCACAATGCTTTAAAAAATGTAAGAAAAGTGTGTGTTACAACAGACTGTTGGACAAGTGTAAATACTGAGAGTTATATGGGTATCACAGTACATTTTTTAGATGAAAACTCTCTACTTTTGGATTGTTCCACTTTGCCATCACACAGCTGTTAATCTTGCCAACGAATTAAAAAGGGTTCTTTCAATGTGGAACCTAGAAAAAAGACACCTTATGGTGGTATCTGATAATGCATCCAATATTAAAGCTGCTGTTCAAAATGAATTAAAATGGAAACATTTTGGATGTTTCGCGCATACAATAAATTTGGTAGTAAACGACGGTCTAAAAGATGGCGACAATGAAGAAATTAGTCGAATCATTACTAAAGTAAAAAATACTGTAAGTCACTTTAAGAGAAGTGCTATATCTACCGAGAAACTCCTTGCTTACCAACGGAATCAGACCAATCAAGGAACTGGCAATCCATTAAAATTACTACAGGACGTAGCTACACGATGGAACTCCACATTTTATATGTTAGAAAGGTTTCTTACACTGGAGGAGGCAATAAAGGCAACAATGGCTTTAACCAATGTGGACGTAAGCAACAATTTAACAAAATATGAATGGGATGTTATTCGGGAACTTTGTTTGAAAGGTTTTAAAACCGTTCGAGTCGGTAACGAAACAAATTTCAGGAGAGTATTATTTAACACCCTCACTTGTAATACCATTAGTAAATGGATTGAATTCTGTTTTTAAGAATTTCGCAACCAAATCAATTACAAAATGTGTAAAAAAGATTGTTGCGCAATTTCAGGCTTCACTGAAGAGATTTGTTAGAGTGGAAACACTTTCCATGTGTACATTCCTTGATCCAAGGTTCAAACAAATTGCGTTTTTAGATGCCAGAAACGCAGAAGTTGCAACAAAGAATATTACCGCTTTAGTTGCAGAGAAGTTTGCAGAACAACAACCCTCAAACTTGGATACAGACACCAATATTCCATCAACATCAAAAGAGGTGACAATAAAAATAATGATAACGCCTCTGATGATGAAGCCATTCCATCGGTGTGGGCTGATTTCGATAAAATAGCTGTTGAATATCAACCACGAGGAATAGCTACAAGCAAAGCTCTAGTCGAAGTACAGAGATTTGTGGATTGTGAAAAAATACCACGCAAAGAAGACCCATTAAAGTGGTGGAGAGAAAACAAACAAATTTTTCCTCACCTTGCTTTAGTTGCGCAAGAACGCCTTAGCGCTATTGCCACATCTGTGCCTTGCGGGAGGCTGTTTTAACGAAATTTTTAACCATAACACTTCGTCTTTCAATCCAGTTGCAAAGCATCAACCTTGATTACAGTAAACGTATGGCAATGATCTTTATTGTAGAATCTGCGTTGGACGAAATTAGAACAAATTCAGAAAATGAATTCAAAATTGTATTTGACCAGACTAAAATTATTTCTGAAAAAATGAACGTCGAAATAACATTCCTAGGGTCACAAATATTCAAAAACACCGTGCTAACGTTTGACTAATATGATAGATTTTATTTGAGTTAATACGTTTCTACCTTACCTGGATCACCTTATTTCAGAATTAGATTCACGTTTCCCAAAGGATAATACCAGTGTAATTTCGAAGTTACAAAAATATTCCCAGTTTTATTTCGAGTCTCCCACATTTGATGTGGATGGTTCGATAACATAACTTTTACAGATTGGATAAAGTCGATTGCTGTACCTTACTTTAAGAAACTCGAAGGAGAAAAAGTTCTTATAGGTGACAACCTCTCTTCTTCCCACCTTCCTTTCACCAGAGATAGTGTCCCTTTGTCAGGAAAATAGAATTCGTTTTGTATTTTCTTGGAAACTCCACGTACTTAACCCAACTCTTCGACATAGCATTTTTTATCATTTACCATTAAAAGTGGATATAAAGATATAAAGGGGCCATCATCCCTAAAAGTGTTTTTCCAAGGCTACTCTGTCAGTTGTTACAAGATATTCAAATTAATTCTGCAACAAACATTAAATTTGGGTTTTGCAAAGCAGGGATTATACCAATAGACAGAACTAAAGCACTGGAAATGCTTGCAAAAGAACAAGTAGAAGACCAATCAAAATGCAAATCAGAATTTGGAAGGATCTTTTTACGACCTCCTACAGGAAATAAGATATAGTGATAAGTAATCAAAAAGAAAGAACGCTGGAAAAATTTCAATATTCAACCGGGTAAAAGTGTGCAGCAAGAAAGAGTAGTTCAGAAAGCAGTGAATTCCTAGAAGAAGCTGAAAACTTTTATGAAGTGGCAGAAAGTGATGAAAGTGATTTAGCAGTTTGGTCATCTGAAGTATTTCAAATAATCAAACTAAACTAAAAATAAAACTCAACTACAAATTCAACCAAAGTTGTATTTCAGCAATGTTTACTATTTAGCAAACATTGCAAAATGAGTTTCGATTGAGCTTGGGCTAATGCGTCATATGTCCAGTCGGTGTTTAGTCCATGGTGCCAGTGTGGTGCTATGCTTGGTGCAAGGGTCGATGTTGGGTCGGTGCTTCGTAGTGGACGTGCACTAATACTACTAGATTTACTGCAAAACAAAGTCCCTATGACTAAATATAGACTAAAATTTGTTTTAGGATCTCCAGAAACAAGTTTATGGGATGCATCATGTGAACTTGGAAAAAGTTACTCTAAAATTTAAAGAACTTTAAAAAAGAATGACTAGAGGCCATATAATTTTTTACCGGTACAGGAGTTTAGAGAAGATCGCAAACGAAAACGGTTAGAATTTTAAAAGCAAAAACTGGGTGCAAATCCTAATTTTTTAAAATATATATTATGGACAGATGAATCGTCGTTTCCCACAGAAGAGGTCTCCAGTAGAAAAGTTGTTGACAAAAAAATCCGACAGATAAATCAGTTAAAGTTTGGCGTGGTATATTTCAAGATAAAATTGTACGATCAATTTTACCCTAACAAGGGAAATGTTTGCAAATAATTCTAACAGAGGTGACAGTTTTTATAGGAACAATTTTCGGATGATGAACTTAATTAAGTAATTTGGCAGCAGGACGGAGCGACGCCGACGCCTCAGTGTTTTAGAGGTTAGGGAGAACTTAAATGGTCAATTTGACATTTGGATTGGTAATAGCGCGGCGGGCCAATTCCATGACCACCAAACGGTCCTGATTTATCATCTTTGGATGTATTTTTGTGGGCGTTTTAAAGGACAAGGTTTTAATCAGAATATTGAAATGATCAAAGTTAAAATTAGGGACATAATTGAAGACACGAGTGGATGATGAAGGTGTTATGAAGGCATCTTTCACATAGCACCATCTAAAATCTCAGAAATTTAATGGTAATTAAAATTGTGTCGTGATTATTTTCCGTTTGATACAGAAGAAGGTGTGTCATAGGCTGTTAACATCTTGAATAGTAAATTAGGTCGTGTGAATGAAGATGTCATGTAGCGAACGCAGCTCCTTTATTCATGCTAGCAATTAGACAGCATAATGCCCCATTTCGGATTAAACACCCCTTACCTTACCAGACGTTGCCAATTTTCCGGCAGCCACTCTAGCCAAACTTTCACCTACTATACCTTCTCTAATACCATCCACCTCTCGTTAATGTTTCATACCTTTCGTCATCTTTAATCCTTTCCTGTCCCCCTTTTCTTTTGTTTTGTGTATTTTTGTGTCGCGTTTGTTATTCCTTCGTTTCCGTTTGTGCATTTTTGTCTGTAAATTCATTTTCCTTCATTTATCTTGCAACAGAATCAAACCTGTATTTTAGATTAATCAAAATTTTTAAAGCCACAGTTTAGACCAGCCCAGCGCAGCCTGTCGTTGGAGTATTCGCGGATGGCGCCTTGTTCAAGTTGTGGTGCCAGCGTCCGAATCCAAATGGAAAATAAGTGAAGTGCGCGAACGGCGAAAGCCAGTGTTAGTGTTTTACAATTTAATGTTAAGCTTTCTTTTTTAAGCATTTGTTATCTTATTACCTATTTTTATTTAATTTTTGTTAAAAGGAGTTTAGGTTTTAGTGTTCTGTTTTTTTTATACAATTTTTGCTTACGCCGAACCGGTCCCGTCTCGGCCCGGCCTTGCGATGCAAAATAATTTTGTTGAACGTGATGTAAACAAAGTGCTGTTTTTATTGTGTCTTAGTGAATGAGTGGTGAAAATTTAACGCAAAATGTGCCCCAGAGGTAAACGAGTTGTGGATCCAATGCCGGAGCAAACGATCACTAAAAAATTAGCGCCCACAGGCGAAATTTGTGACTTAGCTAGGAATTCTAACCTCAATGTGTCACATATTAAGTAAGTGAGCACCCCTATGATACGCTGATGGCACTCATTTTGTTTCATGTTACTGTATATTTTACTAAATATTGTAAATAGCTATAATAATGTAATTTATAAATTAAATCCAAAGTTTAGATGCTTAGAAGTAAACATAACAAATTTTTTTGGCATTGGACGTAAAATTCATCAGCCACCCACTTAATTTTAAAAAGAGAGTATAATAATAATAATAAATAAATAACACCACAGAAATTAGACAACCCCCAATTCCAGAAGCCAGGGCTTGTGCGGAAGGGGGTTACACATTGAAAAAACGCGGACATACAACCATTTCCTCCGGCAGTGCCAGTACCGGAGCCAGGATTCGAACCCGGTGGTGCGATGTCCGTGTGATTAATCGCGATTGCCACCTCGCGCCTTAACCCACTCGGCTATCGACCAGATAGAGTAACAACATAAAATAAAAAAAACGATGAAATACCAATTCGAAGCTAACCTAACACGAATTTAAGGGAAAATTCCTCAGGAGCTCCATTATGGCATGAACACCCAAAGGAAAATGTGATCCAAATCACAAATAATATACCAGCATGCCAACAGGCGAAATTTGTGACTTAGCTTGGAATTCTAACCTCAATGTGTCACATATTAAGTAAGTAAGCACCCCTATGATACGCTGTTGGCACTCATTTTGTTTCATGTCAGACAAGGGCGTTGATTGCGCATGTTACTGCAAATAATTCTCAGCCATTTGCAACAGAGGAAGAAAGTGATAAAAGTTATGTGCTCGATGGAGGGGGTCCTTACTGCATCGCCTGCCATGGCATAATGACAGTACATTCAGGGATATAGCAAGATGTTATGCGTCGTTTGTGACAGCTAATTATGGGCAAGCAACTGTAGTTTTTGATGGTTATACATCAGAATACACAATAAAAGACATGACCCATAATCGCTGAACAAATACAATTTTCCCCTCCGTGAACTTCACACCAGATATGACATTCACAGGAAGTAAGGAAATTTTTTTCACTAATAAAGGAAACAAGCAGAAAATAATTACTCTAATCGCTGAAGAAATACGACAACAGGGATGTTCAGTAATTCATGCAGTTGATGATGCTGATGTTGGCATTGTTAAAACTGCAGTGGAATCATCAAAAATTAAAAATACAACAGTGATAGGAGAAGGCACTGACCTATTGGTATTGCTGATTTATTGGTGTAATCAAGCACACCACAAGCTGTTTTTCAGAAGTGATAAAAAACCTTCCAAACAGAATAACATTTATGATATCAATGCCATTAGATATTCGCTCGGAAATGATTTAGTGAACAATCTATTCTTTATACATTCGTATACAGGATGTGACAGCACCTCCAGAATATTCCATATTGGAAAGCAATCAGATTTGAAACGTGTTGTTGAAGATCAATACTTTCGTGAACTTGCACTATCGCTTAGCTCAACAAACCTTAATCCCAGTCAGGTTGAAGAATTTGGAAAGAAGATATGTATGTATTTTTGGTAGAAATCCAGAAGATACACTAAATACACTTAGGTATAGAACTATTATTGATAAAGTATCGAAGGCCAAATGTTTCGTTCAGCCACAGAACCTTCCCCAACGGAAGCAGCTGTCAAGTACCATAGCCTCCGTGCATATTTGCAAATTTGTATATGGAAGCAAATGCAAGAAGGCTTGAACCCAACAGACTGGGGATGGAGTATACATGATAATATGTATGTACCGAAAAAAAATGGATTTGCCACCAGCACCTGAAAATATATTAAGCATAGTAAGATGTAACTGCAAAACCGGCTGCGGTGCCATGAAATGTAGTTGCCGAAAGAATGGTTTGGAATGTACCAGTTCATGTGATCCAAGACAGACAGCCAGTAAATTCAGACATAGCAGAAATTAACTAAATTTTCAGTTAAGGACGACTATCATCGAACAGCGGGAGCTTGCACGCGCTTAGATGCCTTATCCCGCTGATCCATGGACTTAGGTTTGCAAAACTACATTCGGACACTTTTGGCTTGTGTCCGAATTGTAAATAGATATATTTTTTAACCTCATGGTTGCCACCTGCGGCGAGACCATCGCAGGGAAGCACGCCCAATTTCACCGGTCCGGGAAAACATCTAAAACATGCATACACAGGCCCGGCGCTAGGGCCAAGCACCCCGAGCCGCTGCTTGGGGCGCCGAGCAAAGGGAGCGCCAAAGGCGTCGCCGTCGAGCCATAATAGTGGTGCACTCGTGTGTAGTGCAGCACAAGTCAACGCCCGCTCCGGTTTGCAACATATTTTTAAATTAGTTCCCTTTTTTAAAATTACTATAATTCATCAATGCGACGTAAGCCAACACAGCATACGTACAAAATATATATAAATATAATAAAAATATTCTGCCGTTTACTGCAAGTTTTCACGGATATATTGCGCGACGATTTCAATTGAAATAATTTAAATTAGAAATGGTAAGCGGAAAGAAACACGATTCCAGTCGCTCATAAAATTTCTAAAAAACCTACAATAATTATGAAAATATTACACACGTCGCTTCACAATCTATAAAAATTCATCAATAGCGTAAATAAAATATACGTTATCTGTCATATCTTTTATGCGAAAAGAAAAAAAATAGTTGACACCGATTATCTCGCATACAAATTTACCGCTGTCAATGTGTCGCATTCGTATCCAAAGATTATATGAATCATTCGCTCGATACACGTCCTCACTCGTCGCCTGCTATGTGAATGTCGATCGCAGCGAACTTTAATTTATAGTAAACGCCGCAGCCCGCTTAGGCTCCGCCCCTCGATTTTGTTTCGCATCTTGTAACAATCCGATTAGTGCGACACTTGCATATAAGTAACAGAAGTAAAACTTCGAAGTGGACTTTCTAAAAGAAAGGCACACCATTATCATCCCTTAAAAAAACAGCAAATTATTCTGAAAGAAAATCGTATGAAAGGCCTATGAATAGGAATATATAAATTATCATTTTGTAACGGTATAATTTAGGAAATAAAATTGTAGTAGAGCATAATACAAAGTAAAGTATTTCCTTATTCGTCACGAAAAATTTGTAGAAATTTTATGAGAGTCACGGTGGAAATCGTGTTTGTTTCCGCTTTAATATTTCTAATTTAAATATTTCATTCGACGTCGTCGTGCAATATATTCGTAAAAACTTGCAAAAAATGACATAATTTCTTTATTTCGGATTGCTCAAATTAATACTCTACGTAGATTGTGAATACGTATGTACATATATTTTAAAAATAGTTAACTTTTTCTAAAACAGAAAATTCCCCGCTTCGAATGTACGATTTCGTGACTATATGGGATTGGTATTGTTCGTATTCGTGTTACCCCGGCTAGGATCAAGGGAGTTTCCTTTTTTACTACACTCTATTATAATTTTATTTTCTGAAATTATACCGTAACAAAATGACAATCTATATACATATATATTCGTATTCGTAGGCTTTGTATACGAATTTCTTTGAGAATAATTTGGTGGTTCTGAAAAGAACCGTTTTTTTCAGGATGAGGAAGGTGGATGCTACGGAGGAGACTAAGGCCGGTATTTCTTTATTAGTTCATCAATTTTGCGGGCTACTTCTTCTGTGACGTGAATGCCACGCGGCGGCGGTGGTGTTGGACGGTGACAGGAAGGACTGGACAAATCGGAAATAGGTGACATAGGTGGAAGATCCAAAGCGGGAGATGGAATCGGAGGGGTATTTGGAGAGCCTAAGGTGTTGAAGGAATTGACGGATAATCAGAGCCGGCGGGATGGTATGGCGGTGTGGATGGGGTGTGCGGGGAACCTGGTGAATAACGTAGGACGGATGGAGGATCGGAGGAATGTGCAGGATGGGGTGTGGTGCTGGGGACTTGGTAATTTGTATGGAACTGACGGAGGATGGAAGCCAGCGGGATGGGGTGGAGATATCGGTGGCGTGTGGGGTGAAGGTGATCTCGAGGGAACAGACGGTGGACGGGCTTCATGTTCCCGTCGCCGTTTCCGTCGTCTTTTTTCTGTCTGCCAGAAAACGACGTATTCTGATTTCCACGGGGTGGGTTTCAATCCCTGAGGGGGCATCTGTGGGCTCCGACATCGAGGCCCTTTCTTGAAACCGCGATTCGAGGACTCTTCTTAAATTCCTCCTTCGGCGGCGCGTCGGTATGGCATCCTGAACTTGCCTCGCGGCCAGCGCTGCTAACTGTTGATGGTTTTCAAAAGTCGCAAACGTTTCTTGTAATAGGGCGTCCGATATACCGTCGTCGTCGAATTGCCACTCGTCGGCCATAATTCTCTAGTGAATATTTTTAGGGCGCCTTCACAGTGACCTGGGCATTATTCAGGACCTATCAAGAAAACTCGTCGAAACCAGATTTTTCAGACAGGGATGAGAAATACGTTCCCAATGTTTACGACCTAAGCAGGGATAGTGACGCGAAAAAGTTTCTAATATTGCAGAACTAAGCAGTGGCGTACCTAGGGTGTGGCAGGTAAGGTACGTGGCCTGGGCACTATTCAAAGGGGGGCGGAAAATTCACATCAAATCAATCGTAATAATTCATATTCAAATAATAGAGCGCGTGTTGAGCTTTCGGTAAGCGACAACGATGGGCAGTATGTAAGCAAATATGTATTGAACACTAATGCAGCACAAGACGAGAATATCAATTTAGATAATTCTGAGTGAGACGACGTTAAAGGCAATGAGGCTGTCGAAGACAACATTAGTATTTCAGTAGCGGAAAAAATTAGCTGGGATGATATGGTAGATGATGTCGAAAACCCTATTACTGTCGAACCAGAAGTAATCAAACAGCATAATATTGGACTTCTACATTTTGATAACTGGAAAATCAGTTCTGTCAGATGCTTTGAAATAAGAAATAAATAAAATTGGTTCGGAATATATTCAAACTCTGATAGTCCTTTCCTAACCGATGCGTATGAGCAAAATTTGGTTTAAAGAGAAAATAATAGAATAGTAGAAAGTAGTCTATTCCCCATCCAAAAAATTGACTTTTTACATCTGTTGTCTTATTTTTTCACAATTAGATGATAATCAACCTTCATTAGGGGAGATGGATTTACCCACTCAAAAGCAACTGAAAAAGCTTATCTCAGATGAAAATGTTAAAAACTATCTTGAATGCTTTACAGAATGAAAAGGAATTATGTAGCAAATAAAGTGATTATTGACGCTGAACTTCAAACCCAGATCGAGACAGAAAAACAGTGGCGTGATGCATTAAGGAGAATCCTTCACTACATCAAATTTCTGCCACTCTAAATCTGTTATAACCCTATTTGCGTCACAGAAGGTAAAGAAGGTGCACTTTTAAATTCAAGACTACTAACCGAGAAACTGACCTTAATATTGATGATGAATCAGAACAGATTAATCAAAGCATAAGAAAAAATCGGCAGCTACTGGAAGCGGCTGGATCCTATCCACTCGGTGGATCTTTGAAGCCGAAAAGAGCATTAAATTGTGTAACAAAACGGCACTAAACGTAATCCGATCTCATCCAAAACCTTTTCAGATCTCCTGGGGCACTAAAAAACCCTCAACTTAATGAATTTACAATTATCTATGCTCGTTGAATAATATACTATTAGGATATTAACAACTTTAACATCACTTGAACGACTAAGAAAGCCTAGTTATCCTAAATACTACAGATTTGTAAAGCAACAAACTGAAAATTGGTAAAGTGATAATCTATAATAAATTCACCAACGAAGGTACAGAAAGCATATGATATTGACATTGTTACATCTACCTTTAAAGTTTGTGACAATCCACTAAAAGTTACAAATGTGCCGAAATCTTATTAACATGACATGACACCAACGTTATCGGATGACAAACGATGACAAATGACAATCATCAAAATTTGCTCATTGCAATCCGATCGCTCGCGGCTGTCTTTGTTAAATCAAATATTAACAATTCAGTAATTTTACTAGATTTTAGAGGAATATTTGTAGTTTAATTCTTCGATTTGTCTGTATATATATTTAAAAATGGCACTAAACGTAATCCGCTCTACTTCTAGAGCAGTGAAGAAACCCTCACACGTGAATTGACACGTGATGTGACGAGTTTCACGATGTAACCGCTACGCGCATCGATCATATCATGCGAAATGCGATCTATGCCATATTTGCTTTGTCTTTAATTTTTTTCACGGAAACCAAATCGAAAGGGTGGAAGTGTGATATATTGTTGAAATCAGAATTTTAACTGCTTTCCAATGGTTCCATTGCAAATTGAAAGTAAATATAAAATAAACAACTTGTTGCGTCAAAATGGCACTAAACGTAATCCGATCTCAACCAAAACCTTTTCAGATCTTCTAGGATACTAAAGAAACGCACACGCAAAGTTTCATTCAAATCCGTTCAGTAGTTTCGGCGCTATCGTGCTAACACACATACATACACACATACACACACACAGACATTTTTCAAAAACCACTTTTTTGGGTTCCTAGGACCTCAAAACGTAAAGATTTGATGTTATCTCAATTTTCGTTTTTGAACCAATTTTAGTAACCTCTCATAATATTATTGTGGAGAGGTTAAAAAAGAAGTAAATTTCTCCTAGAGGAAATAATTTGAAAAGGCGAAAATGTGACCCAGCTACATGGAAAAAAACTATCTGCAGCTCTAGCTAGGGAAACAGGTGAAGTCTATGTGTGACCAAAGAAACCAAAAGAATGTATTCTCTGTGAGGAGAAATATAGGCTTCAGTGTAGTTCTCGCTTTGGAAATGAAGATAGAGTTGCATTTTTCAGGGATTTCACAAACTCGCGTGTGAATACAAAGAATGCTTTATTATTTAAAGGCATCTTAAGAGACCTGTGGCAAGAGAGCGTAAAGTTGCTAAAAACATAAAGGTGCCTCATACATACAACGTTACACTAAATCATGCAATTGAACAAGTCTGAAAAGCTATATGCGCTTTGTATCAAATTGGTCGAAAAAAAAATAATTTTCGAGTACAGAGTGGTGTCGCAGCTCCCCCCACTGACTGCAGAGGGGAGCACTTTAATAAGCCACAAAAGATAGACGTAGAAGTTAAACAATGTATCATGGACCACATGAAAAAATTCCCTGCGGAGGAGTTGCACTACTCTAGGAACAAAAATCCTCATAAAAAATACCTCTCGCCGCTACTCAACCTAAGTAAAATGTACTAGCTATACGTTGAGAAATGTGACCAACAGAAGCTTCCGAAAAAGTTCAAAATTAAGAAGAGATCGTACTCAAAACCTTTTTTTATGACAGTTCAATTTGTCATTGGGACACCCAAAAAGTGATACTTGCAGCACTTATGGTACCGGCAGCAATTGAAGCACTAAAAACTGAGAAAATGATAGCAGCGGCGTCAAAATAATATATATTACAATGGGCCTACAACAGACGATGCCACTTCCAAAGCTAACCAATGACAAAATCATTCTACCTCAGGCAAATGTGGTTTTATAACTTTGGGGTACATGTTACTATCATCACAAAAAATCTAGAAAAAGCTGCTTTTGTACATGGACAAAAGACATAGCTAAAAAGGAAAACTCAGAGATATGCAGCTCCTTACTACGATATATTGAAGACGACGAAAAAGACCACTTAATCATCTGGTCTGACTCATGAGCAGGCTAGAATAAGAATTTTTATATGGTCTGCCTCACAATATTTTATTTTAAAGGGTTACTTTCGTTGTACTGACCGTAAATTTCCTGAAGTTGGCCATACTTATCTGGATTCCAACAGATACTTCGGGAGAATAGGGAAAGTATTATGGAACCATGATACCGTGTATGTACCAGGTCAATACCGGAAAATTATCTCGACTGCTAGCGGAAAAAATGAAGTAATCGATACGGTTCAACATTTCAGAAAAATCAGTTGAATGATCCTCTTAAGTCTAGACTCGTGTGAGTGAAGAAGACGAGGCCCTACAGTTTATAGTGGGTTCCGAACGACTTCTTGGGGCGTAATTTATAATTGAAAATAACTTTGCTCGAACCCACATCGCTAGATTTGCTGAGACAGTGGATAGGTGCATGGATGTTGCGATTTACCGTCGAAACAAAAGCATGGAGGTGAAAAAGATAACTAAGAGGAACGGTTATATATGTCTGGCGTTAGAGAAAATCAGCCTGTTTTGGTGCTACTGCTTTCCAAATATTCAGATTTGAGCGTTTAAGGAGTTTCTGGAAGAGGATGTGAAGAATATTCAGGGTGGAAAATTATAATTTTAAAGGTGAATCTCACCATTGGGGTTTGAAGGTTATGGGCAGCAGGGGGCAGCTGCTAATAGAATGGATGGCGAAGATCAAATTGGTGGTGGTAAATAACCTTCCAAATAGGGGAAAGTACATCGTACATAGACGTTACGTTAGCTTCTGTAGGAATTGCGAAGAAAATCGGTAGCTGGGAGATACTTCGATAATGAGAGCCTTAGTGACCACCTGCATATTCTCTTCGAGATGAGAGGGGCGGGAATGAACTGTCACGATGTCAAGGAAAGACAAAAATCGTCATGAACAAACGGAGGCTCCAAACCGAGATTGAGGTGGGTATGGAAAGACCACCGGATTGGCAGACTAGCCCAAAACAGAGCGTCATAAAATCCGCTCAAAACGAGAGCCTGATCAGAAGGGGAAGAGTGAAACAAGCAAGACTTCCCTTTTGGTGGAGTCTGGAGATTGAAGAGAAACGTGAGGATTGTATCGCTGTTAGGAGAGCTTTAACGAGGGCAACAGGGAGAATACCCACCAATGAATTTAAAGAGGAGCACAAGAGGCGAAAGAGTTGAAGAAACTTATTGAAACCTCCAAGAAGAGACACTGGCAGGAGTTATGTGCTGACCTGGATAGAGACGTTTGGGGAGACGGCTATAAGATAGCTGTCAAACGCCTAGTTAAGTATTAGTCCGTGGACTTGACGAGGGCAAAAAACGAGATCTTTTCCCAAAATACGGGGGGAGGGTGGGCAGACTCCCGCCTGTAAAGGGTCCCCCGCTTTTCACCTTGCAGTAACTGAATGTTGCGGTAGAGAAAATCCCGGTGGAGACGGTAATTTAGGTAGGGGAGATAGCGCCACACCTAAATTTTATTAGTGTTGGGCAGTATCGATACTTTTTTATATCGATATAGGTATCGATACTTGAATAAAGAATCGAATAATTATTCGATAAAAAGTATTCACTATTTTTTGTCACTCTAGTTTAAAATATCAATTGATACCGATACTCTTTATAACTACTTTCTGACATGAAATTATGAATACCGAATAGGGTATATGTTTCAAATATAGTTGTTTAGTCTAAGGGAGTGTATATTATATCACATCGAAGACGAACATAAATTACAGGCGGCATGCACTACTCTCCATTATTCACACTTGTCATTTATAGTTTATGTTTACCATAAGTATTTATTTTTTCATGTATCTATACCAGTATATTTATATAGTGCTGGTCATTATATTAAATTATGGGTTCTCTTTTTATCAACAGATTAGGATACTTTACTCTTTACTTTATTATGATACATTTGAAGTGCCATAAATAAGAAAATATATTTATTTATTACACAAGTACTGTTCTTTGGTTATATAATAGTAGGGTAGACGAATTTGAAAAATATTTGTTTATGTGTTTAAGTGTTTCTAAATATTTGTTGAGCATTTTTATGCTTTCCTAACTAACTTTAGAAATATATTATATAGACATGTTTATAATATTCTCCCCGCCTGGACTCCCTTAAACCCCTTCAACCTCAGTTTGAAATATTTTTCAATGTGAACACATCTCGCAGGTTTAAATAATACGTTTCGTCGGTTTCGTGAATATTTTGCTTTGATTTAGTTGTTGGAGGTGAAGAATAATTAATTGCCGTCGATTTTTGTGACACGTTATTATAGTTTTATTTAGTTTTTTATACTGCAATTAAGTTGGATTTTGTTAAATTTTGTGATATTGTTTAGTTGCAGTAAATCATTTTAATAATGCCACGTGTGAAAAGTTCTCGAGTTTGGCAATACTATGAAAAAATAGATAATACTCGAGTAAATTGCAATCTGTGTAAGAAAGATCTTAAATTTAGTGGAAATACGTCTAATCTCCATTACCATCTAAAGCGAAAACATCCAACATTCACTACACATGAGAGGCTTTTGGAAGATTTCGAAGCTGAAGTAATTGCTGACTCAGGGGTCCTTATTACTGAACCTGCAGCTAATGTAGGGGAGGCGAGGCCATCTACATCATCTGGCTTAATAACTGATGAGACTGTTCCAGAACCTCCTAAGAAAAAATTGCAGCAAACAGCACTTTCATTTAGAGCGGCTCATATGAGTGAAATGAGAAGAAAGAAAATCGATAAGTTGGTAATAGAGATGATATGTAAAGATATTCAACCTATATCTGTTGTTGAGGACATAGGATTTAAAAATTTAATTAAGGAACTAGAACCAAGATACAATTTACCCAGTAGAAGAACAATTGGAAGAACACTTTTGCCAGATGCGTACAGCCAAATTAAAACTAAGTTGATGGATATTCTAAAGACCACTAAATATGTAGCTATAACAACTGATATTTGGACTTCCAGCAATACAAAGTCTTATATGACGTTAACTTGCCATCTTATTTTAAATAATAATTTAAAATCTTATGTCTTAGTTACGGCAAAATTATCAGAGCAACACACAGGTGAGCATTTGGCAGACGTTATGCGCCATCATTTTAATGAATGGGGCATAAGCAACAAAATATCGGCAATAGTTACAGATAACGCATCGAATATTAAAAATGCTGTTAGAATTTTAAATTATCAAAATTTGCCATGTGCTGCCCACACACTCAATTTAGTGATGACTGATATTTTAAAAGACATTCCCGCTTTTGACAACATAATAAAAACTTGCCGAAGTATTGTAGGCCACTTTAAAATGTCCGTGGTATCTTCAGACAAGTTGACTAAAATACAGCAACAAATGGCCATAGGTAAAGATAAAGGTAAAGACCTCAAACTCAAGCAGGATGTATCTACACGATGGAATTCGTCTTTACTTATGATCGAACGGATGCTGCTGTTAAAGGAGCCTTTGTCGGCAACGATGGTATCACTTCCCAATTGCCCAGAAAGTTTAAATAATGAAGAATGGAGTATATTGGAAGACTGTGTCCCTTTGCTAAAGCCCTTTGAGCTAATTACAGCGGAATTATCGGCGGAGAGTTATGTAACAGTCTCCATCGTAATACCTCTCATGCGAGCACTGCAAACACACGTCTCACAACAGAAGTGCACAACACCTGTCGGCCAAGCTCTCAAAGATGCTCTTTTGCAAAGAATCGGTGAAAGACTTATTCCTTATGAAAGAAGGCCCTTAGCACAGGCGGCGACTTATTTAGACCCGAGATTTAAAAAAATGGCATTTGGGACAGACTCGTACGCGACTGAGGCGGAAAATTGTGTAAAAAACGAGTTAACAAGATTGCTCCGTTTTCAAACTTCAATTGTAGTAACAGAGACAATTAATGAAGGAGCTTCAACGTCAGCTGATAGAGATGAACCACCAGAGAAATCAAAAACCAAAATAAATATATGGGAGACTTTTGATACCAAAGTAAAAAATCTTATTCAAACAAAGTCCACGCCATTATCAGATGCAATCGTAATTTTAAAAAAATACAGTGACCTTCCATATGAAAATAGAGACGTTAACCCTCTAGTCTTTTGGAGTCAAAATCAGCTACTTTTTCCACAACTTAGCAGCTTGGCTAGAAAACACTTTTGTGTTCCAGCAACTTCTGTTCCTGCAGAAAGAATTTTTTCTAAAGCTGGCTTGATAACAAAAGATAGGAGGAATAGGATAAAAGAAAAAAATCTGGATTACCTCATTTTTATGAATAAAAACTATGAACTTCGTTAGTATAGTGTAGTGTGTACTTAAAAATTAGTGTCTCCATATCTTACTTTTTATTTGACTTTTATTCCATTATTAAATATTTGATTTGTGTTAATGCAATTTAGTTTTAAATTAACAAGGCGAAAATTCGATGGCTACCATTTCATTACTACATGTAAGTACGTAAAATTTATTTATTCATATAATTTTTTAGTTCTCGTCATAAAGTGTATTATTCATTTTGCGTATCCGTGGTTTATCGCAACAACTGATGAAAGTTCTTTAAATAAGATATTACCAACAGCTAGATTTTGTTATTGATGAAAAACGTATTTAATAAATTCTTAACTTACGCCTTAATGGCGTGTAACACAGCACAGACGAAAACATTCAAGAATTATTTATTTTATATCAGGTAGTTAAACTAAACTATTACTACACAATACTACTACTAAACAATTTATTTGTCAAATTATTTATGTATATATTCATCTGTATTTGTATTGTCAAATAATAAATGTGTTATTATTATTTTCAATTTTCACTACATTCAAATCAAACGCAACAAAATAAAATAACGTTAGGTAGATTATTAAATAGGCAGGCAGAGCCTGAACCCTACTCTGCTGCGTTCAGTGTTACGTTCACCGGTTCGTTAACAATTATATCGTTTCATGTTTTATTCATTTGCTTATATTCGATTCAAATAAAATATCAAATACCGAAACCAAATAATGTTATGATCCGAGTATTAGGATTCAAGTGACTCGTAATATCGATACATTTTTCCATTCGATAAAAAAATGTATTCGATAATTTTATCCGATACATTTTAGTATCGAATAAACCGATACTTTTATTCGATTCTGCCCAACACTAAATTTTATGAGCTACTAATAAGAGAAAGGCTCCACGAGCAGTTAGAAAGATGATAGCGATTATCGGAAAGGCAATTTGGTTTCCGGATCAGGAAGGGGAGGTCAACGATACATGCAATCCAGCAGGTTATCGACACGGCCAGGGACACGGGACACAGGTGGTATGTACTGGTAACGTTGGATGTCCAGAATGCATTTAACTCAACGCATTGGGGGTTAATAGTGGAGGAACTGAGAAGATTCGAAATAACGGAATATCTGATAAATACGATATCCAGTTACTTCAGTGTGAGGAACATCATCGTGGGTCAGGAGATTATGCCTATGTACGCAGGCGTTCCACAAGGGTCAGTACTAGGCCGAACTCTGTGGAACATTTACTATGACGGGGTGCTCCGATTGGAAATATCAGAGGGGGTTAGTACGGTGGCTTTCGCAGACGACCTAGCCGCAGTGGCTACGGCGGAGGGAGCTGAGGATCTGATGTTCAGGATGAATTGCGTGCTAGGGGACATCGATGAGTGGATGATAGCAAAGAAGCTGAAGCTGGCACCTGACAAAACGGAGGCATTGATACTAAAGGGTCCGAGGGACATGGGAAATATACGTTTCGAGCAAAGGGGGCGATCATTCCAAGTAAGTCGTTGAAATACCTGGGGGTTACATTAGATAAATTGCTAAACAAGCAGAAGAGACAGCGAGAGCATTGATGAGGATTATGCCGAACATCTGCGGCCCAAACAACACCAAGAGTGAGGTACTGTGCGGAGTGGTCCACTCCACCATCCTGTATGCAGTCCCAATTCGGCACAGTGTGCTGAGAATAAAGCGATACGCCAGCATTCAGAGCGGTTATAACGTATTATGCTGCTCAGGATGGCAAGAGCATACCGTACGGGGGTATCTAAGGTGGCACAGGTCGTAACCAGTATTGTGCCAATTGGCCTTCTGATCGAAGAAAGGCGGTGCATGTACTTGGATAGTCACATTCAGAAAAACCGAAGGACTGAGAGAGAGAGAGAGAGAAAGAGAGATAGAGGCCGAGAGCACGACTGATGTGGCTCAGTGGACGATAAGACTAATTTCGGATTAATCCATTATGGAAAGTTCAGATGTATAAAATTTAGTAACATCCGCAAGTATTTTTCTACCTACGTTGTATTTTATGCTTATAATAATTTTTTTAAGTCTTTCAGTTTCAAGTTTCGAAAGGTTATGAAATCTTCTGGGCCGCATCCAAGTATCGCAGATCTTTTAAAACCAAACAAATTATATTATTATTATTTAATTAATGTCATCTAAATTTAATTACACATTATAGGCTACCTGAACACTTTAGTTTTGTTTCAATCCATAAAAATTACCCCAGGTGGTTTGTTTTGATTTTGAAATGACAAATGTCAAGTTATCATTTAGGGGATTTTTAATTGCCAATCTTTTAATTGCCTTGACGCAAATTCCGGTTTTTTATTCAAAGCGAACAAAAAGGGAGCAGACATATTGAGACTTCTGGAGAGAGCAGAAGCTAGGTCCTGTAAATTTGCTCCAGTCAAAAACCTAATAAGATCTAAGGTCAGTAATTAAAATATTTTACTTTGTTTGAAAATGTACTTAATATTTTAGAAGTATATATTTTTCTGGGCATATTCAGTCAAGTCTAAAATTTTTCAGGTTTTTTTTTGCTACCGTTAAAGCCCTGTCTTTGCCCTGCTCATTTGTTCTTTTTGACTGCCGTTGCCCTTTGGCATTTGAGAATAACCCACCTGGTCTGTATATTTTGCATATATCTTGTGGATCGAAGCCGTTTATGACCGCTGTGTCAAATCGTTGTCGCATGGTAGATGATTAGTTGAGGAGCTGCCCAGAAGGTTTATAATTCATCTAGAGGCATGACGTACCGGCACATGATTAACTGCGTAAGAATTTCCAACATAGAGTGAGTAATTTTGATTTGTATTCCAACTTAGGAGCTACATCACGCTGCGGAGGAAGAAACCAAGTCAGCCTTCAGCATAAAACTTTCAATTTTTACATATCGTACTTTGCTGTACGCATACATATCTGTGGTGCATTATTATTCGCTTGACTTTGCATATATGATATTGTGGCTTTCACCACTTGCCGTTTGATCACCATTACTATAGTATGTGCATTTTTATAATAATTGTTGCCCAGTGATTTGAGCACATAACAAATTATTTCATTTTAAGATCTTTGAATTTAATACCATTATATCGTCGGCTAAGAGAGTAAAGCTGCTAAGTCCGTTTTTTGACGTTATAGAGATATTAGTATCATTGTTTTGGAAAAAAAATCCTTTATAAACTGCTCAGATCACCCAAGTCCCATGAATCTCCATAATGGCAGTATCTTAATGCACGTATTACTGCTAAGTCCATGCTCCCACAAAACAATAGCGTATACCTGCCACATCCGCCATTTACGTGTTAGAACATTGAGAATAACAACGTGTGTGACAACAGGTTGTTGTTTTTTGTGAATTACTTTATTTGTGCATGTTATTTTGAGAAATAAAACGTTAACTACATTAAGGTAAGTGTTTATTATCAAATTTACTAAGAATAAACTGTATTCATGTGTTTAATTGCTATTTAAATGTTATTAGAGAACACCATCATTCTTCTTTAACGACTTAGCAGTTTTTCAAATTTATTTTAATGACTATTCGCGGACTTAGTTATGCCTGTTACTATATTACTGATTTGAATAATTTCTAATTAATAGTTTCATGGGTTCTGTTTATGCAATGTTAAAATTGTTAATTTTCATTTAAAAAAATAAGAATGACATTGTTCATGTAATGAACAATTTATTTGGTTTTAGATGTCACGTGGAAAAAAAATACTGGAACTAGCCACTGCTAGAATATTTGAGGAAAATAATACGGTACTACCGTTGAGTCAAAGGAATGAACCGTCAAACGTTTCTGTTTCACTACGGGACAACTATGAAAGAAATAATAATAATAGTAGTAGTATGTCTTTAAGGAATGAGTACAATATTAATTACGAAGACCAAAATTCGGTAAATATAGAACAGGAATCTAATGTATTGGAAATTCGAGATATTTTGTGCCCTAATAATTTCACAGTACTGGAAAATGTGATATTAGAAATTACAGATGTGCCGAATCTGATATTAAACAACAACATGGAAAATTCTATGATGTCAGCTACTTCAGAAAACTTAATTACTCAAAATTACACAAGTGTCCATGAAGAAGAAGAAAATGTAATTATTTTGCCAAGTATGCAAAATAGTATGCCCGGACTGTCTTATCCATCTACTTCTTTAAATGATCCAGAAAATAAAACAGCTCATGACGATAGTGAATATGCACAAGACGAAATAGCTGACCTTATTAGTGACGACAGTGATGTGAGCAGAAGACTAGTCCCATATTCAGAACATTCTGATTCTGACGTATCGTCCTCAGATTACCCAACAAAAAGTATAATTAGAAAGAAAAGGTTTCAAGTTAATAAAGAAACATGGGTTTCATCACAAAATAGAAAGCTTAGGGAACAGGGACTTAAGTATTTAGGGCGGGGTAAAAAACAAAATGAATGGGTATATGACATTAAAAAACAGCCACGTTCAATGAAAGCAAGGTGTTCGTGCAAAGCAACGAAGACAGGTCGTTTGAAATGTACTCTTATTTCTGAAGCGGACAGAAAACAAATTTTTGATTATTTCTGGAGTTTAACCTGGGGAGGGAAGAAAACATTAATAGACAGTACTGTGTCAATAATACCTACAAGCAGACCAAGAAATCGAAAGAAACCAGAGGCTTCGAGAAGATCTCAGTCGTTTCATTATCATTTAAGATTTAATGATAATAACACACCAGTCTATCGTGTTATATTTCTGAACATCTTATGTACAGGTAGAATGACTGTGTTGAATTGGAAGAATCAGTCAGGGCCAGGTAAGAAACTTATTAAGAAATCTGATGAGGCAAAGAAAATGAAACCCTTTCACGAAGAAAAACAAGGATTGTTCGATTTTATAAAGTCTCTTCCCACAATGGAGTCCCACTATTGCAGGGCATCAATAAAAAAACAGTATCTACTGCCAGAGTGGCAATCAAAAACTAGTCTTTACAGATTTTATGTCGATGATTGGTGCAAACTTCAGAATATCTCACCGCTTTCAATTACAACTTTCAGTCAGTCATTAGACACTTACAACATTGCTCTATTCCACCCAAAAAAGGATCAGTGTGAGAAATGTTCTGCATACAAATTAGGACACATATCTGAAGATGAATACACTTTACACATAACAAAAAAGGAAGAGGCACGAAAAGAGAAAGAGAAGGACAAGGAAAACGAAAGTCTTGTGTTCACTTTGGATCTACAAGCAGTATTAATGGCTCCCAAATCAAAAATTTCTAGCTTGTACTACAAAACAAAATTGTGTGTTCACAATCTCTGCTTTTATAACTTGGCAAATAAGGACGGCTATTGCTATATCTGGAATGAGACAGAAGGTGGTGTTAATGCAGAGGAATTCGCTACTGTATGTTCTAGATTTATCATAGAAAAAGTTATGCCTGCAATTGACAGGGAAAATGATAAAAATCCGATAAAAATTATATTGTATAGCGACGGCTGTACGTATCAAAACAGAAACGTTACTGTCTCTAATGCTCTATTGAATGTCGCCTTGACTGAAAAAATTACTATTGAACAGAAATATTTAGAAGTAGGACACACTCAGATGGAGGCGGGCTCAATGCATTCAACGATCGAGAGGTTTCTCAAGAACAAAACAATAAATGTGCCTGCAGAATCAGAATATTATGGAATATGTCGAGAAGCTCGCAAAAATCCAAAAAAATACGATGTTACTTACCTCAATCATCCTTTTTTTAAAAATTTCAAACAGGTTAAATTTTTAAAAAGTATTCGCCCTGGGAAAAAAAAGGGTGACCCAAAGGTAATTATCAAATTTGCTTTTAATAAGATTCTAAAAAGAAAGTGCAACAATGTATTGTGATTTTATGTTATTTATTTTCATTTCTCTTATTTTAGGTTTTAGACATACGCGCCATTAAATATGATGCAGATGGTCAGGTTTATTACAAATTAAGATTTTGTGATGAATGGGAACTTTTACCACAAAGGCGGACCCCTGGCGTTAACCCTTGTTCAATAGATTCACTAGATCAACTTCATACGCAAAGACTTAAAATCAAAAACAAAAAGTTTCAAGACTTACAAGCGTTAAAACATATTTTGATTGACGATTATCACGATTATTACGACAGAATAACTCACGAATAATTTTTTTATGACAATTACTATTATATAAAAATAAATAAACAATACTGTATTGCGTTCAAAATATTTTTTTTATTTTAAACCTCTAAGAATAAACATGAAATTACTTTTAAGAAAATCTGCCAAGTCCACAAATTCTAATCAAATTTATAAATTTTCAATGTTGAAAATCTGCTATCTCCAAAAAATTTAAATAAAAAACACAAAATACTTAAAACATTCATATAATATACTTGGGGTGGTAAACTAAACCAAAATGCACAAACGGGATTTTTGGTTTTTTAAATTTATTATTTATAAACATTTTATACGCTTTTATTGCTTTCATGTAAAATTGTTCAAAGTGGATTTAGCAGCTTTACTCCCTTAGCCGACGATATGTGTATTTGTGTACTTTTGCTCAGTTGTGTGTACTACACACTCAGGTTATACTTATATGGAATATTTCCTATAATACTGTAAGCCAGAAACAGCAGCTGTTTACGGTCCTAAAATAACATGTTTTTATATTAATTCATACACATGAAACTGATTTCTTTACCTGTTTTTATATACATTCTTGGGTTGATAACCACTGCTATAATTAGAGCTGATATTCGTATTGTAGTTTTTTCCTGATATATATTTTTTACATTAAATTATACTTCGTTCTATTTTGGTTTTTTCCATCTGATTTTGTTTGTCTTGCTCTCTGTCCTAACCCTCTGTCGATTAATTTCGGCTGGCGCCCCAAGCTTACAAACTTGTAGTTTGATTTATAAATTTCCAACTTTTTATAAGAGGTTAATTTTTGTTGTTTAACAATTTGATGACATTTGTGAACTTAACCCACGACCCCTCGCGGTCGACTAATGAGTTACCGACAGGCGAGTTTTGATAGTCGCTCAGATTATCCAAACTTTCGGTTGTGGCGAAATTGACGTCATGGTATATAAGGGCCATCAATGGTTAGGACTCTGTTTCCATTAATTAATCTTTCCATCATCAGATGGCCCTTCCTGTCCTATCAGTTGAAATCTTCCTCATTCAATGAAAGGCATAGTAGTGTGCTTTTGGCTGATTTTTTTATATATAGTGAGAAGAAATATCGATATACATAGTTGCTATTGATATATCATCAGATACATAAATAGTTGTTGACATGACATAGTATTACTGCATAGTAGAGTTTAAAATTGATTTTCTGTATATTATATATATCCAGCCTCCTTGTTTTCCATCCTTTAGCCCTGTATAATAAACAGTGAAAAAACAGTGCACTGGTGCTGGTAAGTCAATTATTTCATATCATCTTTTTTACAATTATTCTACACAGTCCATTTGATTTAATTAGAAGAAAATAACAAACAATTATACTTCGATGCATATTTTTGATTAATAATTTTATAAAGAGTAACTTGCTCAAATGAGAAAGTTAAATTACTCAGAATCTAAATATGTTTATATCTCGTTTGAGACAGTTGTGGGGAAAATTCCGTTAACAAGGATATCATTTATTTATTGAATTGACTTCACTAAGGCGAGAATGTGACTTAATTTCTTTTATGAAACGTTTTAAAATTTCTCTGAGTTATTTATTTTCCTATTAAGGTAAAATTTGGAATTTTCTTCGAAAACTGCCAGTGGGCATAGTTATTTTAGGTCCTGTGCCGTCGGTTTGACCCCTTATGAGATTACCTCCTTAACCTTACCTCTCGGTATGCAGTGTCATTCCCCCTCTTTCTATGTTCCGCGCCTAGTCTGGCTCCCGCGCCTGTCTGCTGCGCACCTCGATCGGGCGCACGGGATTATTCTCAGCGTTGCTATGGTCATCAGAATTGTAATAGATCTATTACAATTTAATACAAGTTGTTACATCATTACTGCAATTCAAAAATGAAGTTAAATCTATTACAATTGGGAATAGTAATCATAATCAGAAAGTAAAATAAAAATCAAATACAATGTGACACCTATTAGCAAAATTATGTACCACACCACTTCAACGATTATTTATCGACAGTCCTGCGGAAACCAAGAACCTTCTACTCCCGGACAGAAATTTCATTATGATTAGAACGCTATCTCATAGAGGGCAGACCTGATTATGAAAGCTACACACATACTAACAGTCGCGCGCGTGCCGAGCCGGAGGCAATAATCAACCATCAATCATATTTCGCGATAATGTGATTATTCAGACGTTTAGGTTTATATTATTTATTATTGTGCAGTTACATAACTTTAAAATATCACGATGAAAAGGCAAAAATACATCCATTTTTTTAAATTATATTTTTAAGTTAGCATTTTATTACAGATTTCTAATTAATAAAACTGATTGCTCTGCTAGCGGCGAATAAAGTAAAAATGCTGCATCTCCTCCATTATCGCTACCAAGTACCAGTAAAGAGTTACCACAACAGAATTCCTCGGACGAAAGTAACAGTGATGAAGGGGAAGGTATAAAAAGAAAAAAAAGACAAGAAACATACATTCAGAAATTAAAGTCTGAATGGCTGAATGAGTCCAATGCAGTTTGGCTGGTTGCCAATAGTAAACAAGAAGCAGTTTGTAAAATATGTCACATTCCTATAACTGAGGGAATCACACACATAAACAGGCATGCTAGGAGTGAAAAACATGAAGAAGTTGAAACTAATGAAGAGCACGGTACAAATGACTGATTTTATTGAAATTGATAAAAAAAAGAACCTTTAAGTCTGGCTACTAAAAAAGCGGAATTAAAAACTTATCATTTAGTGTTCTGAACCATCTTCCACAACTCATGAAATCAGTATGCACTGATTTAAAAATTATTTCCGAATGTATAAGAGATAATTGGTACTCTCTTATAATAGACGAAACTACTGACATAAGTACAGTAAAGTGCTTGGCAGTTGTAGCTCGATTTTATCGAACAGATAAAATTACAGACAATTTTCTAGGCCTTCTCGAAGTTAAAGAATTGACAGCTCAAGCACTTTTTGATCAATTAATAACTTTCTGTTTAAAAAATAAAATACCAATCCAAAAGATGCTTGGATTTGCTGCTGATAATGCAGCAGTTATGTTAGGTAATAAGACAGGTGTAGCTAAAAAATTGAAGGAGGTAATCCCCGACATATTTAGTCAAGGTTGTGTTTGTCATTCTTTGGCACTGTGTTCTTCGGTGGCATGTGCTACATTACCCACGTCAGTACAAACTTTGGCTAGGGATATAATATCATACTTTAGCCGGAATTCAAAGCGACTTATGGAACTAAAAGAATACCAATTATTCTGTGATATTAAACCGCACAAACCCTTAAAGTTAAGCCAAACAAGATGGCTTAGTTTGCAATAGGTAGTAAATAGAATATTAGAACAGTGGAATGCTTTAATTTTATTTTTCACCAATGAAACTTATACAAATGAAAAAGAATGTATCCGTCCAGATGCTATATTAGCTGCGCTTAAAAATGATGTGTTCAAGTTATATTTCAGTTTTCTGTCGTACATACTAGATTGTTAATAAAATAAATATTTTTCAGAGTGAATCGCCACAAATTCACATGGTACACGCATATTTTTCAGCACTTTTTAAAACTATCTTAAAAATTTTTTTAAAGCAAACATATGTAGAAAGAATTGCTAATGATCTTAGTCAAGTTATAAAGAAATAGAAGAAATGTACTTCGAAGCCAAGTGTGAGGAAATTATTTTAAATAACACCAACATTTTAAAAACTGAGATTGATGATTTTAGAGTAAAATGTTTAGTTTTCTATATAGAATTTTCAAAACAATTACAAAGTCGATTTGATTTTAATGATCCAGTTTTAACGTTCTTAAAAAATTTTCATCCAATAAATTCCATTTCGGAAGAATGCCAGTCTTTGGTGCCACTCTGCCTGAGGTTTCCTAGGTTAACCAATAATTTAGAAGAGTTAAATTCAGAATGGAGGCTTTTATCAGATATCCCTGAGCAAATCAAAAAACAGAACTTGAGTTTCACGAGTTTTGGAATTTGGTTTTTGAAGTGAAAAATTCACTAAACAGGGTTGTTTCCAAATTTAACCCATTTTCTAAACATCTTTTGTTTACCTCATTCTTCTGCAACAGCTGAAAGAATATTCTCCCAATTAAATTTAATCAAATCAAAAAATAGAAACAGACTAAAGACTGAGACATGTATGCTCTATTACATACCAAAAGTATGTTAAGCTCACAAAAATGTTTTGAGTTCCAACCCCCGGATAATTTATTTAAAAAAAAATGTTCAAAAACACGATGAGATTGACGAGGAAATTACATATTAATATGTTATATATTTATTATCTATACCTATTTTATTTTTGTTATTGTTTTGTTTAGAAGTTTATACAAAATGTATTTTTGTTTTGACAATGTGATTTGTTATTTTGTTTGACATATTTTAAATAAAATGTGTTACTGTCAATTATAGTTTTGATTTTGTCGATTTCGATATTCGGGAAAACGGTCAGTGCAAATTTTACTTAAAGGACAACCCACAAGATGGTGATACTGAATGCATCAGGAAAATTATCGACCGAGCAACACTGCACTGCGCTTGCGCAGATTCATTACATTTATAATATTTTTATATCGCCATCTAGTACATTTTTTATGGTGACGTCGAGCAACGGGTAAGAATAATTTATTCTTTAGTACGCTTTGATACTGCTTCGGTGCGTATGTGTTATTCGGCCCCTCAGATTTTTCATTTACATAGTATTCACGATAATTATTAGTGGTTAGTTGGTAGTTGGTGATATTTTAAACGTTTGAAGGTAAGAAACGGTAGTTTCCCTTTTAAAGTATATTTAGGTCAATGTGATGGTTAGACATTTAAAGAATGTTGTTTGGCCAGCTTGTTTTCAACAGCTTGCAGCAGTTTTGTTTATGGTGCAAGCACTCAAAGTCTTAGCCATATCTTATAGTCTAGAATTTTATGACTGTTTCTAGCCCGATATATGATTCTTTTACAAGGATAGAGGCGCCGCCCGAACTCAGGAGCGGCACAGATGGTCGGCGCCCCTCAACTTGGGGAGCGGCGCAACCCAATTCAACGGGCCGCGCTGCCTACTTTGGGCGGCGCCGTCGCACCGTTGGCCGGCGCCGTCCGGTATTCCGGCGGCGCCGCCTGATACCGGAGGCGCCGACCAAATCTACGATGGCGCCGGCCATCTGTGCGGCATTGTAGTCGGGATTCTAGTTTTGCAGCGGCGACTCCCCAGTCCAATCCTTTTTTTTTTGTTTAATTTCTTTTATTTAAAAAAATGAATGAATGATTGAAGTTAGAAGTGAGACAAAGTGATAGTCTTCTCTTGTCTTTTAGATGACGGATACCAACCTCCGGACTCTGGAAGAATTAGCCGAGCTAAAACCTTCTGATCTAGATGATAAGGTTATTTTGGAACGGATAATTAAATTGGCCGTTAGGCATCTACCAGAGGGTTGGATACAGTGGAAACCTTTGAGTTTAATAGGGATGGTCTTCTGGACAAGGATTATGACCCCCACATTCTAAACAAAATTAGGTTTGCCCTGCCTACAGTAGGAATAATACAAGCCTTCAGCCCGGATTCCACTCACGTTTCGGAAAAAGGGTATAGGGAGTGGATGAAGGGATCACTCCACAAACAAAGGAAGAGCCGTCCATCCCACCCGCAAAGCCTCACATCGAATCTCAGGGAATCGATTGTCTTAGGTTAGGGGAACCTTTCTTTAACAGAGTTAGGTACGCTGATGTACAAAAGAAGGCCTCGCCTGTGTTTAATGCCTTGCAGGTTAATAGCCAAATATCACACATGGCATCTCATAGTGCCATCCATGAACAGTTGACAAAAACCGACTTGATGTTGGGTACTATTCTGCATGGTCTTTTGCTGCAGAGAGATTCGTTTTCGGAAGCTTTAAAACTGCTTATTGCTAAGCACCCTACTATAAAGAGGGATGTAGAAGAACTCCTTGTCGGCCCAGATTCAAAGTTCAAGCAAAATTCAGACGATGTCCTGCAATATGTTTCAAAATGCTTCTTTCCAAAGCATTCTCAGTTGAGCTCTTTACTTGAAAATATACCTCCTTCTACTACTCACCTGTTTACTGCCGAACCACTGGCAGAGTTGGTAAGGCAACATGGTAATACATTTCGCCCGCCCCCTTCAGGAAGTCAACTGGTTTTAGCCGAGCTGCGAACGAAACTCAAGCAAGGACGATCAGGATACCTAATCGGGGGAGAAAGCCTTTCAGCAAAACGTTGCCGACTGAGCAAAAAGGTCGAATTCAGTCTAGAGCAATAAAGAGTAGAAAGCGTCGTCACTTCCTCAGGAATGGCAGTTCGATCAAAAAATCGAAAAGACAATGACTATTCCTCATCACTTTTTAAAGCGAGGCAGTTAAGAGATCATTTACATCAGTGGATAAAATTATGAGCTCCAAAAAGAATTTTAGAGTCTATAAGAGGTTATTCACTGCCATTTGAAAAAAAGCCCCCACTCTTGCCTTTATTGGACGAAACCGTTCATCAAAACCTATGCGACACCACGTTGGGATACGGAAATGGAAAAGATGCTCAGCCAGGGTGTTTTAGAAAAATCGAATTTTCAAACCGGATTCGTATCCCAAATGTTTTCAATCGCAAAATCGGAGGGATCCAAGAGACCAATTTTCAATTTAAATGCTCTCAATCAGTATCTCCACCCAAAAGGTTTCCGACTCATAAATCATCAAAAATTCCTCACTTCTTACAGGCCAGAGATTTTATGACCAAGATAGATATCTCCCAGGCATATTTCCATATCCCAATCAAAGAAAGATATCGGTTTATCAAATAACCTGTTTGCCTTTCGGAATATCGACGGCGCCTCTGGAGTTTTCTCGAATTGCCAACTGGTTAGCAGGATGTCTTCGCCAAAAAGTTTTGAGAATAGTAGTCTACCTAGATGACCTTTTATTGGCCAACTAGGATCTAAACGTTCTTCGGCTACAGACAATGGAAGCCATTGCCTTTTTGGAAGAATTAGGATGGCAAGTGAACAGGAAAAAGTCTGTGTCGCAACCGCAGACGTGTATACAGTATCTGGGTATCGAGTGGAACACGTTGAGGGACAACTATAGCTTTGCCGATCAGAAAGAAAGAGTCTATAAAAAGACTTAAAGGGAATGAATCCTGACTTCGCGTCGGTGGAGCTACAAGATAGCGAAAAGTTTGTTAGGAAAAATGAGATTCGCTTCGTTCGTAATCCCCTTAGGAAGACTAAACACAAAGTATGCTTCAAGCAAGTTTATTGCTTCCGGAGAGCCAGCCAGGCTTAAAATTCAGGGTTCCAAAAGCAGCGTTAGCGAAATGCCATTGGTGGATACGAAATATAGATCAATCCTCTCATCTATTTCCCAAGAAACTGCAGGTATTCATATCCACGGGCGCGAGTGGTCTCGGATGGGGAGCTCAGATATATAGACCTCCTCCCACAAATATAAACGTGTTTATCGACGATATTGAGGATTATGTAAAATCGGTGAATAATAATGATATTATAATCCTGGCTGGAGACATAAATATAAATATTGAGGACCTAACAGACCTTCCTGCCCTCAGGTATGTAAATATGTTGGAGCAGAATGGTTTTTGTTCACAAATTAACGTACCTACTAGAGAAAATGATATCAGTGTTACGATAATAGATCACATTTTTACTAAAATAAATACAAACACGCAAGTAAATAGTGTAGCTGCAGTATTACATAATAATATAACTGATCACTACACAATAATCTTTAATGTAGGACTTGAAAATAATGAGAAGCTAAAAGCTAAAAACAAAAAAGATAAAGGAAATTAAAAAATTAGACGAAAAGAAATTCTGGAGGGGGTCGCGCAAATAAATTGGGATGAACTATACAAAGAAAGCAAAGCCGATAAAGCGGCTAACATATTCTATAACAATATAAATTTAAAAATAGAAGACGTAACAAAAATAGTGAAATTAACAAACAGAAACAATAAACTTAAATACACAGTATCACAAGGGATACTAAATTTCATATATTAAAACGTGACCAAATAAAGCGGAAACTCATGAAAGACAAAGAAAACAGACAACTAAAAGAGTACTATAAGAACTATAGAAATACCGTAACAATGCTAATTAGAGCCACAAAAAGTAACTACTACAAGGAAAAAATCCAATCCTCCGGAAATAACTACAAAAAAATTTGGGATTGCATCAATGAAGTTACAAATCTAAATAAAAAATGCACGGATAGCATTGACAAAATTATTTCGGGCATTCCAATCAAGTTTTGTAAAATAGTGTCCGAATGTGCCCCCCTCTCCCCTACAACAGTTTAGTTGAATTTATAATTAGGTATGGTGTCACAGTATGGGGCTCAGCTTATAAGGCAACTTTACAACCTCTGCAAATAACACAAAACTATATTTTAAGAATAATTTTTAATAAAAAAAGCAGAGATAGCTGCAGAGACATCTCTATCGAAAAACAATTGCTTGATGTGAAGGGTATATACATGCATGCTGCCATATCCTACGTACAAGAAGGATACCATCGGATCTGTTATTGAACATCAATATGAAACAAGGGCTAGGACAAACAGCACATATACACTACCGTTACATACCAAAACTGTCACCCAAAAATGCATTAAATACAATGGAACCAAACTTCTTAATAAACTTCCATCACGTATTAAAAAAATGAGGAAAAAACGGTTTCGAATAGAAACAAAAAAATATCTGATTGACAATTACACTATACTCCTGTCCATCCTAGCATAGCTAATACAAACGCCACATATTATTTATTTATTATGGCTAATATCTCCACAAAATTAGATTATAAAGGGTAATGTATTATGTAGGTTAATAATATACAATAGTAGTAATGTACATTAAAACTCACAACTCTTTTTTATATCCAATTTTTCCCATCGCACCTCTGTCTGTAAATTATTATTGCATTCATTCCTTCCTACACAGCCTCAAAATATTCACACCACTTCTATGCCCATTTTGTTACTTATCAACTCATTATATTTCAATCAAAATTATATACTGTTTTACAAATTATTAGATATATATTTATTTATATGTATTAGGACAACTAGACGAGAATGTAAATACTTCTCGACACAATACGAGGTCCCCTCAGGTGTCACTTTTTGTTCTTTATGTAAATTAGGTTAAGACATTTTGTTTGTTAACTTTGTTGCAGTAAATAAATAAATAAATTACTGTGTGAATGGCTTAGAAGATTTTGACAATAAAAGGACACCTCACATAGCTAGTTATGCCAATGTTTTCATGATAAAAGGCAAGCAACCCTTTTCCTTTACTTTTAGTAATGGACCTACTATCATCCTATCAGTCCTCAAATTAAGGACATGAGAAAAAAAGTTATAACATCATGTCAAAATATAGGTTTGACGGTAGTAGCCACGATCTGTGATCAGGGTAGCTCGAATCGAGCAGCTATTAACGCACTTTTGCACGAAACCCAATGAAAATTGTTTGAGAGATGACTGAAAATAAATATTTTTGTTTTCTTACCAATGGAGTTGAAATAGTACCAATTTATGACATGCCTCATCTATTTAAAAAGGAATAAGAAATAACCTACTCAATAAAAATTTACATTTTAATATTAATGGAACTCCAAAAGTTGCCAAATGGAAACATGTCGAACAATTTTATATGTTGGATACAATGGATGAAACCGCTTTGTCTACCAAGTTAACAGATGCCCACATTTTTCCAAAAAATATGAACAAAATGAAGATGTCATTGATGAGCCAAGTGTTTAGTTATCAAGTTTTTTCATTAATGAAACGTATTTCACAGTGGGTTAAGGATATTGTTTTTCTTATGTATTATTTAGTAACTATATTAATGTTCTGTAAATTTAAATTGCAGATATTGATTCCAACTATAAATTAGAGAAGGAGGCAGCGGATACCGGAGATTTCATATTACTAATGGACAAATTATTTGACAGCATAAATGGAAATTCCAAAGTTGCAGCATCAAGTAAGCCACTGAAAAGTGCAGTGACAGATACATCAGAACATGAGGAATTTTGGCGGACATACATCAGTATTACAGGAAATGAATGAAGTTCTGGGATGAAAAAAAAAAAATTGTCAAACCTCCATCACTGCTCAACTTAATAAAAACACTTGAGGCGTTCATTTATCTAATCTAATCTATCTAATTTTTTTGGGAGCATCAGATCACATGGAGTGAGAAATACCTCTCCTGATGTAAATCATTTTATAACATCATTTAAGTCATTATTATTAAATAATTTTATGACCAGTCATTCGCCAGGCTCTAATTGTGAAAAGACTTTAGCAGGGGGTTTTGGATGAATTAAAGTGTTTCGTAACTGGTGAATTAATTGGCTGGGGTTCGTCCTTTGGAGGACGATGAACACCTACCAGATGTACCTTCAAGTCTTTTATTAGTTAAGAAAAGTAGAGTTGCAAAATCAACTGGAATGAGATCGAATACCACTGTTGGCTCGGGAGCCAAGAGCCACGCGAAGCCAACAGAAGTCCCATATTGTTGCAACGTTGTGCAGAAATTTGTTACTTCTGTTTTGTACCGCACGACACATGGCTTTTCCCCATATAAATCTCGTCAATGGTCTTGACGTCCTCTTCTTTGCTTTTTTTTGCAGCCCATCGACATTCTATGTCGGTTACAGAAATATTGTGATGACCAAATATGCACAAAGCTACAACAGTGACACAAACTGATCCCTGGGACATGTACAGGATGCTTCCTTTATTGCCCCATCCTTGAAGAGGTAAACCTGTAACATGCATGAAGCCGTTGTAAAAACTAATACTTATTAATTAATATAGTATACATTACTGGCCTCAACATTGTAAATTCGATCTCTCATGTTAGCATGTATTTCTCCCCTTATTAATAGCAATTCAGGTATAAAATGAAATGACTTGATGTGGTTCGATTCCACCGCATTTTCACCCCTTGTTATTAGTCTTTTTTCATCCGCGTCTGAAAAGAACTCTACTATGGCACTGAGTTTAAGTACATGCTTGGTTGGAGCCATTATGTCGTTGATGCTGTAAACAACAAAACTTTTATTCTATTATTCTAGTAAAGTAAAACAAATACATAAATCGATAAAAAAAATAGTACACGTAACCTAACTTTTATTTTCAGTGGATTATTTGCAATAAAGTCCCGTAATTCTTTGAAAATTAAGTTTGTGATAGATGCTCTATGTATATAGTAACATGTGAAGCTCCTTACCCCAAATATCGAATGAAAATATTGCTATATAATCGCTTTCAAAATGCCTCTTATGTAAAAACACGTGTAGAAATCACTTTGTTTGGAACGCGGACCTTTGCCTACCTCAACCAAAATGGTGGTCGTGACGAAAGCACTTGCGGAGTCGATTATTTTCTCATATTAGCCCCGATTGACCATACCAGATTTACAGCAAAACAAAGTCTTTATGACTAAATACGACTAAAATTTGTTTTAGAAACTAGTTTATGGGATGCATCATGTGAACTTGGAAAGGGTTACTCTAAAATTTAAAGGACTTTGAAAGAGCCATGAGTCTAGGCTATATGCAATAACAGGGTGTAGACCCCAATTTTTCAAAATATATATTATGGACAGATGAATCGTCGAGTACGGGTTTTCAGTAGAAATTAAATTAATTTAAATTAAAAAATTTGGTAGAGAAATGAGTTAAAGTTTGGCGTGGTATTTTTAAAGATAAAATTGTAAGACCAATTTTTTTCAATTTTATCCTAACGCGGTAAATATTTGCAAATAATTTTACCAGAGGTGACAAAGTTTTAAGAGGAACAATTTTCTGATGGGGAACTTAAATAAGTAATTTGGCAGCAGGACGGAGCGACCCCTCAGTGTTTTAGAAGTTAGTAAGAATTTGAATGGTCAATTTGACATTTGGATTGGTACTGGTGGATGTTATAGTACCTTCCTTATATCAGTACTATAAAAAAATAGTTTCAAAAATTCATAAATGAACTGGCGTTCACCAAGAATAAGCGAGAAGAATAATCTGCCGATATTTGTAAATTGCGATAACCGTCCACTCAATTTAGCGGGTGTACATGCATCCAAGCAGGATACTATAATGGTCCCGTTTCTCGAACATATTGAAGCTTTCTACGTATTATTTTCCCGTTCCACACAGAGCTGGGAAAAATTCAAGAACGCCATACCTGTGGTCTCCGAAACCAGATGGGGTACAAGGATTGAAGCAGTAAAGCCAGATATACAAAGTCGAATGCGGAGTGGTGTGTCAGCTCCTCTCCCTGACTGCAGAGAAAATCAAATTAATAGGCCATATAAGATGGACGTAGAAGTTAAGCAATGTATCATGAACCATATGAAAAAAGGAGTCGCACTACTCTAGGAACAAAAATCCTCGTAAAAAATACCTCTCGTCGCTACTCAAATTAGCTAAAATGTACTAGCTATACCTTGAAGAATGTGACCAACAGAAGCTTCCGAAGAAGTTCAAAATAAAGAAAAGTTCGTACTCAAAACTTTTTGTGACAGTTCAATTTTTTCATCGGGACATCCAAAAAGTGACACTTGCAGCACTTGTAAGCACTATAAACTGATAAAAAGATAAAAGCTAACCAGGACAAAAGCATTCTACCTCAGGCAAATGTGGTTTTATAACTTTGGGGTACATATTATTATCATCACAAAAAATTTAGAGAAAGCTTTTGTACGTGGACGAAAAGATATGGCTAAAAGGGGAAACTCAAGAGATATGCAGCTCCTTACTACGAATATTGAAGTCGATGAAAAAAGACCACTTATAATCATCTGGTCTGATTTATGAGCAGGCTAAAATAAGAATTATTACATGGTCTGCCTCACAATATTTTATTTTAAAGGGTTACTTTCGTTGTACTGACCGTAAATTTCCTGAAGTTGGCCATACTTATCTGGATTCCAACAGATACTTCGGGAGAATAGGGAAAGTATTATGGAACCTTGACACCGTATATGTACCAGATCAATACCGGAAAATTATCTCGACTGCTAGCGGAAAAAATCAAGTAATCGATATGGCTCAACATTTCAGAAAAATCAGTTGAATTACCCTCTTAAGTCTAGACTTGTGTGAGTAAAGAAGACGAGGCCCTACAGTTTATAGTTGGATCCGAACCACTTCTTGGGGCGTAATTTATAATTGAAAATTACTTTGCTCGAACCCACACCGCTAGATTTGCTGAGATAGTGGATAGGTGCATGGATGTTCGATTTACCGTCGAAACAAAAGCATGGAGGTGAAAATGATAATTAAGAGGAACGGTTATATGTCTGACGTCAGAGAAAATCAGTCTCATTTGTTGCTACTGCTCCCCAAATATTCGGATGGGACAGCAGGGGGCAGCTGCTAATGGAATGGATGGCGGAGATGAAATTGGTGGTGATAAATAAGGTGGTTTACCCACCTTCCAAAGAGGGAAAAGTACATCGTACATAGAGAGATAGTTGAGGTTATGTGACGTTCAAAACGTGTAGTATTTCTTTCAGTATCAAATATCAGCATTTTTTGAAAATATTTAAGTGAATGTAAGAAATTCATGTATAATTAACAAAGTTACACGTGTGGAAGTGTTATCTGGACAAGAGTGTAAGATTTTTTTAAAAAAACAAATAAAAATTGTTAGGAGTGAGGTTAATGAACATGTGCTTTTGTATGTATGTTGCATTCACTGCTCAGTTAATTTAAAAAAATGTTGTACTAAATGCAGTGACGAAACTGCAAAGACTTTAATAATATGCAAATTCTGCAAAACAAAATGGTGCAAAGTATGCAGCAATCTTTCGGAAACGGAGATGCGTTGTAGTAGTCTAAAAAATCCAAAACTAGCTTACATCTGTGAAGACTGTGAAAAGAAAGGATTGCAGACTCTGAGTAGTGATATGGAGGTAGCAGATTATATTTCTACAAAATATTTCAATGAAAAAATTAAAAAGTTAACAGATTTAATAGATACGCTAAGAAACGAAGTGTGCAACTTAAAGGACTCTAACATAGACTTGCTACGGGTAATGGAACAGAAAGAAAAACAAATAGCGTTGAATGCACAAACAGTTAATAATCAGTGCAATAATAATAAACATACAATAACGGGGGTTAATTTTCAAAGGGATGAAAGCTGGGCAGATAAAGTAAAGAAGGGCAAAGAAGAACAGTTAAAGAATAAGGCAGACAGATTACTTATAATCGAATCAAAAGATAAAAAGATGGAAGATTCCACAAAAATGAGAAATGAAATAAAGAAGGCGATAAACCCAAGAGAATTGGAAGTTCGCATTAACAATATTAAACCAATCAATAAGGGAAGAGTTGCAATTAACTGTGAGGAAGAAAAAGAGGTTGAAGTGGTAAAAAAGGCAGTAGAGGAGAAGTTGGGAAATAAGATTGAGGTAACTGTACCTAAAATGAAAAAGCCACACATTAGAATTACAGGGATAGAAGAAAAGTTAGAAAAAAAAGAATTAAAAGAGTGTTTGTTAAGACAAAATATGTACTTTAAGAGAAGTGGTGTACATATATTGAGATTAGAAATATTTACAAAATGAAAACTAGATATGCAGCTATTATAGAAGTAGATGCTGAAAGTTTTGAAAATGTAATTAAGGAAGGAAAAGTGAACGTAGGATGGGCAAAATGCAATGTTTATGAATACTGGAATATAATGAGATGTTACAGATGTTGTGCATATCATCATAAAGCAGAAAACTGCAAAAATGGACGAGCATGTAGTAAATGCGGAGAAGGCAGTCATGAATACAAGGACTGTAAGAGTACCACACAGACATGTGTAAATTGTGTCATGGTTAATGAAAAATTTAATTTAAACTTAGATGTAAATCACACAGCTTTTGACTGGCAATGTCAGATTTTTAATAGAAAAATAGAACAGCAAAAAACTAAAATTGATTATGGAATAAATGAATAGCAACTACAGAACAGTGTAAATGAAGAATTTATTTATCTACAAAATGCCCAAAGCGTTACAGCCCATTTTGAAGAGCTAGAACAATTTATAAATAGTAGAAAACCAGCAGTTATGTGTCTTACTGAGACAGACTCGAGATCAACAGGAGGGGTGCAGTTATATATAAGGGATGATGTAAAATATTGGATACATGAAAAATTTGTTTGTCAAAAACAGTATTGGCTAATGGTTGTAAAAATCAAGACTGGAACCGATGAAATTGTGTTAGGGTGTATCTATCGTTCACCGAGTGGGTCAAGTGCAACATTTTTGGACTTTTTTGAAGAATTTTGTGAAACATTTTTAATAAACCAAACAAAAACAGTGATATTAGTGGGAGATTTTAATATAAATATGAATGCAGAGACAACATACTCAAGTAGGTTAAGGAGATATTTAGGTGATTATGGTCTTAAGCAACATGTAGTAGAATATACGCATATCGCTACAACTGGTCAAGAATCATTAATTGATTTGGTTATTAGTAATATGGTAATTTTGGCTGTGAAATAGTTAGGCAACCAGTATTTAACAGACATTCACTGATAAAAATTTCTATTACGATGCAAAAAAGTAATGATCACATAAGTAAATTTGTTGTCAGAAAAAAATTACCAGATGTAAATAACTTTAGAAGTATGTTAAGTAATGTAAATGTAAATTATAGACTGACTGATATGAATCAAAAATATGCAAATTTATATAGTAACATTATAAAAGTTATAGATGAATTAATGCCAAAAATTAGTGTTAGTTTCAAGGGTGAACGGAAACCTTGGTTTACCAAAGAAATCGCTGATATAATTAATAAGAGAGACCTTAAGTACAAAAAATATGTGATAACCAAAGAAGAGGAAGACTGGCAAGAGTATAAAAACATTAGAAACCTTGTAGTTAAGAAGATAAGAGATGAGAAACGTACATATTATGAACAGGAAATTGACAAAAATAAAAATGATCCAAAAGAAATGTGGAAAAGTTTAAAAGATATTGTATCAACTAGAAGCAGACACACATTTGGGACTATTCAGTTTGAAGGAATTGATTATACAGATAAAGAGATCATTGCGAGCAAGTTTAATCAATACTATATAGACAGTATTAGGGAGTATTCCACTTCAAAATGATTTATTAGAAATAAAAACGTGCAATAATAAATTTAGATGCTTTAAATTAATAGATGTACAACAATTACATGAAATTATTTATTCGTTGCCAAATAAAAGTAGTCCAAATGATTTTACAATTGAAATGTGTAAAGTGGCATTTGAGGAACTATGCAGTCCTATTTTAAATCTAGTAAATAGCTCATTAGAACAAGGCATAGTTCCAGATAAATTAAAAATTTCAACAATTGTACCGTTGCAAAAAATTTTAGGAACAAAAAAGCTGGAGGAATTTAGACCTGTTAATATGTTACCTACAGAGGCAAAAATTTTAGAAAAAGTAGTGTATATGCAATTATTAGAACACGTAAATGAAAATAAGATCTTGACAATGTATCAGTCGGGTTTCAGAAAAAACTATAACTGTGAATCAGCTTTCCAGTATATACTTTATGAGTGGAAACAAAGCTTGGATGAAGATCATGTTATAGCAGTAATATTTTTGGATTTTAAACGTGCGTTTGAGACCATTGACAGAAATAGATTATTAGAGAAATTATCGAAGTATGGGTTGAGTGATGTGGTTTTAAAATGGTTCAGTAATTATCTAGTCGGCAGAAAACAGAAAGTTAAATGTGAAGACATTGAATCCGAGGAAGAGTGCGTAGAAAATGGTGTCCCACAAGGGAGTATATTGGGTCTTCTCCTGTTTATATTGTATATAAACGATATAGAGCAGATTATAAAATATTGTAAATTTCACTTGTTTGCAGATGATACTATGATCTATATATCTGGTAAGGATCAGTTTGACATTGACAGGAAATTGAATGAAGATATAAAGAATATAACTAATTGGTTAGAAACAAATAGATTGAAATTGAATGCAGAAAAGACAAAAGCACTGGTTTTAGGGAAACAGAGTGTTGTAGACGAATGGCAAAATAAGCAAATTGACATAGTAAATTCAATCAAATATTTGGGTATAATAGTTGACAGAAAATTAAGTTTTAGGGAACATGTAGACTATACGTGTAAAAAAATTTCAAAAAAATTAGGGGTGCTGTACAGAAGTGCTAAATATTTAAGTTTCTGGGCCAGACGTACCGTCTATAACACAATTACACTGCCACATTTTTACTTTGCAGGAACAGTTTTGTATCTGTCAAATACGGGGGATAAGGAAAGACTCCAAAGATGTCAAAATAGAGCAATGAGAATAATTTTGCAATGTTCAAAATATACTCCTATTAGAGACATGCTTCATAAATTGCAGTGGGTAAAGGTTGAGGACTTAACTGAAATTAACGCTCTAATTTTTATTCACAAAATTAGAAAAGGAAATATGCCTGATTATTTTAATGAAATTTTGCAAGTTTTTGACCATCCATATAATACAAGAAATCGTGATAATTTTAGATTAGATAATAAGAAATACAAATCTACCCAAAATTTAGTTTTTTTAGGACTCTAATTAGTTATAATAATTTATCAAATAATTTAAAAGTATTGAATGTACAGACATTTAAAGTAAAACTAAAAGAGCTATATTTAAATAAGTAATGTGATGTATAGTATTGTAGGTAGTAGTAGAATTATATGATAAATCTTCTGTAGTGTGTGGTGCAAAATTTGATGAGTTGTTCATTTGTTGGAATGTTATTAAGTTTTAAGTACTTGGTGTATATGTTGTAACATTTCTGTGTTTGTATAGCAATCATTTGTGCTAAATAAAGATTATATTATTATTATTATAAACGTTACGTTAGCTTCTGAAGGTAGCTGGGAGGATACTTCGATAATAAAAGCCTTAATGACCACCTGCATATTCTCTTCGAGGTGAGAGGGGCAGGAAAGACAAAAATAGTCATGAACAAACGGAGGTTCAAGATCAAGATTGAGGTGGGCATGGAAAGACTACCGGATAGGGAGACTAGCCCAGAACAGCGCGTAGAGCTCATAAAATCCGCTCAAAACGAGAGCTTGATCAGAAGGGGAAGAGGGAGACAAACGACACTTCCCTTTTGGTGCAATCTGGAGACTGAAGAGAAACGTGGCGATTGTATTGCTGTTAGGAAATCTTTAACGAGAGCAACAGGGAGAATGCTCACCGATGAACTTAAAGAGGAATACAAGAGGTGAAGAAACTTATTGAAACCTCCAAGAAGAGATACTGGCAGGAGTTATGTGCTGACCTGGATAGAGACGATTGGGGAGACGGCTATAAGATAGCTGTCAAACGCCTAGTTATGTATCAGCCCGTGGACTTGACGAGGGCAAAAAAGGAGATTGCGGAATATCTTTTCCCAAAATACGAGAGTAGGGTGGGCAGACTTCCACCTGTAGAGGGTCCCCCGCTTTTCACCTTGCAGGAACTGAATGTTGCGGTAGAGAAAATGAAGAAGGGCACGGCTCCGGGCTTAAATGGGATCCCGGTGGAGACGATAATTTAAGTAGTGGAGATAGCGCCACACCTAAATTTTTTGAGCTACTAATAAGAGAAAGGTTCCATGAGCAGTTAGAAACGTGACAGCGATTATCGGAAAAGCAATTTGGTTTCTGGAGAGGAAGGGGAGAAGAAGGTCAACGATACATGCGATCCAGCAGGTCATCGACACGGCCAGGGACACAGGACATAGGTGGTATGTACTGGTAACGTTGGATGTCCAGAATACATTCAACTCAGCACATTGGGGGTTAATAGTGGAGGAACTGAGAAGATTCGAAATAGCGGAATATCTGATAAATACAATATCCAGTTCCCTCAGTGACAGGAACATAATGGTGGGCCAGGAGATTATGCCGGTGTATGCAGGCGTTCCACAGGGATCAGTACTAGGCCGAATTCTGTGGAATATGACGAGGTGCTCCGGCTGGAAATGTCAGAGGGGGTTAGTACGGTGGCTTTCGCAGATGATCTAGCCGTAGTGGCTACGGCGGAGGGAGCTGAGGATCTAATGTTCAGGATGAATTGGGTGCTAGAGGACATCGACGAGTGGATGATAGCTAAGGAGCTGAAGCTGGCACCTGACAAAACGGAGGCATTGATACTAAAGGGTCCGAGTGACAGGGGAAACATACGTTTCGAGCTGGAGCGATCATGCCAGGTAAGTCGTCGAAATACCTGGGGGTCACATTGGATAAATTGCTAAAAAAGCAGGAGAGAGCGAGAGCATTTATGAGGATTATGCCGAACGTCTGCGGCCCAAACAACGCCAAGAGAGAAGTACTGTGCGGGGTGATCCACTCCACCATCCTGTATGCAGCCCCAATTCGGCATAGTGTGTTCAGAATAAAGCGATACGCCAGCATGCAGAGCGGGTACAACGTAGCATGCTGCTCAGGATGGCAAGAGCATACCGTACGGAGGTACCTAAGGCGGCACAGCTCGTGAACCGGTATTGTGCCAATTGGCCTTCTAATGGAAGAGAGGCGGTATATGTACGTGGATGGTCACATTCAGAAGAACCGAAGGGCTGCGGGAGAGGCCGCTAGATTTTTGGCAGTAAGAGTGGGACAGCACGTCTGAGGTGGCCCAGTGGACGAGAAGACTAATTTCGGATTAAGCATTATGGAAAGTTCAGATGTATAAAATTTAGTAACACCAACAAGTATTTTTATACCTACGTTGTATTTTATGCTTATAATAATTTTTTTAAGTTGAAGTGGGACAATGATAAAGTAACAGGTATTAGCAATATAATTTTTAATAACGTTACTTATTGAAGACGTGAATTTAATTGTTGAGCAAGGGCAAATTTCTTATCTATCTAGCAGCAAATCATCCAAATAATTCAAGTATAGTATTCATGTTTGATGTTTGTAGGAACTATTTTATTTTAAACTGTTTTTATTAAGAAAAATCTCTTGAACTCGGTTTTCAATGATCTCTGACATCATATCCTTATAACTCACCAGCTGCGCCGGTTACAATATTAAGATATCTAGGTACATTTTGAAGATATTGTCTATTTGAAGTTTTTAGAGCTGAAAAAAATGCTACAGATCAAAAATAAAATAAATAAAATGTGCAAAATCAATATTTGTGTTGGTTTGTTAGCAATAAATTTTGATTTTTTAATAAATTTCTATGCAATTTAAAAGCCAATTTAAAAAAAAAATTAGCATCTACATGGCCCATGACCCAGTTCCTTACGGGCCGCGGATCATTCCGTACACACAAAAAGAATTGGCAGGGAGGAGGATAACGGATGTCCGTACGATGTAACACACGATTTTGGTATATGACGGGGAGGGGGGTGGCGGAGGATTAGAGAGGCGACACGCTTACAGCTTGGGGAAGATGTGATTAATGATAACATCACGACAATCATGATAAGAGATAGGAGCTGGAAAATAAAATCATTATGAGCATGGTTAAGGAACATCATGAGGCAGAAGGAATATTGGGAAAGGGAAAGCCAGAGAAAGTCGGAACCCAAACCGACATCAAAGAATGGGGGACGTAGGCGAGTGGTAAAAGGGCAATCCAGCATCCTGGATACAACTGTGTTGTGGTACCAGGATGTTTGGGGAGCATGGAGGAGTTTTCGACACTACCCCGCGAAATTCACATTTCACATCATTTTGCGGGGTGTCTATAAGGATTTCCACTAAAAAAAAAAAAGGTTTGCTGAGAGAGAAAGCTAAACGCGCTAACCATTCTGCTCCATTTAAATGCAATTCAAAATTCACAGAAACTACGCAGGATAAATGGGCCAATAATTGCCTAAATTCAAATATTGAGATTGAAGTCCTTACAAATATTCGGGATATTACAAAGAAAAATATTATTCTGGAAGATATTACATTGGAAACAGTTAACGCATCTGACCATGAATATTGTAGTAAGTGAAATCATTTGGTATGTCACTTAACTATTACTTATAATAAATTAAATGTTATGAAGGTACGTGTTCATATATTTTCTTTTAGAGTTTATTGCTAAGGAAGGGTGTGCCTCTAGTAATACAGGCAATTTGAAATTTTCTTATAAAACTGCCAGTGAGCATCGTTATTAGACTGTTTATATATATTTTTAAAGCCTTGTATCTAGTTCACATCATAAGCAGAGGTGGAAAAATGTACGTACGCCAACGCATATAATTTTTGCTTCTTCACTTACAAATAATCCATTTCGCACGTTGTCTGGTTGTCTTAATTTTACTTCTACTCCCTATATGTCAATTTGTTCATTTCTGGTATACCTGTACTGATTACTTTCCAGTATTGCTAAAAACACAATTTAGTGTTTAATAACACATCAAACGAAACTGTAGTTTTCTGATTGACATGACGATTAACATTTATATAGTTATAGGATTAGCTATAAGTTCGGCCAGCTAAAGCTGAGAAGTAGAAGCAAAAAACCTAAAAAAAACTCAAAAGGATACCTCACTGGAAAAAACGCCTGGTAAACAAAATTAATTCTAGGGAGCAATCCAGTAGGCCGACCGAAAAGCCTGAGACTAAAAGCAACAACAGCGCCTTGCCGAAAGCTAAAGGAAGACGAACACGCAGCCTTATTCAAATGTGGGCAAAAAGGCAGCGAAGAGGGGCCGTGAAAAAGACCCCACGCCGTCATAGTTGCCTTAAGCAACATAAAGTGCCTCCAAATAAATCTCCACCACGCAAAAATGTGCTTAGGAGGAGATTTATTTATTAAGGGGAAATTAAAGATAGGGCTAATCCAAAAGCCCCGAGTTCACAGAGGACGGATCAAAGGACTAAATAATACTAGTTTAACTAGTGTGAATATATTATAAATAATATTGTAAATTTAGATATTGAAACATTGGAATAAAATTTGAAGAGAGTCAAAATCAGTTAACTTCCTAAAAGCTGCATTAGAACCGCACCAAAATGAATGTACTTCAGGTATGGGAAAACACTTATGCAATACGAAGAAAATTTTATAGAAACATGCGACTGGAGGAAACAGACGAAGATTTTCCATGCGAACTAAGTAAAACTGATACTAGTTTAACTAGTAAGAATATATAATATTGTTAATTAAATGGCGAAAGAAACTAATAGCCTGTTGGGTGTAATTTAAAATGAATTCATTATTTATAGATTTGATGATGTGTTAGGTAGGTGTTTCTCCGTTAATATTTATACATGTATTTCCAAATGTTATAACATGTGCAATATAATTGTTTTTAACTTGGCTGCTGGAGAGGTTGATATATATTTTTTCGAGATTGAAGGGAAATTATTTTTTTAAAAACTTAACATATCTCAGCAATCAGTTGATACTGCAATTACTAAAAAAGAAATGGTAGCTAAATATCCCCTGATAAAAGAGGGATACGTTTCCATCAATCAAAGATGTAAGGAAATTTGTAACAATGTTCGGAACCATGTTCCTCGGTTTTCCACTTACGAACCTTACTACTTGTGCAAAAGAACGAAAAAACAATAATTGGTAAACCACCTCAATATAAAAAGAATGTATGCTTTATATTTAGAAAACTGTGGCGATGACAATATTAGAATAAATAACGAGAACGTTGATCAGTGTGGTCAAGTGTCCAGTTAAAATTTAAATAATAATTGGTAAAAACTATAATTCATAAATTAGACAGAACTGAATTGAAGTGCGTCTAAAAATATTCTGTAAAACATTGGGCAATTTGATAAAAATCTCAAGTGCATAAACAATTAAAAATTGACAATTAGTAATTAAGACATAAGTAGTGTCGAAAATTCTGTCCTAGTCTCTTAAAACGTGACAAAGGGACCAGATACCAGTATAAAACTTAGGCAAAGACCATAACAAAGTAAACCACGGTTACCAAGTGCCCTTAAAGAGTGTTTATAATTTGGAAGACCATAGGCGTAGGTGAATCGTTCTATTCAATTTTCACAATTATGAAGAATAAGTGTTCAAGAGTGTGGGTAAGGGTAAAATTTCCTTATCAAGATTCCACCAGCTATTCCATTTGTCTATTTCTTAGCAAATTATATTTTCACTACTTCTAACAAGTTGATACTTAAGAGCATTTAAATATTTTATACAGTACACAGTGTCTCACATAAGCGGCCCAGTTTGCACTAAGAAATGGAACACCCTATGTAATTAATTTAATTGCACTCTGATTTATCTTTCAGAAAATGAGGGAACAAGTGAAACAGGAGTTCTTGAAAAATTTGGAGACCAAAGGGAAAAGTATTTGCCACCAATGGACAGCAACCAAATAGAGAACTCTTCGAAAAAATTGCTGAACTGAATGAATGGTTAGAAGATAATCCTCAAGGTTCTAAACGGGAATACGACGCCAACCGCATTATTGTCGAAGTTGAACCGCAGTTATTAGATACTTTACCTTGTGAATTGAATATCCCAAAATTGCACAAATTGTACAATGAGTTAGTGGATGATCAATTAAAAGTTAAAGAATGTTTCTTCAGAAATTATGTTAACAGCAACTACAACATAGGCTTCGGAAAACCTCTGACAGATATGTGCTCAGATTGTCTAAAAACAAAGATAAGCTAATGACTGAAGTAAATGAACGCATAAGAAATGAGTTTATGGTAGCTAGTTAATAAGGTACATAAGCAAAAGGCACAGGCTTTTTATTGGTACCTTAAAGCAGAATGTGATAATATTCAGTGTTTTTCAGTAGATTGTCAAAAAAATCCAGCTCTACCTGAAATGTAACTTCATATTTATTTGTAGACAGATCAGTATTTACAAAAAAACTCCAGTATCATACCTCAGCTCCCCTCGATATTCTGTCAAAATTTGACTTTTCTAAAGAAGCTTTTCTGCTGATGGGTGCGTTGGGCAGAATAAGAACGCCATTGCTATTGGAATGCTCGTTGCGTGGCGTACTAGATCATTTCCACACCAAAATTGAATTCATTTTTCCCGTAGTCGGACACTCGTATATGTTTCTCAATTGAATATCGATGGCTAAAGTGCAAAACCTAGTAAGTCGATTTTGACTTTATGATGCCATGGGTGGGTATCCACATTCAATTAACTCTTAAACTACAAAATCTTATGTCTAAATTCATTAATTTAAATAGTGGCGCCATCTATCAAAAGCTCTTAAAATTATACTGTACCAAATATTAAAATACAAACCTTGTAAGTCTGACTTATGAGGTTTGGACTTTCATACGTGTAAATCGAGACATCTGAATGAATCGGCTTATTATTATTATTATTATTATTATTTTATTTACAATAGAAAGTGGTTACAAAACCGATGAAACTATTGATTCTGCTTTGCTGTTGAATATATATAAAACAATCCTGCAGTTATAAAAATAGTTGTAGTACGAATAATATCTATTCAGTCTTGTGGAAGTGATTGAAGAAATTAGTTGTTTTTTTGAAGTGCTCTCAAATCAGTCTTATGGAAATAATTGAAGAAGTTGTTTTTGAAGTGTTCTCAAAATGAAAAAATTAATAATCTCCAAAGAGTTTGTCAAGAAGGTTAGACGTTTTAATCTTGAGGGATGTGCCCTCGAATTCAAAATTAAGCCTATGCCAGAGGATGTGGAACCTGTATTATGGATTAGAGAGGCCATCAACCAAATAATTGCAAGAGGCACCGAGGGGCTTACTACAGGTGGCAAAGTGGGGTTCTCATTCTGCTCTAAAGACTTTAAGCGCGGCGAGGGCTAGGTAGGTTTTCGGCCTATGGAGGAGGTAACCTATGATGATGTTTGGAATGTTATCTCTAACATATATCAATCCAATTCATCTGGTTTGAACACAGAAACCTTCTGCTTAGGAGTGACATCTGTGAAGATGCCAGTCGGAAAGGGAAAAGATAGAGTCCGTAAATATAACACCTTCGAGGAGGAGTGCGGTAAGCGTCGTGGCATTATCGTTATAAACAATAATGACAATATGTGCCTGCCTCGAGCGCTGGTGGTGGCTATCGCGTGTGCGACGAAGTATAAGGGCCAAACCAAAGTGCGTAAAGACACTGGAAAATTACAGACCCATAGGGCCCTAAAACTTGTGGAGGAGTCGGGCGTTGTTATTCCTGGGGAAGGGTGCGGGATCACTGAGCTCCAAAGTTTCCAACAGTACCTGCAAAACTACAAAATAGTAGTTTGAGTATGGGTCTAAAGGTCGGGACACCATATTCAGGGGCTCCGGTGAAGGCCCCTCGTTAAATTTACTTTACTACAAGGGACATTATAATGTAGTTACGTCCCTTATAGCCGCCTTTTGTTGTGGTTACTTCTGCCAAGAGTATCGTGTGCCTTATAGCAACAAAAATGAGCATAGATGCGGAGGTACATGTCCTTGGTACCAGCAGTCACCCTCCTGCCCTCAAGATCGAGTGAAAATAAAATGTGATGATTGTAAGAGATCGTTCAGGGGACAATGACAAACTTATAAGTACTGGATCTAGAGGAAAAAGCAGTGTATGCGCATAAGTTGTGTGTTGCGAGCAGTGCCTCAAAACGCTGCCGAGAGGGAGACAGCACACTTGTAGGGAGGTGTTCTGTAAAATTTGCAACGAAAATGTACCCGCCGACCACCTCTGCTATATGCAACCCGACACCGGAAGGCCCAAGTCTAAGGATATTCTATTCGTTTTCTACGATTTGGAAACACGACAGGAGAAGATACTTGATGATGGATCCCTCCTTCACGAACCAAACTTGTGTATATTTAGCTCGCGGTGTGACATTTGCATAAACACGGGAGGGGTTATTTGTGAAAAATGTGGCCCTAGATTACACATTTTGAAAAATAACGCAGTAGAGCGATTTATGGAGTACCTTTTAAATCAATCTAAAATCGCTATCCAGCGGCTTGTTTGGGAGGAGAAAGAACGGCGTATTAATATTACATACACAGCCAAGCAGCAAGAGGCTCGAGTGTACGGGGTTAAAGTCGATGGTTATTGTGTGGAAACCAATCAAGTATTCGAGTTTCACGGTTGTTACTATCACGGCTGTCCGAACTGTTTCAAAGCCGATAGAGACGTTCCTCTCCACGAAGACCCTACTCAAACGTTAAATTCTCGTCATGAGACCACCACGGCCAAGACAGAAAGACTTAGAGAACTAGAGTGCGAGGTTATTAAGATATGGGAATGCCAGTTTAGAAAATTGCTAAAATCCGATAGGGAGATGGTGGAATATACCGGAAAGCATCCGCTTACCATCTCTACACCCTTGAATCCCCGTGATGCATTGTACGGTGGTCGTACGGGGAACACTAGGGCTTACTACAAGTGCCAACCTGGGGAGAAAATTAAGTACCTAGACGTGTGCTCGCTCTATCCATGGGCTTGTAAATATGGCAAGTTCCCCACAGGCCACCCAGTAGTCTACGTAGGGGATGAGTGCCCCAAGGATATTAATAATATCGAAGGGGAAATAAAATGTAAAATTTTACCTCCAACAAATCTCTATCATTCCGTCTTACCCATGAAAATGAACTACAAATTAATGTTTGTGTTGTGTCGTGCTTGCAGTGAAGAAAAGAACCTTGGAGAATGCAGTCACACTGATGAAGAAAGGGCTTTAACAGGTATATGGGTAGTGGATGAGGTACTAAAGGCCGTAGAAAAGGGGTATGAGATAATGGAGATTTACGGAATTTGGAAGTATGCTGTGGAACAGTATAACAAGTCCACAAATATTTCCGGTCTATTCACAGAAATGATGAATAAATTCATCAAAATAAAGCAGCAAGTATCAGGCTGGCCAAGAGCCTGTGTTACAAAAGTCGAGAAAGATCAATATATCGAGGAGGACGCGAGAGGACGTGTTACTTGAATTCGCTGATTGTTGAAAATCTCGGCCTAAGATCACTGGCTAAACTTATTCTGAACTCGTTTTGTGGTAAATTTGGTCAACGAGAGAATCAACCAAAAACAAAGATTGTTAACGATCCTGGTGAATTCTTCGGTATGCTATCAAACCCCTCCATTTATGTTAACTCTGTCTTACCCATAAATGAGGATACACTTGTTATCAATTGGGAACATAGGGAAGAAGCCGCTGATCCGTTAACTACAGTTAATGTAGTAATAGCAGCCTACGTTACCACACAGGCCCGTTTAAAATTGTATAATTACTTAGAACAGCTGGGAGACAGGGTGTTGTATTATGATACAGACTCTGTCATATATGTATCAAGAGAGGGAGAATATGATGTCCCTACGGGAGAATTTATTGGCGACATGACGGACGAGCTTGAGGTTTATGGTATAGGATCATATATTACAGAATTTGTGTCAGGAGGGCCCAAAAACTATGCATATAAAGTCTTCTCTACTAAGAACCAGAGGGGAAGAAATTGTGTGTAAAGTTAAGGGCATATCCTTCAATTATGCTGCCTCTCAGCTTATAAATTTCGATGTTATAAAGGACATGGTGCTCAACGACACTCCTCATGTATACATAGTGTCCAAAAACATTCGTAGGACTACGGACCACAGGGTAGTAACAAGAGAAGAAACAAAAATATACAAGCCAAATTCGACAAAAAGAAAATTCTCTGCATAGTTAGGTTCCTTATGGTTATAAAAAATTGAAAATTTAAATTTTTATTGCTTTTTACACCTTTTATGTAAACCTGTATATTTTCTTATTATAATCCAGGACAGTGTATGTGTTACAAGTGATACTATATAATCTTAAATGTACAATATCTAACCCTGTAAACTTATAATATGTATATTTTTGTGTATGCTTAGCCTTGTAACTTGTATAATATTTGAATATTTTGTATTTTATATTCTATGATAAATGTAATATGTTTTTTATGTATACCTGATATTTTCTTTGATCAATAAAAGATTTTCTCCTATTTTTGTGTATTATTTTCTTACCTTAGAGTTATCTGTGGGTAAAAGTTCCTGTTCTATGGGTTCTTCCCATGAACAGCGAGAATGCTTGCAGAGATGGGGTCTTTCCATGAACAGTGGGAATGTTTACAGAGATGAGGATACTTTTTAAGAGTAGTTAACAGGTAAGCATGTTGCAATGTTGAAGGTGTTGGTTTTATGGTAAAGATGATTAAAACAACAAAGTTTATATTCACAAATCCGTTTTCAAACTCCTCAATTCGACCAAAATCAACTTTGAACATCCACTCCGTACCGCTTCTGAAATAGTTTCAGTGTAGGTGAAGATTTTTAAAAAGATATAGAAATAACTATAAATATGGTATTTAATTGTACCAGTACAACTTTTGCAGTAAGTACAGTTTTTCACAAGAATTATGAAATAGTTATGAAACAACCATAAAGTAGGTATGAAATATCCATCATAAGGATATACAAAGTTACGTATTTATTTAGATAGATAACATGTTCTTTTTACTAAATATTGAATGGGTTTATGAACTTGTTAGAAAAACAAACAAATAAAATTTAAACAATAGGAAAGCTCGAATTAGCATTATTGCATTCCATACGTATATTATACAAAAGAAGTTCTTTATATTTTAAAAATATTTACAAAAATTCGCAGAGCAACTTGAGATATTTATTTTTATTTAACACAAATAAAGTTTTTACAAGTATTATTTACAGTGTGTGCATAACTTCATTCAGGAATATTTAGTCGTGAGGCCGACCCAATGACCCAAGTTTGTGTGGGTAATTGTGGATAAAAATGTGTGTAATTGTGGGTAATTATGGATAAAAATTTGTAATTGTGGATAAAACGTGGATACACATTAGTGGCTGGTTAATGGATGTTATATAATGAAGTGGTAAATATTCTCCTCGCCTAGCGACCTAAGTAAATATATTGACCGGCCTAAGTAAATATATTAACATCCATGAAAACAGCCATTTTCATTGCACTATGTGTAATAAAACATTTAATAGAAAGACAGCTTAAAAAGGCATGTTCAGAGCGTGCACGCCTCTCCTTCGAAACAGTGTAAGACATTCGAGGAAGAAAAAATATCTCTACAATCAGATATAGAACTTCAGGAATATATATATATATATATATATATATATATATATATTCTGTAAAATAGCAATTATTGCATGCAATTTTAATATTATAAAATTCTCGCCAAGCGGCAAGACTACTTCAGCATTCCGATTTTCATATAAAATATGTCAACGAGTCCCTTGATAATCGGGTAATAGGTTAATGGTTTAACCATTTAACCAACTGAGCTATTGACATGGATGGCAGATTAACAACAAAAACTACAAAATCACTACGCTATAGACTTACTTTCAGAGTACAAATTACAAATTCTATCCCTCAAATCCATCTTCCTTGCTTCCATCATATCCTCCGTTTTATTTTTATTTCTAGGTTCATATTTTGCCACAGTAGAATTTGGGGCTTTCTGATCTTCACAGGTTTTCTTGCAAATCCGTTCCACCGGCTTTACACAAATGCCCAAATGCATTAGAAGCACGCTGAAGGAAAATTAATTTTATATATACCCGCTGCCATAATTAATTTTACAATTCACCTCATGGACTGCTTGCCAAGGTAAAAGGGGACATCCGTAACATTTTTCCTGGTTGAAGTACTCAACTAATTTCATAGCCGTACCTCTAGCTACTTCATCCAATTTTTTGCCGGGCATTTTGGTATTCCTTTTTTACACTGTAAAACTAAAGCACAAACTATTTTAAACAACAACAACAAAACAAACACTAAATTTGAAACGCACGGTAAGAACACTAAAAACTTATAAAAAACGAATAGAAATAGAAAATCAATAAACTTGATAATAATATATGCATTAACAGCACGCCACCGAATTGACAGAGAACTGACAGAATGTTCGACGCTGGTTGTGGTTACGACTAGCGGCTATATTGTTCATTTGTAAAATGAATCGTTACGCTTGGAACTTCTGTCGTAGCCTCAGGAGACGTGACTTTCTGCTTTTTAGCTCATATGCGCTTTGTATTTACAAAGATAGAAAATTTGCATGTCGTTGATAACTACATACATTGATGACGTGAACGACAACATTCGTGATTTCAACTAGATATGTTCGAGAAACATTGGTAATATGAATCTATTAATTTTGTGATTATTAAATTATGGGAGTATTTATTTAAAAAACGGTTGCGATTTGGAGATCATGATGATATAACTGTATTACGAGAGATTTTAGCGCAGAACCCATTAGAAAATCTTGGCTTATGGGGCATAGTACAAGGGAATGTTTTCTCAGTTACTGGGAAAAAAATCACCATAAGAACTTTAAAAGAGCATTTAGAACGCCTTATAAAGATTTGGCTCGAACAAACAAAAGCGCTGTTAGGCAATTAAGTACAAATTTATAGGCAGTGATTTTAAAAAATATTTATTATAAAACAAATTAACAATTAGTTTTTACTAGACAAAATTTGTAGTATTTTTATATAGCGAGTGTAGTCATCATCAATGTAATTGTATGATGGATTCCAGTCCCCCTTCATGTAGTAGGTGTACATTTGTTACCTTGAAACATTTCCTTAGAACCTAGCCAATATAGATTATATAACTTAGGCAAATCGAGAAGAAAATATTATTAGTCATGTGTTGCGGTTATTTTTAGGTCAGGAATTGAAGAACAGGCGACAGCAAAGGACATATTGTGTCAAAATATTTATGAGTTAATACGGGAGTTCAAAGAAGAACAAAGTGAAAAACAACAAAAAATATTAAGTAAAAAGAGGAGAAAATGCTCGAAACAATCTTTATTGGATAACCAACATCCTCTTGAAAACATAGAAACCACAACATTACCGGCCCAATTAGTCATGATCATTCGTGTGTGATTTAAAAGTTGAATTTTTTATTACGTTAGATTACGTTACCATCTAAAACAGGAGAAGAACAAAATTTAAAAAAGACGGACGTCAGATATTTTGAAGTTAAACATGCAAAAAGTTAAAATAAATAAAATAAAACAAGAAAACTAAGAAGAATTATATGGAAAATCAAAGAAGATAAACAAATGTCAGAAAAAAAATACTAACTTGTCCAGGTAAATATTGAAGATAACAAAACACAACATTAGCTATTCATATCCAGCACAGGAAATCGTATATTAAAGGACCAAGTAAGAGTTTTAAAACAATAATAAACTATTTTTAATAAATTTCAGGTGCGTTTTAAAACATTTCAACAGGCAAAAACATTTGAAGGGGCAAGTGGATAAAGGGGTTAAGTGACATTTCTACATTTTTTTGTCATGGATGAAGGGGTTAAGTGTAAAGATAACATTGAAACCCCAACAGAATCTGTTGTATTTTAATATATATTTACTTTATAAAGGGGTTATCTAACGCAATATTTATAAAATCTAGTGGATAAAAGAGTTAAAATCACATATCCCCTTTATCCGCCTTAAAATTGAGGGGTTTCATACCAAAACTTGCCTTATCCAGTTTATGAAAAAAATGAGATAGCGGTGTCTACGGCATCTGTTAATTGTCACCTATGCGTTAAGTCACCTTAAATGTGTCAAAATCCACCTTATCTTATGTTAAAAGCATAAGAAAATTCAAGCATCATTCCATAAATTGCCTTATCCATCGCTTCTATCGTTCCAAAACTCGCCTTGTCCGGGTTACCAATAGAAACTAGATTTGTATCACACGACTACAATTTATTATTGCATCATACGAACGAATTCAGAACGTTTTGACTTGTTGATCATTAAACAAGGATTTAGCACTGTGTTTAATAAAAATATTAAATAGGTATTTAATAACGATATGGATAATGAATCATTTTGCTTACCTGTTAGACAAGGAAAAGGAATCCCAGTGATCCTACTAAATGGAAGAAAAACATTGCAAAATCAAAAAGGTAACCTATACACGTTTCTAATTTATACATTTTAGTTTATGTCTTTGTTCTTGTTTTGCAGATATGCGCCTTTGTAGGTAGTTACCTGTATTTCCAAAATGCAAGCATTCAACGGGAAAAACCTATCGCTGTTCAATGCTCACAATGCAGGATATTAAAGAGTTCCATGCCTTATTTTATTCTCTGAAAACGAAGTCTGAACAAGACAACTGTATCCTGAAATATATGTCTGTTGGTCTCCCTTCAAGATCTAGAGCAAAGAAACCAAGATCATCCAGAAAGTAGGTAGCTATCAAGTACTTCGTGAAAATAAGGGAAACGAAGAACTTCAAAGTACAGGTATGTCAAAATGCATTTAAGGATATTCTTCAAGTTTCCAAGGATCGCATTTAAAGAATTGGACGCATTTTTTTACAAACTGGCTTACCTCCGAGAGAAAATCGGGGTGGTTCAAAACAAAAGCCTCTTCATGCTCAAAAGAAAGAGGCTGTTAAAACGTTTATTGAAAAATTGCAATGTTCTGATGTACACTATTGTAGACAAAAAGTAGCCGACAGTATTTGGCTTCTGATTTATCTATTAATAAGCTGCTGACCAATTCAGTGGCGGATTACCGCACAGGCGCATGAGGCGCGCGCCTGGGGCCTCAGAATCGTTGGGTGCCTCATCATTCCCAAAAAACAAAATTAAATTTTTAGTGTATGTTAATATGAGAATTATAAAATAACAATTGTAGCTAAATTTTAATATTTTCTAAAAATGTTTTGGGTAATAGTCATTGATGCCAATTAAAAAGAGCATGGTAAATTGAACAAAAAAGATAGCCAATTTGGTTCCAAATCGCCAAAACTTGCAACCCTGCTTGCACCTGATTACAGTGTACTGCACATGGATGTACTCCCGCCGTCACCTGCCCAGCGCATTCGCCGGGGTCAATTCGTTACCGCACATTGCGTGATTTCATATGTTGACAGTTCTAGTCAAGAGTGAGAGTAAAGCTAGTAAATAATATTCACACCTTTTCGCGATTTTGTCCGTTTGGGTAATCGCTATTGCTTGAAAGGTAAGTGAGTCTATTTCATATCCCATTATACTCATAATAGCTCTGTAGTACTGTAGTACACCTGTTGTACTCTTGAAAGGTAAGTGAGTCTATTTCATATTCCACTATACTCATAATAGGTCTGTAGTACACCTGTTGCACTCTGTAGGAAAATTTGAACTGTCTTATTTTATCTAGTAGTCAAAAACACTTACTAAACTAAAAGTCTTCGTATTTTTATTCACAATTGTCTACTAATAAGCCCACTGGCTTTTAAAAAGTTAGAAAATACATTACTAACCGGGCGGGAAGTACTCACTTCTCAACCTGTGCACTTTATATTAAGTTATGTAATAAAACGTAAATGATGCAAATCAAAAAAGTGACAATTTTATTGTTTTATTTTACAGAATTAGTAGGTACATAGTTAACAATTTACAACACGGTAAAAATGAAATACAACAGTAAAAATTAAGCATTTAAACTTGATTAACATAATTGTCAGATTTCAAAGATGTCTACTTACTGAATTAAAACTAAATATAATTTACATGTAATTTCCAATTTGTTAATTGTAATTTTTGTTTGAAATTAAATGATAGTGAATAAAAATAAAATAGTATACATACCTCGGTGGACGGTGAAAAGCTTCATCCCAGCTCCAACCTAGCGTTAGCCGACTGCGGCGCTACGCGTCAGAATATTTTAGCCCTCGACTGTAATGTTACACTTCCCACCTCAGTATGTAATATACTATTGTTTAACTATAGGCTATCAGTGTCCCTGGATTAAGAAGTAACCTTATTATTCTGGCCGATAGCCGCGTTGAGTCGGGGTAGCGTCCAGCACTGTCGGAAGAAATGGCTGTATGTCCGCGTTTTTTTAATGTGTAACCCCCTTCCACACAGGCCTCTGGCTTCTCGAATTGGAGGTTGTCTAATTTCTGTGTTGTTTATTTATTATTATTATTATTATTATTATTATTATTATATTGTTTCTTATTTTTATAGTCATTGAACAAAGATGAAAAGAACATTCCAGTCCGGTGCTGGGAAACGAAAACGGATTAGAGAGAGAAAAATGTGCAATACAACAAAAAAATTCTCTCGCTACATTTCTAGCACCTCAATCTCATAATCCAAATTCGGGAGACAGCTCTTGTAGAACACCATCACATAGTGATTGTGTAGACAGCGACAAGGGAACTACCTATATCGAAGAATGTGAACTTCAAGGAGAGCAAAATAAGCAGGAAGGCGAAGGGGAAGGAACAATGAGTAAAATTGGATTCAGTGAAGAATCAAAAATATGAGTGAGTTTCTTCATGATATCGCATTATGGCCAATGCATTTAACTGATGAAATGGTAGATTATTTAATAAATAAACCTCGCAACACCGGTGATATCACAAAACTCAAAGTTGAATATGTCGAAAAAAACCGATCGTACTATAGAAATCTCTCTGAGTCTAACTTTTATTGCCTGAAAGCAAACGGCATCAAAGAATTTCGAGAATGGTTACTATAGTAAATCTGTTTACTGTTATGTATGTAAACTTTTTCCAAATCTCAAATAAAATTGATAACAGGATTCAATGACTGGAAAAATTTAGTAAGAAGTTTGAAAGAACATGAATCTTCTGAAGGTCATTTCAAATGTATGTTAAATCTAAAAAAACGATTATCAATTTCTGAACGTATCGACTCACATATGGCACAGCAAATAGATGCGGAACAAAAATATTGGGAATAGAATTCCGTGGTCATAGACAAGACACGGATTCGAATCGAAGAGGAAATTTCCTAAGTTGCATAGACTATCTCGCAGAATTTGATAGTTTTTTGAGCAACCATTTGCAAAAGTTCAATAATCCTGGTAGAGGTAACGTCAGTTATTTGTCGCATACTATGTGCGACGAGTTTATAAATTTGATGGGGAGCGAGGTCAAAAAATTTTTAATTGCCGAGGTTCAAGAAGCATTGTATTTTTCGATAATTGTGGATTCGACTCCCGATATAACCCACATAGACCAATTGACTCTAATCTTACGGTTCGTTAATAAGCAAGGAGATATCAAGGAAAGATTTTTTGGATTCTTTCAAATCGAGAAGCATGATGCAGCATATTTAGAAAAAGTTGTATTGGAATCATTGCAAAGTCTGGATATTGATATAAGAAACTGTAGAGGCCAAACTTACGATAATGCGTCTAACATGTCTGGTCAATACAACGGATTACAAGCAAGATTGAAAGAATATGTTGAAACAGCTACCTATATACCATGTGCCAGTCATACCTTAAATTTAATTGGGAATTCTGCTGCCGAATCATGTTCAGGGGCATTGCACTACTTTGACTTTGTTCAGAATATATATGTGTATTTTTCTTCATCCACTCGACGATGGAAAATTTTGGAGGATAGTTTACCGGATACGAATACTAAAAAGAAGAATGTGAAGAGAGTAAGCGACACTAGATCGTCGGCTAGCGCAGACGCCGTTTCAGCCTTAAGATTAAATTATAAAAATATAAAGGAATCATTAATTCAAATTAGTATAAGCGAAACGGAGAAACCAATGAGTAAATTAGAGGCAAAAACGTTAGCAAAAAAATCTGATGATTACGAAATAGCCTTAATAAGTGTGTTGTGGGACAAACTGTTGCATCGGATAAATACTACAAGCAAATCTTTACAAGACGTACAGTCAAATTTACTCCATGGGGCAAACCTTTATAAATCTCTTTCAGATTTTATAAAGGATGTCAGAGACAAATTTGAAGATATTGAGGACGAAGCAAATTTACTAACAGAAAATAGAAACTATAAAAATAGTAATGGCAGAATAAGGAAAAGAAAATTGCAATTTGGACAAACATCTGACAATGATACACATTTCGACGGCAAGCTATTTTTTATAGTTAACATACATAATGTGATATGTGATGTACTCATATCTGAGATATCTAGGAGATCTGCTGTTTATAGCGATGTTTTCAAGGATTTTCAAGTTGTTTTCAATGAGAAAATGAGTAGAGATGAAATAATTGAATGTGTGGATAGATTATCGTTGAAATACGGCAATGATATCGACATTACATATTTTAAAGATGAAGTTCTCCATTTCATCAAATATGCTAAAGAAGAAAACGTGTCCGATCCTGTCGATATGTATAAATTATTAATCGACGGATTGCAGTCTACATTTCCTAATGTAGAAACAATTTTAAGAATCTTTTTGACAATGCCTATCTGCAATGCAAGCGGTGAACGTTCATTCTCCGCACTTAAACGAGTTAAGAATTATTTACGTAATTCATTAAGTCAATTACATTTGAGCAATTTGTCACTAATGTTCATAGAAAATGATGTTGTTCAATTGTTGGATTATGAATCTATTATTGATAAGTTCTCAAGACTGAAGGCAAGTAAAGTTCCACTTTAAACCTGCACCACTCGTTTATAGTGGAACACTGTTCATCATTTTTAATTTAGTAATGCAGAATTTTACTGTGATTTTTTTCTTAACTGATAATGTGATTCTTTCTTTTAAATGGGAATGATTTTTTTTTCTAGTACCTGAGAATATTTTTTTATTTATTATTTCCGTAGGTATCTTATTTTTATGTGTTTATGTTTTTGTTGAATCCAAATATAAAAAACGTTATGATTTCCTGCATTATTCATTTTTACGAACCATCCCATTCCTAGTAGGGCCAATAGGGGGCCCCACAAAGTCAAGATCCGCCACTGCTGACCATGTATAATGACCAAGTACCTGAAAGCAATTTGAAAGTTAAAAAGACTTTTTTTAGAAACATATTTTGCCTAGAATATAACATCGGTTTTGGTTCACCAGCATCTGATACATGTTCCCGTTGTAGTTCTTTAACTGAGAAAATTAAACAAGAAAAGGATAACGACAAACGTAGTCAGCTTCAAATTGAAAAAAGAATTCATGTCCTAAAAAGTAAAGCATTTTTTTCTAAGTTAAGGGAAACAAAGTCAGATAGTATGATGGTTTTATCTTTTGACTGTCAAAAGAACTTGGTCAACCCGAAAGTACAAGACCAAATCGCTTATTATGGTCGCCAACTGTACACTTACAACTTTACTGTAGTAAGGGGTTCCTCAAAAGCCAAACTTCAAAATGATAATGTATTCATCTACACCTGGATGGAGCATGAATTCCGCAAAGGCTCGAATGAAATTGCGTCAGCAGTTTTTTATTACTCATCGAGTTTTACTGATTTATCTACTTACAACAAGATAAGATTATTGCCGACGGCTGCGGAGGCCAAAATCGAAATTCAACAATGGTCGCAATGTGCATTTATTTCCTAGTTAAAAACGCGCCACCGCATATTAAAGAAATTGAACTGATATTTCCCATTGTGTTTTTGGTATCATAGAAAAGAAATTAAGGAAAATCAGTGAAATTGCTAACCCTAACACACATACATTGATATTTTTAGTGAAAGGGGAACCGTGACTAAATTGACAGATTGTGGAGTAAAATCCTGGAAGGAAGTGGCAAAGCACTATTTGAAAGGTGTTCAGTTCTGGCATTTTAAATTTTCAACTGCAAAAGAATTATAATTGAAAAAAATGGAGACACAATAAAAATTAGAGGCGAAGAAAACTACAACAGTGATCTAGGAGAGTCAAAACAAATCTTTAAACGTGGGAAACGGGCAACCCAGATGGATGTAGTTGAGATTCAGAAAGGAGTGGCAGTGAATGAAAAAAAAGTTGAAGACGTTCCCATTTTGGGGAAAAATGGGTGGAGCGAGAAGACTTAAGTTTTTTTAAGAGTTTCTTAGAGGAACAGCACAGAATTGGAAGATTAGATGAAGAGACCGAAACTAATGAATTTTGCGAAGGGGGCCTTGAGGAAGAGATTTCGCCAAGAATTTAGAATCTCGTAGTAAACTGTATTTCCTTTATTTTAAAAACATTTTTTAATAAAAGATGAAACATACTAAATGAATCATTCCATAAATTATCTTATCAAATCCCATTTTATCATTCCATAAATTGCCTTATCCAAGCAATCATGCCAAAACTTGCCCTATCCATTTTATTTTGGTGAATTTCCTCGAAATGAAGTAAACAGGATTTAAATGTGAAGACCTCACTGCAAAAACGATGGGGGTCACTGTTTTTCATGAAATAAGTTTTATGTACCAACAAATAGCTCAAAGCTGGTAGAATATACTGACACTAGTTGCACGGCGATATCGTTGAAGGTCTGATAATTATTCACAAAATAAAATTCACTATCCACGAGAAAAACGCTGAGGGTCTCTCGAGAACATGGCAAAAACGATGAATGTCAATGCATGATTGTAACAGAGAGCGCCTAAATGTCAGTGTGTTGCTTTACGTGTTCTGTGTTTGAACATCTGATTAGTAATATTATAACCTAAAAATTATAAGAATAATGTGTTAAGTCAAGAGTAGTGTTTTGTTATGTTACGATGGAAAAATCGGTAGAAAATAGTGACATGGATACAGTGGAGAAGTTGAGTGTAGGTTCAAGAAAAAGGAAATGTACTGGAAGATTGACAGACGTTATGAAAAAACTACGGTTATCTACTCACGAGTTGGGGCCGGATTGTGAGTGTGTAAGATATAATTGTTTTAAAAAGGTAACACTTCCTGAAAGAAAACGGATCATCATGGAGTTCAATGAAATGCTAACTAGAAACGAACAAAATTCATATCTGTCCAGTTTAATAAACATTTCGCAAATAAAGAAACGCAGGCCACGACAACATGAAGAGGTTGCAAAATTTCATGATAAGGCTTACTCCTATAAAGTAAGAATTATATTTGAGAATAATTTTATTGAAGTGCCTGTTTGCCAGAGGGCATTCTTGTCCCTGCATGGAATTACCGGAAGGCGTTTACAAACTATACAAACGTCCCTGAAAAAAAGTGGCAAAGCGCCAAAAGATATGAGGGGAAAATATGTTTGGAAGCTGTAAGAAATCACATAGGTTCCTTTAAAGGTAGGAAAAGTCACTATAGCCTAAAAAAAAGTGCTGTGGTATATTTACCGGAAACTCTCAACATACAAAAGATGTACAATATGTACAAGGATTTAAAACTCCCTACTGTGTCTTATGAATATTATCGGAAAGTGTTCAATAATGACTTTAATGTTAAATTTGGTTATCCACGCACTGACACCTGCAGCTCATGTGATAAATATAATGCAGAAAAGACAAGTTTACAAAAGAAAAGCGAAGAAACGCCAATAATAGAAAATAAATTGAAACTAATGAAAGAAATGCGAAGTATAGAAACTGAAAATGAAGTTCACTTGAAAAAAGCAGAAACGTTTTATGCTCGGAAGAGACAAGCAAGAAAGAAGGGTATGCAGAATTTAGAATTTGAAAGTATAGCTATGGATTTTCAAAAGAACTTGCCGATTCCGAATATACCAACAAATGACGTGTATTATAAACGTCAACTTTCTTTCTATTCTTTCAATATTCGTATTCTTTCTTCGGCTGCATCCTATTTCTATTGTTATTCAGAAGATATAGCTGCTAAGGGATCTGAAGAAGTAATTTCTTTTCTGCATCATTTTATATTCACTCAGTTAGATCCTAAGGTGAAAATACTTGAAATATATTGCGACTCATGTGGGGGGCAAAATAAAAACTATAATATCTTTAGATTTATTCATTATGTAGTCGTTACCGCAAAAAGGCTTGACAGCATAAAAATGATATTTCCAATTCGGGGCCATTCTTATCTAGAGTGTAATAAGAATATGGGCCTTATCAACCAGCGTACCAGAGCTGAATTTCCTAGTGATTGGGCCGACGAGTTCAAGATAGCAAGAACTAAACCTGCCCCTTTCGTCGTACTGGCAGTGGATCAATCCTTCATTCGCCAATGGAATAAGTACTTGACTCCACGATACATATTAAAATGTCCTTTTGCAGTGAGGCCAATCCGCGAAATATTGGTGGAAGCAATTCATCCTCGATATGTATCACATCGAGCAACCTACAATGGATCTTTCGAGACTTCAGTAATTTGCAGAGCCAGCATTCCTCAAATCCATGTACCAGGACCCAGAGATTTTTTTCTTCCAGACAAAAGCTACACAGGTAATTTATGATCAAAATTTTATTTCTATCGATATATTGAGCGATGAATATTCGTTTTCAGAACCTTTACCAATTTCTCTTGAAAAATGGGAAGACTTGCAGCTTCTAAAAGCGTTTTGCGACTCTCCGGCAGCCAATGATTTTTTCAGTACTCTTACTCACAAGACAACAAGAAAAGTATTTAAAAACACTAAAACTCTTCACCAAATTATTGAATTCGACTCCGATGAAGAAGCAGAACAAAACAAAAGTAAGCCAGGTAAAAAGACTAAGAAGAAAGTGAACAAGAAGGTAGTGAAGAGGAGTGGTAAGAAGAAAGTGGACAAAAAGGTAGTGAAGAGAAGTGGTAACAAGAAAGTGGACAGAAGGTAGTGAAGAGGAGTGGTAAGAAGAAAGGGAACTAGTATCTTCATAAACTATTATTGTAATGCTAATAGATGATTGAAAACTTTGGTTTATTTTTATTTACGACTCTCATCGTTTTTGAAGTTTTTATTTGGCATATTGTATGACTCTCATCCTTTCTGTGGTTTTTTTTGTAGTTTAAGTAAAAATTTGAATTAAGAAAAAAACTGACAAACTCCAAGCACTTACTTCTTTTATATAATATTGACTAATAAATGATACATAAAATGTATACAATTTGCTTTCTTATCGTTGTCATGCTTCACGAGTCTTTCCGTTTTGAACTTTAAAATGCATTTGTTGGCGAATTAACTAAAAGTGACCCCCCTCGTTATTGCAGTGAGGTCTTCATGTGTGCTGAATTTATTACTTAACGTAACGTCGTGAAAAATAATTTTTTTAACATTAAAAATTGCATTGAGGTAAGTGTGGCACCATCCCATAACTTGTTAAAAATTACAAGTTTTTGTGAATTGTCAATAATTTATTAAAAATTAAGCTGTTATTCATTTGCGTAAATAAATGTAATTTATTTATAATGAACACACCATCTTTCCTTCAAATGTAAAGACAAAGATACATTGAAAGTACAGCTGAGACTCTGGTAGGCAACAATGTATTTCTCTAAGAAAGCGGTAATATTGTTTTTAGTAACAACTATTAAGCGTAATCTAAACAATAAAATGCTGTTAAACAAATTTACCTACATAGAAATGTACATTTAATTAAAGCACTATATTTTAAAATTCCCGCCACATTTACCCCCAAAAATACTTTGGTTGGATAACTGTCGCACCACTGTAGTGGATAAGTGTGGCTACCTCACTTATACTGTTTACAAATGTGTGATTGCCAGAATCCAATGTGTTGATCAGTTTTTGGCGTATTAGTTGTGTTGTTATTGCTATTTCTCAAAAATATTCTATAAACAAGTGAAGGAAAGAGTCGGTTGGGTATTAGACATACTTACACAGGAATAATAAATTTGTAGGTTAAAACTATCAGAGAAAATGCCGCGAAATTATATATGTAAGAGTAGGTGGTATGTGGTCAATAGAAAACTTTACAAAAGCCATAGGTAATGTTAATCAAGGAAGTATGACTTTAAATCCTGCAGCTAAAACTTTCGGAATACCTAGTTATGTTTGAAAATTAAAGGCTGAAGAGATGAAGAGTTTCTGCATCTAAAGGCGGTGGTGGCAGAAATACGGAGATTTAGGAGAGCACGTCAAATAACGATTTGTTAAATATTTGAATGTGCTAAATAAAACAGGATTTGGTTTATCAAAGCGTGAAGTACAGAGTGTAGTGGAAACTTATGTGAAGAAACACAATTTACAAACCAGATTCAAAGATGGTAAACCGGGGCATGATTGGTTCAAATCTTTCTGCAAACGATATCCACTCTCTTTAAGGAAACCTGACAAAATGAACAGTTCAAGAGCTAGACAGTCAAGAGATCCATTTGTAATTTAAGATTTTTTTCACTAAATAAAAAAAAATAGTTGAAGAACATAATTTAGAGGATGGGCCAGAACGAATCTTCAATTGTAATGATACGGGTTTTATTTTAGATCCAAATAATACTAAGATTCAACCCAAGTCAACCACGCGCGGTTACTTTTGGTAATGGACGTGAGTCAGTAACAGTACTTTTCTGTGTATCTGCAGATGGGAAAAAACTTTCACCACTTATTTTGCACAAGGGTAAAAAGAAATGATTGGAAAACGCACATTCCCAGGCACATCATATCAAGTGTCAGAAAATGGTTGGATGACAGAAGATGTTTTTAAGCCTTGGTAAATTTTTGTGCCAACTGTTAAAACGCCAGCTGTGCTGATATATGACGGCCATTTATCTCACATCAGCATTGAGTTGGTTGATGGTGCAATAAAGAACAACATTGTAATTCTGAAACTGCCTCCACATACATCCCACATATTGCAGCCCTTGAATGTGGTCGTATTAAAAGGTGTAAAGAATAAATGTGATACAGCATTAGCGGACTGGTGTAAACATCATTATGGCCAACATTTAAGCAAATCCGAATTTGCCTATTTAGTTGAACAAGTGTGGACTGAAGTGGAATCATAACCTAAAAAAAATGGATATTTCAAAACTAGTATATATCCATACAATAAGGATGCCATCCCAAAAACAAGTTTTGATCCGGAGAAGTTGGTTCGTTCTGAAAATGCCCATAGAAATGATAACATAAATATAACCCCATCACCATCAATCAGCTCGACTTGAGGACCTCTCCTTTAGAAGTTAATAGCAAGAAAAGGAGACTGAGACACCTAGCAAGATTTTCGAAAAAAATTGTACTATCTAGCATTAAACTAGCACAAAAAAGAAAGTTAAAAGGAGGATAGATATTTCGGATATAATAACAGAAGCTGACTACCTAGAAAATCTGAAGAAAGAAAAAATAAAATTGGAAAAAAAGCGGAAGAAATAATAAAGTATGTAGCGAGCTAACGAAAAATAAAAATGGCAACATAAGACCAAAAAGAAGGCTATCATAGAATTAAGTGAAAGTGAGGATTCAATGGAAATTACTTCTGGTGAAAGTTCTTTATGGGAAGTGTAAACTGAGGAGGATGACATGCCCAAAATAACTCCTACCATCGACGATTTAGCTAAAGGAGCTTTTGTGTTAGTTCTTTTTATAGGGGGTAAAAGAAATACAACGAACTTCTTTTATGTTTGCATTATTCAAAACATCGACAAGGATGAAGGCTTAGATTATAATTCCGTTATGGCTCTAAACGCCTAGATGACACCAAGAAAATGTACGTACCAAAGGACAATGACATATCCTCTGTAACATTTGAACAAATTGTAAACATTTTACCACCTCCCAACATAAGCATGATTGGGGATATACTAAGATATGTTTTTTCACATCCTATTAATGATGTCTTTGAAATGTAGGTATTGTAGAGGAAAACGATAAATGAAAACAGTCACAGACGTAGTGGGGAATAGAGAGGATAATGGCGATGCATAACGCATAGCTGTTTCTATCACATCACGTTTTACGTCTTTTATGTCACGTGCATTAGAATGAGAGAGAAGGTCAGGCTTGTGTTGTTTGCCAACTAGCACGAACGACATGTGAGATATGGTACTTCAGAGCCGGACTTAGTTTACTTTCATATACGGCGGAGTAAGGTGTATGGGTGTAAGTGCAATTAATACATTAGTTTATATTTGTCTTTTTGCTGGTATGTAACTTATTTATTACAAAAATGAGTCGATCGAGTGATTGTGAGTGTGAAAGTGACAGTTATAGTGATTTCAGTGATAAAGAAAATAAAATTCAAGGGAAAAAAACGGCATTTAAGCAGTGACGGGAAACAAATTTGTTTAAATGTGTATAATACTCTTTTACAGCGACAAACTAATGACTTTAACTTGCGTGATTTAGATATATTAAGGGAAACAGAATTTTTAGCCCATGTTCCCTATTCCACATTGTACAAACTAATGAAAACAGGTGTTACCGAAAGAAAGCAACGTTGCGGCGCTGGTATATCAAAAATTTTAGATCCATCAATAGCAAAACTTTTAAAAAATGTAATTTATTATGCATATCAGAAAAATTAAATCCCGACTGTTCACGTGGTAGACAGAAAACTAAAGGAAATGGATTGTCCTTTGAAATATACGACAAGAACTTTAAGGAACTGGCTGAAAAGAATTGGATTTAAATTTAAAACAATTAATAAACGCGTGGCGATTATGGAAAGCAGACGAATAGTGGATTGGCGACATTCATATCTAGAGGAGATTAAAAAGTTCAGAAGGGAAAATAGAACAATTTATTACCTAGATGAAACTTGGCATGACACTCACGATGCCGTAAAAAAAGGATGGACTGATGGAACTAAGAAATGTCTACCACAGTCATTGCTTCCAAATAAGGGGACTCGATTGGTTATATTACACTGTGGATCAGGTGATGGATGGGTAGATAATGCATTGAAACTATGCGGGAAAAATATGGAAGAGTGTAACGTGGATTATCACAAGAATATGGAGGGAGTAATTTTTGAAAAATGGTTTGAAAATACTCTAATTCCAAAATTAAAGCCAAATAGTGTTATTGTTCTTGACAATGCGAAGTACCATTCAAGAGAATTATATAAAATTCCTAATAAGAGTTCGACTAAATTGGAGTTGCAAAATTTTTTAATGGATCACGACCCATTTTATATGGACAGTTATACTAAAGCAGAATTGTTGGAAGTTCTTCATAGGAAAACATTTGAGAAGGATTATGTTATAGACAGTATAGCTGAAAGATTTGGCCACAAAGTTTTAAGATTACCACCATATTATTGTATTTTCAACCCAATAGAATTGATTTGGGGAAAATTGAAAAAAATATCAGAAAAGGAAATACTTTTCCGAAATTCGACAAAAAAGTGATAGAGTTAATTAAAAATGAAGTGTCCAAAATTACCAAGGAAGATTGGGAAAAGAGAATTGCCAAAGTGATTAGAATTAAGGATGATTATTTGAAACTTTGTGAATTTAATAAAAATGGGGAAAATAAATTGATTATAAATTTAGAAGAGGATACTTCATCATCTGAAAATAAAGAAGAGGAGGAGGGGAGAACGCACAGGATTCTGAGGAAGAAGTGATTGTGATGACTTGTGATTGAAGAAGTGGTAGTGATATCAAGTTTATTATTTGTGTCCGTTTTCGTCTTCAATGATAGTAATCGTGATACCAAGCTTATTATTTATGTCATTTTTTGTGTTCGTAAGTATTTTAATCTATTTTTATTTATTTAAAGAATTCAATTATATTTAATTTTATTTATTTGAAGAATACATATTTTATTTACGAAAATTTACTATTTCGAGTTTTGTTTTTGTTTTTAGAGGTTTATTGTTATTTTTTAATTTATTTTGAGAATACCTATATATTTTTTTACTGTTACTATTTTAAGTTTTTTTTTGTTTCTAGATGTTTATTGTTATTTTTTTTTATTTATTTTGAGGATACCTATATATTTTTTTACTGTTACTATTTTAATTTTTTTTTGTTTTTAGAGGTTTAGTTTTATTTTTTTGTATAATTTTCTTTATCCTGTACTAATATTCTTTATCCATCCTATCATGGCAAGATATGCTCATACCTCCCCGTGGTTCTTGCTAGGTAGTAACAATTTATTCAAATATTAAGTGAACTAGGATACTGTAACTACTGTATAGTCAGTAGTGTAAATTGTTGCCAGCTAAACTGAGCCCACACAACAAAAGCCAACGCAATTTTCTTATGGAAAAGTGACTTCCGTTAAATTGGTTGAATTTTTGATATGTTGTGTATCCTATCTCTGTATCAAATGCATCAATGTCTCAGATTTGTTTAATAACACCTAAACAGTATAATTGATTGTCTTATCATATCATATGACGTCATAGCAGGTCATGTCGTGTCACAGAGTCTCATAGTGGTCACTTTGAATTTTATTGTGGTCTGAGCACCTAGAAGTAAGAGAAAAGAATGTTATTTAAATCATGATGTTCTATGACACGATATTACATGCTATGACGTCATATGACGTGACGACGTTTGAGATTATATGATGTAATATTTCAATAAATAAACCATGACAGTTATGAGGTGTTTTCAAACCACTGTGAGACCTTAGAAGCAAAAAAAAGAGTACTGATTCAACCCAGACCCATGCACCTCAAATAAACGATAATTCTTACTTTAGCAAGCTTTATCTCAAGACTCTGAAAATTTGTCAATTTGTGCCAATTGAGACATTTGGTCAAAGGGATGGGATACACAACATATCAAAATTTCAACCAATTTAACGCAAGTCACTTTTCCATAAGAAAATTGCGTGGTCCCTTAAAAGCGTAAACAGACATAGGTACACAATATAGTTAAGTCCGGGCCTGCCTTCTTAGCGTCTCACCTCGCACCCCCCCTCTTAATTTCATCTTTCCCGCACTATACCTAGATAATACATTAAAATATTAATAAACCCAGTTTCATTTATGTGAGTTCATTTTTTTTGTACCAAATAATAGACAATTATTTTGTCCATTTCTTTACAATGATTACAATTTGCCTTAGGTGATGAATTCACAATAAAATATGCAGCTGCCACACTTACCCAAGTACATGCCACACTTACCCTTTTCGACGAGTAACTGTGGCTGTTGCAGGGGCAATTTAAAAAATTAAAATTAATATAATTATTATATACTTAATGAACTTTATTATTGTTCTTTGTTGTAAACATTTGTTTTATTTGTTTTTTTTTAAATAATTTCAAAGTTGAAACTATGTAATTCGTGTCCAGTCTTACCCCGGTTGTCCCTACATTTAAAAAGTAGTATTTTGATAAGGATTTTAATATAATTATTTGTAGATTATCGAGATGAAGAAATACAAAAAGGACAAAATTACTTATTTTTATCAGAGGAAAATTATAAAAGAAAAAAACATGTTTTATCTGTTCATGTTACGTCTTTTGAAATTCCTTCGACAAGTCAAACTGTATCGAAGTATCAGCCTGTTACCAAAGACTTTTCTTGTCAGTTTAGATCTTCGACAATTGATAAAACCACTAATACATCGGAGATTTCTGTAGAAAATAAAACTGTTAATATGACAAAAGAAAAATTTATAAAAAAGAAATGTGATAGCTACAATGGACTATAACGTATCAAGTACGGCTAAAGGTAATGAAATATTTAAATTACTATTTATTACTTATGTATGGTTTTATTTTGCAGAAAATGATTTCGGCGCCAAAATAGTCGGATCAACTTCACATTCAAAATATTGCCCGTTAGAAAAAGCTGTTTCGACAGGCGAATCTGCTGAAGTAAATGAACAAAAATCTTTTAAGCAACAACGGGTTAGAAGGAAACTCCGCTGCCCATTTTGTGATGTAGACGTAGGAATTTTTTCTCGTCATTTGGAACGAAAGCATAATGACGAAATGTCTGTTCAAGAATTTATGAGTCTAGACAAGAATTCTAAAAAATGAAAAACTTATTGACAGAATACTCGGCAAGGATGATTTTTGCACTTCCATACAATTCCTGTGATGATAAAAGATATACCTAAAACAGAATATATTGCTTGTAAATCTTGCCGAGACTTCTACGTCCGTAAAAGTTTACGGAGAAGTGCTAAAAAATGTTACTTCAACTCCAACCCGTCAAAACGTCAAAACGTTTTAACTCTCAAATTGAGGGACAATCACTTATGTGTGGTAATTTCCATGTCCAAATGACATCTTGAGAACGAGCGGACTCTACAAAATGCTACGAGCAGATTCTATTTCTTTCACAGCCAAGAAATACGCCATTATTTGTGAAGTTGGTCGGAGATACTTACGAAGTCACAGACAAAAACATTTAATTGTCGTTGAGAATCGAAATATGCGCCGTTTCAGTCATTTGTTGCTTTCTGTTAGAAAAATGGCAAAAGATAAAACCCTCTCATTGGCTAATATTTTGACAGCAAGGAAATTTAAATATATATATAGCATAGTTTCAACTAACTGAGTCCATTTTGTAAATTATTTGAAATGAAATTTTAATCAAATTTTATCAATATGTGTAATTAAACTTAAGTTAAATGTTTTATTAATAACAATAGCAGTGTAGCTATGTGTGTGGGATCGACCACTAGTAACATATTAAGTAATTTTCCTGCCATGTGTTTCGACGCAGTTTTATCAAATTAAACTCAAGTTAATGTCTTGAGAAACCTAATAAACATTAGCGAAAGTTTGACAATAACAAAGAGTTTTCTTTTTATTGGCCAAAATACCTTATCCCTGACTGCAACCTCAATAAATTTTATGTTTGTATATATATATATATAATATATTATATATATATATACTGTATAAATTATTATTGTGGATGGAAGAAATTTCCGTATATGTATGTATTTGTTGTCGGTAGACAAAATTAATACAAGGGCAAATGCCAAACTTAAACTGGTATTAAAGGATTCAACTCATTTCAACCCTCTTCACAGAAGTACGGAGCAGGTTTCATCTGATCCATTTAAAAAATCCAACAGCACCCTACGGTCACCAGGGTTGGATTCACCCGAAGTACCAACTACACAGACTACTCACTTCCTATTTCCTCCTGAAACGGAAGCCTATCATCAGGCAAAGCGGGTCCAGTGGCTAAGTTTATCTTGGAAAAAATAATTACAAGGCATGGTGCACCTAGGCACTTGTTAAGTGACCGTGGCCAAACATTTCGTTCCGATATGGTTTGAGAACTGTTAAAAGGAATGGGAACAGTTAACCCATGTATAACGGCTTACCACCGGCTTATAATGTAATGGATTGACGGACGCTTAAATACGACATTAGCTGACATGCTGTCAATTTACACCAACACAAAGCAAACAGACTGGGATGACTACTTGCCACATGTTACGTTTGTCTACAATACAACTCAACAGGAAACAACCAGATTCATTCTTTCCATTTCTGCTATGGAAGAGAACCTACCCTCCCAACAGAAGCCAATCTTATGGAATCGTTAGAAAACCCAGACGCACAAAAAATCTGGGAGCGTTGGCAGTTCGCAGCCTAGCTATTCGGAATATCCAGGCCCGGCAGAGTAAGGATAAGACAAAAGTATTTACCCCAGTGAGAAAAGTAGGGCGGTCGACAAAATTGTTACTGCGATAGTTAAAAATCCGTATTATATTAAGAAAAAAATTGGCGAAATGGACTACGAAATCCAGAAAGGCCCAACGGACAAGTCGAAAAGGGAGATCGTGCATGTTAGTCGGATATTGCCATATAACGACCCATGGACTCCAGAGGTGGTACCAGGGGCCGGCTTAAAAATAATTTTCTAAGTATATAATCGTTAACTATCCTAGTACATAAGTATTTCCTAATAGTGAATATTTTAATAATTTCTTCTGTTTATTATACAGGGTGTCTCACCGAGAATAGAGAAAAGTACGCATCAGAAAATTTTGAAAATTTAGATAATTACTAATGTCGGTGTGGCCAATCCAACTAAAATAATTACAAGCAGCTGACACTTCCGCTTATACCGGAGGTCGATACTAACTTGCTTATTTCAAATGGAACACCCTATATATTTTAGGGTTTTCGAAAAGAGCATAAAATTCGAAAGTCGAAAATATGTAGCTTATCCTATACCTAAACCTAGCCGCTTCAGAGATATTTGACATTTTATAGAAAATTTGACAGGTGCAACAGTTTGCAAAAACCGTTATAACTTTCTTCGTGTAAAAGATCCTCATTTGCTTCTTGTCACGTAAAAGAACACAAGGAGAACTACGTTCTACAACTGAAATAAATTCAATAATATCATACCAAGTGTTCCGTTTTTCGCGTTACATTTTGTCAAATTCAAACCGCGAAACTTGTTTAGGTCAAATGGAACACCCTGTATTTTTTTACGTCAAGTTGTGTAAAACTGAATTCCCTTTATTCGGATATTAGCATCGTAGGGGTTAAAGTTACAACTTTTTGAAATATTTGCAATTTTATTAGAAATTCATGAATTGTAATCATTTCATCAAAATAGCCATGATTACAAACAATCAGTCATTATCTTGTGTCAAAAAATGCCAGCACGTTTAAATTACGCCCACGTAAGACTTTTTAAATTTGTTTATTATTTATGGAGAATGTGATAAAGTAATATCAAGAACTTGCAGCACATTTGCTACTCGATATCCAGAAAAACGGAAACCGTCACCAAACACTGTAAAACGCATACTGGAAAATTTTAAAAATTTTGGCTCTGTCAAGGCAAAAATGCAAAGAAAGCCTATTGTTGATGACGAAAACATTGAAATAATTATTCTGGGATATTTTTATGCATTTCCAAGGATGTCATTAAGACAAGCTGCTCTGGAATCGGGACTGTGCAAGGATTCAGTTCACAGAATCTTATTAAAACATAAGTTTCACCCGTTTTCATTCCATATGGTTCAAGGATTAAAAGAAATAGATTTCCTAAGAAGACAGAATTCTTGTGAGTTTATTCTAATAAGGTCTGAGGGTCACGAGTCTTATTTGGGAAATATTATATGGACAGATGAAGCAAAATTTATTAAAAATGGACTTTTTAATAGACACAATTCGCATTATTGGAGTGACTCAAATCCTCATATGTTCAGAGAGCGAAACTTTCAGGAAAGTTGGCAGTTCAATGTTTACTGTGCCATAAGAAACAATAGTGGTGGCATTACAATTTTATCAGGTAAAACGGTAAATTAAATTTTCTCTTCTGCTAATATGTATAGGTAAATTTTTGTTTTTTTTTTTTTAGGTGAAAGATATCTGAATATCTTACAAAATTTGAATAATAACTATTTAGAAAATTTACCTCTCGCCGAACATAGAAACATTTTTTATCAGCACGACGGTGCTCCCCCACATAACGCATATTTAATTAATAATTATTTACAAGAAACTTTGGACCTAATGGACCTTTCTTATGGCCTCCTCGCTCGCCCGATTTATCAGTTCTGGATTATTTAATTTGGGGAACTATTAAAAATAAAGTTTATGAGAGCCCATTAACAACCATTGAAGATGCAAAGCAAAGAGTAAGAAATGCATTTCAAAACATATCACAGGATTCAATTAGAAGAACTAATCTGAAGGTGCGAAAAATGTGTCGAGGTTCGAGGGCGGAATTTTGAGCAATTATTAAATTAAAATGAATCATATTTTAAATTGATCTTATCTCTGCTATTTTGCGTCTTTGTGGAGATCGAGTAGCAAATGTGCTGCAAGTTCTTAATATTACTTTATCACATTCTCCATAAATAAAAAACAAATTTAAAAAGTTTTCGTCGGTATAATTTAAACGTGCTGGCATTTTTTGACATAAGATGATGACTGATTGTTTCTAATCATGGCTATTTTGATGAAATGATTACACCAATTTATGAATTTCTAATAAAATCGCAAATATTTCAAAAAGTTGTAACTTTAACCCCCACAATGCTAATATCAGAAAAAAGGGAATTCAATTTTACACAACTTGACGTAAAAAATACAGGGTGTTCCATTTGACCTTGTAACGAAATTTTCTCCAAATTCCGTTACTCGTTTTTCTCATGCATTATAATACAATAATGTGTTTAGTAAATTTAATAGTGACGTCATAAATATAGCGTGACATGCTCCGGTGTGCGACGGCCTCCACTACATTTGGCTGTGTAAGTATATCTTCCTACTCTAGCGCTCTATAGCGCAACGGTGGAAAAGAGAAAACGGGGACTCTTCCGGTAGATTTCAAGGAATGTGGTCGATTCTCGTTGGTTTTGTAAACGTTTAGGCAACAGGTGTTAAATTTTAACTTATCGGGGTTATCGTGAATGATTATTGATAGATAATAGCAATTTTCCTTTTGTTCGGCAGTGTTTAATATTTGTGTGGATATATTTTTAGAATAATCTAATAGATTATTGAGTTTTAGAGGCACCGTCCGAGGACCGCGTGACGAAAAGCGTGGCACATGGCCGGAGGCAAACGACACTACAGAGGGCAGAATTTTTTAAGGAATATTGGACGAAGTTAATATTTTGAGAATTGGTTTCGGGCCAAATTAAAGTTCAATAACCTGGAAGAAGTTATCTCTCAAATATATGCGAGGTGAGTAGTTTTATTTTAGAAACTTTCTCTGAGTTTTCAGATCATAAAAATTTGTATGTTTTAAAACTGCTCAACTCGTATAAAACTGCAGAGTTTCCTATTGAAAAATTCTGTAATCTTGACTCGTTGTCTTATCGAAAAATCTCTGAATCTGTGAATAAGCTAGCTTATTCACAGATTTTTATATCTTTTACCGTTGAATTTCGTATTCAAATAATTTTATCGAAAAAACCACATAAATATTACTGCATATTTCGTTGTATTGGTGATTAAGTATATTTAAAGGATTTTTTCTTGCACCTGGTGTTTTAAGGTTTACCAGCCACCATTTTGTGTCAGACCTTCTGTTTGACTAACTAGTTTTTTATATCGAATTTTTTTGTAAAATTATCTCAATTTCTTTTTGTTAACAAATTTTCAGTGGCAACATCATCGTTGCGAGTGGATGAGCACATAACTGCAAATATTCATAAGGAGAGGATCCGAGCTCAAAATATATGTCCCTCAATTTTGTCTGAGCGCTCAGCTGTTGTCACACACCAAGACGATACGACACTAATTTACGTAAGCCACTGTATTTACTTATTTATTTGGTCAGAAGAACTCAATGTACAAACCAGTATGAGTTGTCAGTTTTTGTTGTTGCGAATTTAAATTCAAGTAGAGTCATCCTTGTGTAAGGAAATAAGTTGTCAGTTTTTTTGTTACAAATTTAAATTCAAGTAGAATCATCCTTGTGTAAGGAAATTGTAAATAGTCAATATTAATCATTATACTGTTATTTTTTAAATCTCTGGAAAATAAAATCTCACGATCCACACCCACCGCAGAGCTAGCTGGAGCTAAGTAAACGTAACACCTTCGTGGGGTGAGTCAAACATTTCACAAGGTAGCGTTATAACCTAAACAAGTTTTCGCGGTTTGAAGTTGACAAGATGTAACGCGAAAAACGGAACACTTGGTATGATATTATTTAATTTATTTCAGTTGTAGAACGTAGTTCTCCTTGTGCTCTTTTACGTGACAAGAAGCAGAAGAAGGATATTTTACACGAAGAAAGTTATAACGATTCTTGCAAACCGTTGCACCTGTCAAATTTTCTATAAAATGTCAAATATCTCTGAAACGGCTAGGCTTAGGTATAGGATATGCTGCATATTTTCGACTCAGAATTTTATGCTCTTTTCGAAAACCCTAAAATATATAGGGTGTTCCATTTGCAATAAGCAAGTTGGTATCGACTTCCGGTATAAGCGGAAGTGTACTTGTAATTATTTTAGTTGGATTGGCCACACCGACATTAGTAATCTAATTTTTCAAAATTTTCTGATGCGTACTTTTCTCTATATCGATCGATTCAGTTCCCGGTGAGACACCCTATATAATAAACAGAAGAAATTAGTCCTAATCCGCTATAAAAAATAGGGATTTTCATTACAAATTTCAAAGTTGCCCCCGCCCCACCCACTGGGTTAGGGATGGGAGAGTCGAATCCAATGTCATTGGATAGATTTCGTAAAAATAAAAAATGTGTTTTTCAGTTTTTGAATTGGACATTTTTTTTATGGGCACAAGACGCTACTCTTGAAACAGTAATGTTATCTTTTCATTTTTTGCGATTAGAGCGACACCATGCAAGAATCGACAAAAATGTCCGGAATCAAATTTACGCATTTTTTGCCGTAGAATTCGATTTCGCAATAAAAAAATAGGGGTTTCCATTTGAAATTTTAAAGTTGCCCCTCGCCCCACACAGGGTGGTGGGTGGGGAGGTCATTTTGGTATCAGTAGATAGTTTTTTGAAAAATTTTTCACGCGTATTTTTTTATTTTTCGATTTGATGCAAACTGTTCGACATTTTCCCATACTTTTCTAACACCCGATATATCTAACATTTATTGAACAGTAAGTTGTATTATTTCACAAAAACTAAAATAATTTCAGATCCATAAGAAAATCCTATGGGTACGCAGTTGTGGGATGGGTACAAGTTCTAAGGAACAATAATATATGTACAGTGAAGGCCAAAGTAACACCTGAACACAATATCAGAAAAAAACAGTATACAGTAACTTGTAATATTGATGAAGAATCCGAAAATGTCAGAGATGTACAATGCCATGATTGTGCTGATTCATCAGGTAGATACCCTTTGAAAGAATTAACAATCAGTTACGTAATTATTCTATAATTACAGTGGCTGCAAGGATGCCATTTCTAATGTGGCTTCACAGAAGAAGTGAGGAACCATCTCCAACTGAAGTGGCTTTTACTGGGCAAAGAGTAAATTTTCAAAAATTGGATCTTCCATTAAATTTCTAACATTAAAAGATTTTGGTGCAAAGGCAGAGTAAAGTTCAGACGAGGAAAGTTCACTTTTTTAAAAGAAGTTATAGATAAGGGCACAGAAAATCTTTCAGAGGGCCAGCTTTTGAAATAGCAGAAAATTTAGGACTGTACCAACTTATGTTTAAATTTGTGTCTAGTGGACTATTTACGCGCAAATTTTACGTTCGTTATTTGTTTGAACTTGGCGGCGGGTAGGCGCTTTGTATGTGAACGGATGTCTTACCAGGCGCAATGCGCAGAATTAAGAATTGAAGCATGGTTAGCACGTGTATATAGATAGTAGTTGGTTCTCTGTGGCAAAGCAATCGATATAACCGATGCAAGTTCATATTAGTGTTTAGAAAATATTCAAGCATTAGTCCACACGGTACACGGTGAGTTGTTAACATTAATTAGTTTATTATCACCACATATTTTTTGGAACTTCAAAAGGTTTCAAACATGGACAAAGTGGGTGTACAGAGTTCTTCCGATTCTGAAGCTGCTGTAAAGACAAGGGAACAATCAAAGTGCAGTTTGTGGTTTGAACTGCGATATGCGAGAATAACTGCATCGAAGATCTACGATGCTGCACACTGCAAGAAATGTGATGGTGTTTTTGTCAACCAAATCTTGGCGTCTCACAGTTTCAACCCACTGCGGCTATGACAAGAGGAATACGTTTAGAGAAAAGTGTAATCACATGTTTGGAAAGAAAATTTAGAGTAAAGTTCAGTCAGACTGGTTTGAAGTTGAATGCGAAACATCCTATTTTTGGAGCATCACCTGACGCTATATGCGATGAATTTGATTTAGAGGTGAAATGCCCACAGTCACAAAAAAGTATTGCAAACTATTTGACAAAAGATAATGAGGTAACCGCCAAATACAAGGCTAAGTGCAGTTACAAATTTTTTTCTGTGGCAAAAAAAATTTTTGTTTTGTGTTGCGGATCCAGATTTTGAAGAAAATTCAAAATTTTATTATACATGGGTAGAGTGTGATGAAGATTATGTAAAATTTATAATGCATACAGCCGAATGTTTCTGGCGTCAAAACATATTTACTTCTTTTTATAACTCTGTTAAAAATATGTCCTTATAAATTTATTAAGTACGTTAAAAACAAAAAATTTACTTTGATCATTTTATTTATTATGTAACCACATAGAAAATATTCATTAGCATATAGTACAAACAGAAGAAAGAATATACTATCCTATGCAAATGTTAAAAATGGCGTGTATCGCAAAAGTATTATCGGCCTGAAATTACTCCAGATTGCAAGTTAATTAGACCACATGCTATTTTAATTATGAGATCAACATATGGTATTAATTTATTGTCAATACAGACATGAGGGACCAAAATTGAAAACTTTCTTAGTCTACGTATAACCCTTTCAACATGGATTGTCAAACTTGCCATTCTATTTGTTTCCAGTACTTCTCTTTTACTAGATTTTAGACTCGCTGAGACACTTAGTGGTCTGACTAGTACACAACCTTTGGTAACTAGTAAATGTTCAATATGCTTAAAGCCTCTGTCTGCCATAATAGCCACACCTGGGGGAAGAACATCTAAGAATCCTCTATTTTCGACTATGACTGCATCAGATGTTCGTCCTCCATAACCAGTCGAAATAAAATGCAAGGCCATCGCGAGTACACGAAATTAAATACTTCAGTGTGTTGCTTTTTTTATACTCTGGCCAGGTTAAAAACTGCTTAACTGAATCAAACTGCTTTTCTATTTCAATTTCTAAGCAATAGATGATACATAAAACATTGTTATGTCGAACTCGAAAAGCCAATGGTAAATTTGATTTGACAGAAGTAGGTTGGGCTGTTAAAATACATTTTCTCAAATATTTACTGATGACTTTGAAAATATTTTAAAAGCGTTACTCTCGCTTGTACCAAAATCATCCGCCAATGATGTTAATGATTGTCCCGTCCTTATTTTTTTTAAAGTAAGAAATATGTACATATTTTTGAAGTAACTGAAACGTGTAGAAAGCATAGTCAGGTTATCCCATATATTGCCTAGGCCTGTACTGTAATTTCTTAATAGTACATTTGAGACACGAGTTTATAAATTATTTTTCTGTTCTTCCTCAAGGTCGTCTACCTCTTTACATGACTCAGAATAGTTACTTATACTGCCACTATCTTCTTCACATCTTTCTTCGCTTGTAGGTGAGGATGTATGGCTCTTTCACACTTTTTACAGAAGCAGTTGCTTCTGTTGTTTTTCAAATCGGTGTAGTTTCCACTGTTTCCAATAATTTAAATGGGGATAAACCGACTGTAACACCAAAATGTAAATTACACTGTATATTTTTACTTCTCACTTTAGGACGAGCTTGGGTTGCCATATCCTTTTTGTTAATAGCAGTTGTTAACACTTCCCCACAATCATTTGCATCACTTGGAGATTGAACAGATTGTACATTACTTTGGTCTACTTGCGTATTGCCTAGGTCTTCTGCAGATAATGTTGATGTGGAAGCTATTGCGTCATCAACTATTCTTCGTTTGGCCCTTTTGAGGGCTGCTGATCTTGGAGGTTGGCTGAACGCCCTTTTTCTGTCCGGCTGACAGTCAAATATGTGGGATTAGACATTAGACTTCATCTCTTGTCGACCTCCCATAAGCCTAAATTTAATGTAATTATCCATATCTTCTTCCAGCTGCAACAAATATTAACATTTTAAAATTACATATTACATATGATTTTGCAGGAAACAACTACTCAGCGGGCAAATACCCCGACCTGCATTGAATTATACCTTACAAATCATAAAAGATTGGTAGCCAATGTCATTTGTCAATCCCCTGACCAGACATAGACCGGTTTCGAACTTATTAGTTCTCATCAGTATGCCATAGGTCATGGACAAATGACATTGGCTACCAATCTTCCATGATTTGTAAGGTATAATTCAATGCAGGTCGGGGTATTTGCCCGCTGAGTAGTTGTTTCCTGCAAAATCATATGTAATAACAGTATAGGTTAAGTCCACCAAGGGCTGAAGGTACTTGCAAAATAGCAAGTCGCTATACACCATGGAGACATCTATGATGTCTGGTGTATAGTAGCATTTGACCATATGAGAGGATTCACTTACCTCTCACCGGTACATACATATGAGGGGTCTAGATGCAAAACCCGCCAAGTCACATTTTGTGAAAAATGAGTTAGGCATGGCATGTTGTTCTTTATAGCAAGGAGCATAAAGTCGTATTTCATTTAGGTGCAAATTCCACTCAGAACCATAATAAAATGAGGTAAGAAACCCACTTACAAGTGCAAAACCCGCCATGTCCAATGAAATTTATTTGCAAAATCCGCCAAGTCCAATCTGACCAATCATGATAGAGTTGGATGAGCACGTGATTTAGGAGGCCATGACTGTCATTTAAATAACAGAATCAGTATTTGTGCTTTAGTTTGTTTTGGACAGTAATTAAGTAAGGTTACGTGAATTTCTTATAGTTGTAATAATAATAGTGTAATGAATAACATTGGTGTCTCCATAGAAAAGACGGCTCCAGAATGTAGTCGCAAAAGAATTGTGCAGCGTGACAAACATAAAAGAGTTGTTGCAATGAGAAAGAGGTAAGATATTAAGCAAAAAGTTGTAAACAATAGTAAGTTATTCTTTTTTCCTCAAGGTATTCTGCTAAAGCTTTGCCTGAAAAACCAAGATGTGTTCATAAAACTAATTTACTACAGTGTAACTTGTTAACAATGAGTGAATTGCAGTTTGTTCACCAAAGATTTTATGAGATTCCATCGAAACTGAAACAAGATGCTTTCATTTTAAAATGTTGTGAGGCTAATTCTCCAAAAAGAAAACGATTGAGGGTACAAAGAGAAGAAGGGAGTATGGTTTCCCAAAAACAAGTATCAATTACTTATAAAATACCAAAAAAAGGTGGCGAATGGGTTCGGGTATGTAGAAATGCCTTTATGCAAATTATAGGCTTAAAGAAGGATAGAATTCAGGGGGTGGTCAAGCGATTTTTCTTTGATGGCAGGACACCAGTAGAAAACAGAGGAGGAGATCGCATTCTAAAGAAGAATAATCCAAAAAAAGTAGCTATGAGTAACTTTATTGAGAGGTTTAAATGCATGGAGTCCCACTATTGTAGAAGCCAAATAAACAAAAGAACGTACCTACCATGTGAGCTTAGTATTAGAAAACTCTTCAGGCTCTATAATGATTGTGTAGCAGTATCCCTTAAAGTTAAAGAACATTATTTTCGTTCTTATTTTGCAAGACATTATAATATAGGATTTGGAACTCCTATTACGGATGCATGCTCTACTTGCTTAAGATACCAGGAAAATCTTAAAAAGGAAACAGATGTAAAGAAAGCAGAAGAACTAAAGGTTTTACAAAAAATACACAAGCTTAAAGCAAAAGCATTCTACAACATTTTTAAAACTGACAAAATTGGCAGAGAAGTTTTTTCAATGGACTGCCAAAAAAACTTAGCTCTACCGAAACTACCAGATCAGAAAGCTTATTTTTCTTCGCAATACAATTTTTACAACTTCACTATTGTAAATGGTACCTCAAGTGCTAAACTTAACAGTGACACAGTGGCTGCTTATGTATGGACCGACCTCGAATTACCAAAAAATGCAAGTGTTATAGCTTCAGCTTTATTTGACAGATTAACATAACATAAATTCTCCAAAAATATCAAAGAAATTTTTATCTTTGCTAACGGTTGTCCAGGACAAAACAAAAATGTAACTATGATAGGTATGCTTGCAAGTTTTCTTCAGAGACAGGCCCCTGATAACATTCAGCATATTGAACTTATATTTCCGGTTGTAGGACATAGTTTTATGCCCCCAGATCGAGCTTTTGGTATTTCTGAAAGAAAAATTAAAAAAACAGAAGTGATCACAGATCCAGAGCAGTACACCACTATAATAGCACAAAACGCAACAGTTTTTAAATTGGCAAAAGATTGGGGTGCATTCGATTGGAAGACAGCAGTGTCAGAAGTTATCAAGGCCCCAGGAGTATGGCATTTTAAATTTCAGCAGTGTAAACGTTTTAAGATTTCGAAGAGAAACGGTACAGTTGAAGTGCAAGGCGAAATTAACTATAATACAGATTATGGAGTTCCAAAGGGTATTTGCAAAAAAGGTAAAAAAATGTATTCAATTAACCCAGTTGTGATACAACCTGGTAGATTGAGTGACAAAAAGAAGGCTCACAGCGTATCCAAATTGTTAGAATCACACTATGGAATGGACTGGCAAAATGATCCTGATCTGACTTTTTATAAGAATGCTATAAATTTTTCTCTGAACAATGACGAAAGCGATCCACAACTACTCACAAATGAGTTATGTGACGAATTTCCCCCGGAAGAAGACACTGGGATGTGAAACTATTTTTCTTTATCATATAAAATGTTCTTTCTTGCTAGTCTCATGAATAAATAGGAAAATGAAACTTATTTTTAGTTTTTGATATATTTTTTCTTATATTTTGATTTTATAATGAATAAAATATACTTCGTTTTGCAATGGATTGGTTCTTTGTGAAAAATTAACGAATATAATACAAAAAAGTCAGATCGAACAAGACTTGGCGAGATTTGCAACCAAATTTGCCGAATTTGGTTACAAATCCCGCCAAGTCCATAATTAAAAGCGATTTTATGTCAAATCCACTACTTTATATATTTTCTGTTGCCCTCTGTTGGTCAAGGACTGTAATAGAAAGTATCTAAAACCAACAACTACATAACAATATGGCTGCAGTTATCTGTAATAGCTTTTGGTCTCTACTGTAAAATTGAATAGATGTGACTTGGAGGATTTTGCACCTAGACCCCTCATATATATATATATATATATATATATTTTTAAAGCTTGAGGCGCGAAGTATTAGTAATTTTTGTATCAGATGGCGCCTCAAGGTTTTAAAATATATATATATTTAATATTATGAAATGATCTACATTTATATACATTTTTTTAAAACTTTTTAGTTTATAAAATATATATATATTTTTTTAAAAAAATTTATTTTAATTTTATTTTTACTTTCTAGTCTTTAATCATTTAAACCTATTTTTAAAGACTAAAAAGTAATATAACCGTCCGCCATATTGAATTTAGTGTGACGTCACTTTATTTTCGTATTCTTCTCAGCATACCCGTTCATTTGATACCCATATCAGGGGGGTGCATAAAAAATAACTGGTCCGCCATCTTTGGGAGTCCGCCATATTGGATTTAGAATGACGTCACGTCACTTAGCTAACCATGCATTGTCATCCAAACTAAATGTGTATGCAAAATTTCAGCTCAATCGGTTGGGGATAACTGCTTAAAAAGTCAGTTGCAAGATTTGACCCATACTAAAAAGGCCAAGTTAAATAAAAGCTTGTAATAATAAATAGCTGTTTACTTTCGCACCAGGAAATTACCTTTACTTAGTATCACTAAATTACATTTTATCTACTAATCTTTATTTTCTAATATTGTATACACGTCCTTTCTTTTTATTTAAACAAATCGATAGTGGAGGAGGTCTGTTCCCACAGTACCAAGGAATTATTATACTCATTATTATAGTAAGAAACTTTTTCATCTTATTATACATGGCGCACTATTCAAAATAAATCTAAAAAACTAGCTTATTTACAACACAATACTATCTATATAATAATAATGTAATGGGGTAGTGAAGCGCAAGTTATAGCCTCTCCTACTCAATTGTTAACCTCACCTTCGCGATGAGTTCAATTTGAACTTGGTGCACCCTGTTTTCACTAACGAGGCTCTAACGACCGAGTAAGGGCGGAATAACCCTTACCTTTTGCCGTGAGCACATCCACCTTCTCACGAAGAGTGCGGTAAAAATAACCCACCGCACACAAAGGTTGCTTTTGGAATCGTTTGGTTACCCCATCGTCGCAGTCTCCTTCTGTGCCATGGGACCACACCACTCGCCTTCCGCAACCGAGCTGGTCAGTTGCATACCTGCTCCAGCTAAAACTTCAAATGCAGCTTCGTTTTCAGTCGATTAAGGCTTTAAAAAATGATGGAGCGTTCAAGTGGGACAAAATCATCCGGAGGTAAAATACCCTCCCGATCGGATCTCCGGGGGAGGGTGCCCACAGGGACACCTCATCGAATGTCGAAAAAACACCGTCAAGTTAAATCCAACAAAACTAATTCTTTCATCTACGGCGCTTGGAATGTTCGTACTTTGAACGACAGCACTCGCACCGATAGGCCTGAAAGAAGAACTGCTCTAATAGATAGAGAACTTCACCGACTCAATGTTGACGTTGCAGCTCTCAGCGAAACTCGATTTTTGGAGGAAGGCTCTCTCACAGAAAAGTACTACACCTTCTATTGGAAAGGTCTTCCCACCAATTCAAGAAGACAACATGGAGTAGGATTTGCCGTTCGGAATCAACTTGTATCCAACTTAACACAAGTACCACAAGGCCTATCCGAGCGTCTAATGCTGCTACGCTATGAGCTATCAGATGGCAACGCGGTAAATCTAATAAGCGCCTACGCTCCCACTCTGGATGCAAGTCACGAAACCAAGGAAAGCTTCTATCAACAGCTGGAAGAAACCCTCTGTAGAATACCTAAAACGGAACGACTCGTTATTCTTGGCGATTTTAACGCTAGAGTAGGGAGAGATGCAGACACCTGGCCAGGCATCATAGGCAAGAACGGTTTGGGCAACATGAACGCTAACGGTCAACTACTCCTAACTAAATGCGCCGAACATGATCTAGTTATAACAAACACCATTTTCCGACAAAAGGATAAATTTAAAGGCACCTGGCGTCACCCCAGATCAGGTCACTGGCATCTACTGGACTATGTTATCGTACGTAGGAAGCATCTCAAGGACGTCCAAATTACAAAGGCGCGCATTGATAGCGAATGTTGGACCGATCATCGTCCTGTTGTCTCTAAAATGAAAATTGTTATGAGACCCAAACACCGAAGAACTCAAGTAAAACGTAGACCCCGTCTCTGTATTAGTAAATTGCGTGACGAAGAAACCGTCGAACAACTAAAGCAAAAAGTTCAAGAGAATTTGAGTGCACTAGAAGAAACCAATTCTGTAGATGTCGCTGCTACCTGGACACAAATTAAAGACAAAAGTGCGAGTGAGGAAATTCTTGGCACTGCAGCAAGTAAAAAACAGGAGGACTGGTTCAATGATAATGAAGCTTTTATACAAGAACTTCTTGACCGCAAACATACTGCCTTCCAAAACGCTATCAACCACCCCAACGACTCATCAAAAGCAGAAGCTTTTACCCAATCTAAGTATGAAACGCAACGCGAAATCAGAAGAATAAAGAACGAGTGGTGGGCAAGCAAGGCCAGAGAAATTCAAAGGTACGCCGATTCACACGACTACAGGAATTTCTTTCAAGGAGTAAAAGCAGTGTACGGCCCCAGTCGGAAAAATATGTGCCCTATTAAAGATTTAAATGGAAATCTCCTCAAAGAAGACCAGGAAATAAGAGCCCGATGGAAAGAACACTACTCTAACATTCTTAACCAGCAAAGTCAAGCCGATCACGATATTATAAATCTTATCCCTCAATATGACACCTTCGAAGACTTAGATAAACCACTAACAACGGAAGAGATCTTAACCGCCATTGGGCAGCTAAAAAATAACAAATCTCCCGGCGCCGACTCACTCCCAGCTGAGGTCTTTAAAGCTGTGTCGTCAGAGCTCATACCCTACCTCAAAAAACTGTTTGATGTCGTGTGGGAAAGTGGTCAAGCTCCGCAGGAGTTTCGTGATACACTTTTAATCAACCTCTTCAAAAACAAAGGGAGCGCTGCGGACTGTGGAAATTACAGGGGTATAGCTCTCCTGGCTGTTGGAGGGAAGATACTCACTAAAGCGATGGCAAATAGGCTAACGCCTGTTATGGAAAAGTTACTTCCTGAAACACAGAGTGGCTTTAGACCAAACCGAGGCACATCGGATTTAATCTTCACACTTAAACAGCTTCAAGAAAAAGCACTCGAACATCAAGGAGAAATTCACATGGCCTTCATTGATTTAACCAAGGCGTTTGATTCGGTGGACAGGGAAGTGCTCTGGAAAATTATGTTCCGCTTAGGTATCCCTAGAAAATTTGTAGAAGTATGTCGCAGTCTACATACAAACAACAACGCCCAGGTTATGTATAATAATGAGGCAACCGAACCTTTCCAAACCCTCACTGGAGTTAGACAGGGATGTGTCCTGGCACCCCTACTCTTTAATTTGTTTACCACTGCTCTAACAATTATTGTTGACAACAAACTGACAGTCAGAGGAATAGGTCTCAGATACCGTTTTGATGGCGGTCTCTTTAACATAGGGCGCTTTAGAGCTTTCACGAAGACACGCACACGATTCATTTGTGATCTCCAGTATGCGGATGACTGTGCACTTTTAGCCTCTACGCCGGAAGAGCTTCAAGAACTTTTAGATGTGTATGCCCAGAGCTATGATTCCTTGGGACTTAAAATCAACATTGGAAAGACTAAGATTATGTCAACTCCTCATCAAGTGAACCAAATAGACATTACACTTAACGGAAATTCCCTTGAAGTGGTGGATCAGTTCAATTACTTAGGCAACGTTGTTAATGACAAAGCAAACATGGACAGCGAGATTTGCAATAGAATTAACGCTGCATCTAGAGCACTCTGGGGACTTAGAGAGAGAGTATTTGACAACCACGACCTTGCTTTGTCAACGAAAATGGCTGTCTACAGAGCAGTTGTCATTCCAACACTGCTATATGGATGTGAAAGCTGGGTCACTTACCGTCGTCATGTGAAAGAATTAGAACGTTTTCAGCAAAGACACCTCAGAAGTATGATGAAAATCCGTTGGTTCCATCACATATCAAACGTGGAAGTACTCAGGAGAGCAAACAGCCTTCCAATTGAGGTGCTTATTTCAAGAGCACGCCTAAGATGGGCAGGTCACGTTCATCGTATGCACGATAACCGCCTTCCTAAATGTACACTTTATGGTGAATTTCTAAGCGGTAGAAGAAGGCGTGGCGGTCAACGAAAGAGGTTCAAAGACGCTCTCCATGAAAATCTAAAATCCTGCGGTATTGCAGACGAGCAATGGGAACAACTTGCAGCGGACAGAACCGAATGGCGAGGGGTTGTGGCCAACTATCAAGGAAATGTTGCTGCAAGAAGGCCGAATCCAAGACCTAACCAGGTCTATGTTTGTCCTGACTGCGGTCGACATGTGCTCTCCCGAATTGGCCTCTATAGCCATAGCCGCGTGCACCGTAGATGAATGGGAATTACAATAGACTACACCTTTTACTTATTTTTTATTGTACACAATTTATCGACTGTAACATTTTTTATACTCGGACTCGAGTAACGGCTAATAATAATAATAATAATCTATATAAGTATTTTATTATTCTCCTGCGAAAAACTAGTAGACAGACATAAACTAATTATTAATAGTATTTAATAATGTACTTACATTAAAATGATCTTCACACACACATGTAGAGACCTACTACTGTTCTGTGATATGTCTTTTTCATATCTTCTACACGCTTTTAGCCATTTTGATCGACGAATCTTATCTTCTGGCAACATTATAAATATTTTATCTGGCACTTTCACTGTAGTATTCTTAAACGACGGTACAATGCAATATTTAAAATAAGAAGTTTTAGTTTCCATTTTAAGTATACACTTCAAATTGATGGCGATGCTGGTATTCTTACAGCTGAATGGACTACGAAATCAAGCGGTCGAGTGCTGGGATCTCCGTCGTCGCTTGTAAATTGTATGGTGTTACGTCACGACTACTCCCGCGCTTTTGAACCTCTCGCTCGCACGTGAAACTTTAATAATTTATAACAAATTTATTATTGGGAATTAAGGCGTCATATTTTGCATATCTTATTTTTTAGTATGGTAGAACATTTTTATGCAGTAAATGTGCAAGTTCCCTATTGTTGTCCACGGTGGAAGTAAAAAAGTATTTCTTCCTAATGCTGGATTGATTTTTAAATCTAGTTCAAAAAGTGGAGACTATCACGATGACATGAACCAGCGAAACTATTTTAAATGGCTGGAGGAAAAATTAATTCCCAATTTGGAACCAAATTCAGTTCTAGTAGTTGATAACGCATCGTATCACAACGTACTAGTAGAGTCTAATCCAAATACTAACTGATTGAAAACAGATATGCAAAACTGGCTCAGAGAACACGGTATATTTTTGGTGACAAAGAAACTAAACCCGAACTATATGCAAAAATTAAACTTAATAAACCATAAAACAATGTTTATATAATTGACAGATTAATAGCCACACACGGACATATTGTACTGCGATTACCACCATATCACCCTGAATTAAACCCAATAGAAAAAATATGGGGAATCGTTAAGAATGATGTAGCAGCGGGCAACACAACATTTGAAATGGACGATATTTGGAAATTAACAGAAGAAAAACTGTCAAATGTTACACCTGATGTGTGGAATAATGTCTGTGAACATGTAAGAAAAGTGGAAGAAGAATATATTAGCCGAGAATATTTCATGGACGAAGTCAAGGAACTTATAATACATGTAGGAGATAATGATAGTGATGAAAGCGATTTCTTGTATTCGTCAGATGATGATACTGATACTCTGCCCTCCTAAGGAAGACCCCCGTATCTGCGAAAATTGTGTTGAGCGCGAAAATTCGTTCTAAGTGCCTTATATTACATATTTACATAGAAAAAACACAGTATTTGGAGTCTTAAAATGTATTATTCAAAGAAAACTATAACCCAGCAAGTTACAAAATGATGTCCTAAACTAAATAAAAACCCCGCATCTACAACGATACTTAGAAGAAACCCCGCATATACATGTCTTAATCTGCAGATGCTGTGTTTATTCTAAATAAAACGCAAACGCGGTGTTTTCACTACGTAATTGGCGCGTATTTGCTAAACCTATTATTCAGTTTCGTTGTAAATGTTATGATGAAAACAAGTGTTTGTGCTCTAATAAGAATTGTTTAAAGAAAAATTTCTGTGATCTGAAACATTTTAGGTAAGTCTAAATAGCATGTACAAATTACATTCGTATTATTATTATAGAATTTCTCTTTACCTGACTTAAAACAATGTTAACTAAAAAAATAAATGTATAACTAGCATTACTAACTGTGTAATTCTAATTTTTTTGATTTCAGAACCAATATATTCGTAATTAATATGTCCAAAAGAAGTAGACTTTTAGTTAGCATGGCACAAGATAATTCCAATCATCCTAAACCTGAGCTTACTTCGTTACAAAACGATGAATGGTTTGATGGTGAGCCAACAAATGGTGCTTTAGTTTCCGTTCAAAAGTCCAATGTAAATGAAGATTTAAGCTACCAAATTGAAGAATATCCAATTTTTACCGAAGATGGGATAGAATTAAATGGCATTCGTACAAAAGATGTAGATTCAGGTGTCATTATACTTCAAGACGTGTTATTATCATCATCATCAGAAACTGCGTTTCACAACGCGACTGAACCAATGTTGAAACATTTATTAGACTTGACAAGAGTTTTTCTATTAAGCCAACTGAGAATCCATCAAGTAATAATAACATTACTTTAGCAGACAACATGGAAAATTTGGACAATGGACAAGAAATCATACATTCACAGCAGTAGCAACCACATGAGCCTCATCAAGAACAAGAAGTACCACAGCATGATCAGAGAGAGAACCTTTAGAATTAAACCACGAAAATGGAGGTATAGCATTAAAAAAATTAGGTATTATTAAAATCTAACATTTATTTTTTAAAAGGTTTTAAAGGGTACACTAACAAAGGTGAAGAACGAAAAAGACGAAAAATTGAAGATAGTGTAAAAACAAGGAGAAAAGAAGAAAAATGATAGCCAAAGAAAGCATTATTTAAAACCACCTTGCAACATAGAAATATATAAGACAAAATGTATAAACAAAATTAATGAAAAAAGAAGAAAAGAAATTAATAGCATGTATTGGAAATTAAACTGGGTTGAGAAAAAATCATTTGTTCTGAATAGTTTGTCACGAACAGATGTAAAAAGGGGAACGATCGAAGCCGAATTTTCGCAAAGAAAAAACACTTTTAAATACTTTCTGACTAATGAGACAGGCGAAAATATGTTGGTTTGCAAAAATTTTTTTTTGACAACCCTCGGTTATAACAAGAAAAATGATTGGGCAATTCAAACATTTGTAAAACAAAATACGTTTCAGTCATCTACTCCTATTTATCCTCAGAAAGATGGACGAGGAAAAGCTGCTTGTAAAAACAAAATTCCTATATATATATATATATATATTTTTAAGGTAAAATTAGCTCGACTGGCTATTTTAAGGTTAAAATTTTAAAAATTTAAACTTGGGTATGCAGTCGTGTGGCACAAAAAATTAAAGAAAACTCTTTATTTCTGTTCAAGCTTTCGAGGCTTTATTGTCTCTTCATCAGGAACGGATATTTTGAGGTTATATAGAAGTTGCACATGTGAAACAATTTTTCAAAAATATGGACCAACACTTAACACTAATAGTAGTTAACAAACTTACAAGTTAAAAATTATTTAAAACATAGTTGGATGTCAATTGATAAAATAAAATTATTAAAAACATTAAATTTAAAAAAGCATGGTATCCTGAAGGGATCCATCTGGTCCTACTTAAAGGAGCTCTCTACCTTGCCTACCTTGCACTGACGAGAGCCAACAGCTCTAAACTGCAGTCTGCAAGTGGTGTGTGACGGCTGGCAAGAGAACTCCTTTAAGTAGGATCAGTCTTTCGGCTGGTGTTTGTTGCAATCGAAGCATTAGCGTTTTGATAGTAATATGCAATTATTACACTTAACGCGCCAGACTTGTAACTTGTAATTCAGCGCTCGGCGGGGCACATAGCCCGGAGAGCAGCTGTTGGTTGCAGTCTGGTTACGTTCCTTATAGTAAAATAAGAATTTTATAGAGGAATTTGCGACTAAAAATATTATGTTCAATTTTAAAAGTTACCTAAATTTTGCGCTTGATTTACTCAGTTTAGATAAATCTGAAGATGCGGTGGTGGTCTTCCTTAGGACGGCAGCACTGATGGCGACTTGGTGTCAATCTTTATAAATTACTGACAATGAAAACTGCAATTATAATTATTAAATTAAATTATTATAACTAAAAATATTGTTCTTTACTGTATATAAATAAAACTTACATAATGAAATAATATATGTAAAATAAAAAAAATTAAGCAAATGATCTCCAGTCACCTCGAGCACCTTAGTCCGTCCCTGGCTATGTAACGAGGCATCTGATAGATAACTGAGTCAATGTTTTTGTTAAAGAACGCTATAACCCCGATATACTTTTCGACGTTGTAACAAAATCCGACTTAGGAAATATTTCGTAAGAAAAGCGTGCTTCACGTAAAAACGCCGTGGAGGAGGTTTTTAATTCTTGGAAATATATTTTTGCTCTTCGGAGCGTTTTTTATGCCAAATTTTCGCTAACTCTTCGAGGAGCGTTAATTTGGTAAGTGTAGTAAATGTCGCTGCACAGGGACGTAATGTCGCCCCGACCACCCAATTTTAGAAAGTATAATAAAATTGGACTTGAACTTCCAAATTTCCAAGATTAAAAACCCTTTTACGAATCCACGTTGTCAAGCACTGCAACTCTTACGAAGTATTGAATATGAGGACAAGTTAGTCCAACGACTATTCAAAGTATATCGGAAGTTATAGCGAAAATAGCCCTTAGCGACATGGGACCCCCATCATTTCCTAGCAGTCGATTTTGACGGGGAAATGATGCGTTTTGACGGGGTTTGCCCTAAACCGGTTCCTCAGTGATTCGGAGTCAAAAAAGTATCTATACCATGTACTCACACGTGCATGGGATCTGCCTTGCCTGAACGTAAAATTTGTTATTGCATAATACAAACGAAGTAGAGACGCTTCAAGCAATTTTAAGCTCCGAGGAGCGACCAAAATTTATGTGAATTAATAAATACGTTTATAAGACAGGCAAGCATAAGCCCACCAAAATTTCAGTTACATGAAACTTTCCTTGAATCTTTTTGTGCATCGTTAGCTTTTCAAACTGCATATTGGATGGTAGTTGGTACCGTATGAATCGTCCCGTTCCTCACCATGTGTTGTACACGGGTCAGACCATTGTTTGTTAACATTTTCTCTGAAGAAGTTGTTGTAAAAACATAATTTTTTTAAAAGATTTAATATACATATTTTGAACTTTATATTGTCTTTTACTTGTGTTTTCTAACAAAATTCCCTTTCAGATTTAATTTTAAGAGAGTGTAAAACAGACAGTGTTAGATTTATAGTGTTACGACGTCTTCCAATTGATACCATCAGAGCCGCAGTTAAGCATAAACGACAGTAAGTATGATTTATCCATTAATCTCCGTCTGAAACAGTCACTTTGAACCCTAAAAATTTTGTGAACGTAATATTTTTATTTAGAATTAAGAAAAGGTTGAGGAAAAAGAAAATTAATTTTTTCTTTTTCCTATTTTTTTTAAATTTTCTAAGTTTTTCGAGCAGAAAATACGTCCTTCAGACTTCCATCAAAGCATGGATCGTTCACATGGCGCCCGAGCAGGGACCATGCCGTCCCCAAACCCAACAAATCCTTTCTCATTCATGGCGGAAGACTCCGAGGGGTCGACCCCAAGAGAATTTTACGAGCGAGTCACCGCACCGCTCGTCGACGACGGTTCTAGAGGGATAGAACCACAGCGACTGTTTCCGGAGGGAAATAATGTAAATTTATCTGCTTCACAGCCACAAACTGCTAATTCGATGGAAAGTATGTTTCTGAAAATGGCAGAGGGCTTCGTGCAGGCGATACAGAACGTGTCGACCTGTACGCCCCATGAGAGACAAAGATGTCCGAACGTGACGTTCCATGGGCTTGATCATGAAGATCCAGAAGCATTTCTGAAAATTATGGAGGAATATTTCGACAGAGCTCGCATAAGCCACGACTATGATCGCCTCCATAACGTAACCGGCCAACTCAAGGGCGAAGCTCAACGATGGTCCGAACAATTTAGGACGTTGACTACTTCGTATGCCTTATTCAAGGAAAGATTCCTTACGAGATTTAATTCTCCCGACATACAGTCACGAGCTATTGCTCAACTGTATGCCGTCAAGCAAACGTCTTTAGACGACACGGCAGTGTTTATCACAAGGAAAACCTGTCTTTTCGATCGTATTGATCCCTTTAAATCCGAAGCCATCAGAGCTCGGGTCATCATGGACCAACTGCGTCCAGAAATTAGGTCACGCTTGAGAAGCAACCTAATTTCAACCACAGAGATGTTAATAGCAGCGGCTACTAACGTCGAGCGGGATTCAGCTGACGAACAGACGTCGCTAATCCAGCTTATAGATCAACGTCTGTCCCGCGCGTCTTACTATCAAGAGCCGGGACGTTTAAGTCAACAAAATTCAAGTATAAGGAGCAATGGAAGCCCAACTCCGACAGCACCGAGGGTGCATTTCCGAGAGGACGTATCTCGACAGGACGGTCCAGGCAGAGCGCCTGGTCGTCCTTTTTTTATGCCTAATTCTACAAGCGGATCAGTGAATCCTGACCGCAGGCAAACCAATTTCAATGGCGGATCGGGGAAATTCCGAGTACCCGACCGACCGGCAACCCCGTGCCGATACTGTACAGACACAGTGCAGTGGCACTTCCATAGCCAATGCCCGAATAACCCGCATCTCAACAGGAGACCGGGAAACTTTCGAGGGGCCAGAGACCCAGGCCAGGGTCCATCTGCAAGATCCCCGGCACAACGGCCGAACCAAGGCGGCAGCAATGTCCAGTAATTTTTTCCGATACTCATGACCACTACGACGCTCCTCTGCACAAGACAAGAGAGTCAATAAATTATATGAGCGAAGCGTTCCCTTTGCCTCGTATAAAAGTTCAAATTAATGAACATGCGGTCGACGCACTGATCGATTCAGGCTCGACGCGAAACGTTATCCATCCGAGGATGTTGGATAATTTTAAAAATCTCACGACACGTCGATCATTTGCTATGGCGTGCGGAGATCGAATGGTGGACTCTCTTGGAACGACAAAATTACAAGTAATAATTTCAGGCACCTCTTTTGAAATTGATTTTCAAGTAATCGAAAATTTGAACGAAACAATAATATTAGGATCACCATTCTTATATATGAACAATGTCGCATATGATTATGGCCGAAAATGCCTATATGCCGGCACGGAAGAGCGTATTACCGTCTTCTGGAATCAAGCTTCTCAGAGGGAGAGACAGCAGGCAAAGCTTCCTGAAGAGCTTGTTATTAAAGACAAATTTCTACGGCCGCTGTTCGAAGAATTTGTCGATCTGTTCACTGCGGAACCGACTCAAGCAACCACAGTGACTGTGAAACACAAAATTACAGTAAAAGACACAAAACCATTTAATATCAGACCATATCCGATGTCTCCGAGTACTAAGAAAATCATGTACGACCAAATCGAAGAGATGTTGAAAGCTGGCGTCATCGAACCTAGCACTGCCCAATATAGTTCACCACCCGTGATAATAAAACGCTCGGACAAGAAACCACGATTTTGCATCGACTATCGCCATTTGAATGAAATGACTGAAGACGAGGCTTCCGTCTTACCAAAAATACACGAAAGTATTAAAGATTTAGGCAATTCGAAGATTTTTTCTGTGTTGGATTTAAAAAGTGGATATTGGCAAATACCGCTAGATGAAGCATCAAAAGATTTCTCGACTTTTACCACTCCTGATGGGGCAGCTTACAGATTCAATGTCATGCCTTTCGGCCTCAAGACAGCTCCCTGTACCTTTCAGAAATTCATGGCAAAGGACGTTTTAACGGGTTACCTGCACCATTTCTGTAAAGTGTATTTAGATGATATAATCGTTTACAGCGTAAACGTGAAGGAGCATATGTCCCACTTGAGGTTAGTCTTTGAAAGACTACGTCTGCACAATATGAAAGTGTCACCGGAAAAGTGTGTAATAGCGACGAATGAAATACAATATTTAGGCCATACAATTAGAACTGATACTTCCCAACCATTAGAAAAACATGTCTTACAAATTCAAAATTATCCCGTTCCAGCTACAAAAAAGCAGCTACAAAGTTTCCTAGGGCTTTGCAACTGGGTACGAGAATATCTACCAAATGTGGCAATGATCACGAAGCCACTAACGAAACTTCTTTCGAAGGAAAATCGTTTTCACTGGAACCATACATGCGATGAAGCGTTTAGAAAATTAAAAGAATTATTATCCGGACCGCTGGAACTCCATCGGCCGGATTTTTCACGTCAATTCATTTTGCAAACGGATGCATCCCTCCAAGGCCTTTCGGCCGTATTATATCAATTAGGCGACAACGGCGAAAAATATATAATTTCGTATGCAAGCAACACGTTATCTCCAGCGGAGAGACGTTACCACATAAACGAGCTAGAATGCTTGGCGGTGGTGAACTATATTAAAAAGTACAAGATGTACTTAGCAGACAAACCGTTCTTGGTGAAGACGGACAACAGGGCGTTACTTTGGTTAAACAAACATAAGGACGACAAAACAAAATTTACACGATGGTCATTACTATTGCAAGAATATGCATTCAAAATTGAACACTGTCCAGGAAAGGAGAATTTATTAGCAGATTTTCTAAGTCGTAACCCACAAAATCAGTATGTCGAGACAGACGATGAAGAGGAAAGAATGTTCCTACCAAATTACAAGTGTCCAGAACGTATTTCTGTTTTAACGCATTCAGAAATATACGAAGATATCGTACAGGCTCAATTGAGTTCAAGAGATATTCAAGACAAGATCCGCCGTTGGAATGATCTATTTCAACAGGAACAACGTTCCGATGCGGATCTTATTTTTATGAAAAATTTTCACGTCCAAGACGATGTACTTTTTAAAGATTGCGATCGAAATTTTAAATTAATAGTTCCAAAGAGGAAAATAAAAGAATTGATTTACCATTATCATGACCGAGATGAAGCATGTCATCCAGGAAGAGACGAGACTCTCAGGAAAATAGCGAAACGCTACTATTTCAATAATATGGCCAGGATCGTAGGCAAATACATAAACGACTGTCTGATATGCCAGTCTGTAAAGACAAGATAAGCCCAACCCAATGCTCCACTTAGAAGTCATGCACCACAAAATGCATTTGAAACCTTGAGCGTCGACGTAATTGGCCCGCTGCAGAGGACTAAAGACGCCGAAAACAGATACATGATTATCGTCGAAGACGTTTTCAGTAAATGGATAGAGGCAAAGGCATACATTCAGGTCGACGGCAGAACGATAGCCAAATATATCGACGAAGAAATAGTAGCAAGATTCGGAGTCCCTCGAGTCATAATATCAGACAACGGTGGTCATTTCAATTCCGAATGGTACATCACATTTTGCGAAAGGAATGGTATCGAACGATATTTAATTCCGGCCTATCACCAACAGTCCAACCCCGTGGAACGACGGGTTCAGGAATGCAAGAAAATTTTAAAGACTCTTTTATTCAAAAAGCCAAACGACACTTGGGATCGCTACGTGCATCAGATGACATACATATTAAGAAATCGTAGGAACGCCGCTACAAATCAAACACCTAGCATGATCGTGTTAGGATATGATCCAGCCGAAAGAGGCGAATGGGATTTGTATGCCTGGAGGCAAGAAAGAGCCAAGCAACAAACGCTTCCACGATACGAGCGAATCAAGGAAGCCCGTCAGGCCCAACAAAATTACAAACAGAAATATGCGCCGAAAGAGGCCGTCACTCCGATCGTTTACAAAGTAGGAGACAGAGTCATGAGTAAGAGAAAAAAGAAGGTACATACCTTCACGCCGTCTTGGTCAGGCCCAACCAGAATTCTGAAGAAGTTTTCAGACGAGGTGTATCTCGTGCAAAAGGGGAATGTAACGACAAGAGTACACGTCGATGATTTGAGACCAGCCCCGCCAGAGGAGCACAACTTGGAAATCGAATCTTCCGATGAAGAAAATGCTAGTCCAGGCGGAACATCACTCGATGGAAATGATTCCCCGTTCTCAGACGATTCCACAGAACCTCCACCGCCGGAGCAAACGGTTGTACAAATTCATGCACCGCCACGAGATGCTTCCACTTCTGATTCAGAATCAAGTTCTGGAGATTCAATCATATTTTTATAACATTTTTCAACCTAGGCTAAGTTTTAACTTAGTGCTAGGTTTATTTTATCAAAATTTCCATACCAACTTCTTGTCGTGTCAGGCAAGAGTTGGTATTTTTTATGCATTTTTTACAAGTTATTTTCATTGGGGATATTGTATCGTCCATACAAATCTTCCAAATTCACTGCAGCAACTCTGACCGTGTCCGGCAGAGTTGGTATTTTTTTATAATTTTTCTAAGTCCTCATATGTTTAAAACATATACATCTGTAAGCAGAGTCCGACCCAAAGGGTCCAAACAAATGTTCCATTGGCACGGCATGGAAAGACGACGACTCTGACGCAAGAGCGCGATTCAGACGAGTCTAGCAACTCAAGGGCGAGATGCCGCCACGTCTGCTGGAGGGGCAGATGCAACGATCCGACGGATGCAGATTCTGTCGCAGATTTCTCCCAAGAAGAGATTTTAATAAAAACTATTTCAATCAATATAAGTCAACAAAATTCAGTGTTCCTATTCTCAAAGACGACGATGTGATATCGGTCGCAGATTTCTCCCAAGAAGAGATTTTTTAACTACAAGGAAACCATTTCAATCAATATAAGTCAACAAAATTCAGTGTTCCTATTCTCAAAGACGACGATATGTTATCGGTCGCAGATCCCCAGACGGGATGTGAACAAACATTTTACTAAAATTTTGTTTTATATTGTTTCATATAAACCGAGCAGAACCATAGTATAGCTGGAGCCAAGCAGTCCGAGGACCACCTAAGCTGTTCCAGAAGGCAGTTCGACACCGAAGGTGATCGACGAGGCATAGACACGAGGAGGAGCAGACGCAAGCCCGCATTAGTGGAAGAACACTAAGAAAGATAAGTGCGTCGAAAGTGTTTGTGTTGTGTCATCGAGATTCCGAGGATTCTCGATTTTTTTCTTTTTTTTATGCCTTTTTCATATACAATGTTCAATTATTCAATCGAATGCTATGCGTCAATATATGTTCAAAAATTTATCACCATTTTAGGTTTGCATTTATGTTTTGTTCAGATAGGCCGGTCTGAACGATAACCGAATACAACACATGGGAGACTACATCCAATGATCCATTTTATTTTCAAACAAACAATTTACCAAACGTTACACAAAAAGATTCACGGAAAGGAGGGGAGTGTTAAAGAACGCTATAACCCCGATATACTTTTCGACGTTGTAACAAAATCCGACTTAGGAAATATTTCGTAAGAAAAGCGTGCTTCACGTAAAAACGCCGTGGAGGAGGTTTTTAATTCTTGGAAATATATTTTTGCTCTTCGGAGCGTTTTTTATGCCAAATTTTCGCTAACTCTTCGAGGAGCGTTAATTTGGTAAGTGTAGTAAATGTCGCTGCACAGGGACGTAATGTCGCCCCGACCACCCAATTTTAGAAAGTATAATAAAATTGGACTTGAACTTCCAAATTTCCAAGATTAAAAACCCTTTTACGAATCCACGTTGTCAAGCACTGCAACTCTTACGAAGTATTGAATATGAGGACAAGTTAGTCCAACGACTATTCAAAGTATATCGGAAGTTATAGCGAAAATAGCCCTTAGCGACATGGGACCCCCATCATTTCCTAGCAGTCGATTTTGACGGGGAAATGATGCGTTTTGACGGGGTTTGCCCTAAACCGGTTCCTCAGTGATTCGGAGTCAAAAAAGTATCTATACCATGTACTCACACGTGCATGGGATCTGCCTTGCCTGAACGTAAAATTTGTTATTGCATAATACAAACGAAGTAGAGACGCTTCAAGCAATTTTAAGCTCCGAGGAGCGACCAAAATTTATGTGAATTAATAAATACGTTTATAAGACAGGCAAGCATAAGCCCACCAAAATTTCAGTTACATGAAACTTTCCTTGAATCTTTTTGTGCATCGTTAGCTTTTCAAACTGCATATTGGATGGTAGTTGGTACCGTATGAATCGTCCCGTTCCTCACCATGTGTTGTACACGGGTCAGACCATTGTTTGTTAACATTTTCTCTGAAGAAGTTGTTGTAAAAACATAATTTTTTTAAAAGATTTAATATACATATTTTGAACTTTATATTGTCTTTTACTTGTGTTTTCTAACAAAATTCCCTTTCAGATTTAATTTTAAGAGAGTGTAAAACAGACAGTGTTAGATTTATAGTGTTACGACGTCTTCCAATTGATACCATCAGAGCCGCAGTTAAGCATAAACGACAGTAAGTATGATTTATCCATTAATCTCCGTCTGAAACAGTCACTTTGAACCCTAAAAATTTTGTGAACGTAATATTTTTATTTAGAATTAAGAAAAGGTTGAGGAAAAAGAAAATTAATTTTTTCTTTTTCCTATTTTTTTTAAATTTTCTAAGTTTTTCGAGCAGAAAATACGTCCTTCAGACTTCCATCAAAGCATGGATCGTTCACATTTTCACTACGTACTTATATCGCAATTATTCAGGCTCAGCCTGAAGAGCTAAAGTTGTTGGCGAGAAAGGTCAAAGCTCGTGAAGAGTAACAAACAAATTTGGAAGAGATAATCTACTTTCGTTCCACCCTTAATAATTTATAAAGGGAAAAACATGTGGGACGAATGGCGAGCGCCCCCCAGAAAAAGACTTTCCTGGTACTGCTTATACTGCAAGCCCCAATGGTTGGATAGAGACCGAAATATTTGCAAAATATTTCTTAAAAACTCTTTTTCCAGCCTTAAATGAAGAACGACCAGTTCTGGTGTATGTCATATAGATGGGCATACAACGCATGTTCCAGTTGATTTAATTTAGACTGCCTTAGCCAACGACATAACGATTATAAAAATTCCAGCGCATACTAGTGATCGTCTTCAACCTCTGGACTTATCCATTTTTAGGTTATTTAAGCAAAAATGGGTCACTACCTGGCAAAGACAACACATTGGACAAAACCTGCCCAAATCATTATTTTCTCAATTTTTGAGTGAAACTTGGATCAAAGTTTCTGAGGAGGTCATCAAGAGTGGACTTACTAAGGCTGGTATGTTTCCCTTTGATCTCAGTATAATACCTAAAGAGAATTTTTCAAAAGAATCTTTGGAACGATGGGAAAAATACAAACAAGAAACCCAAAATAGAGAAAAAATATGGAGCAAACAAGAGGTGAAACATCAGAAGTCGAAATACCTCCATCTGCAAATAATGGAACCTCTCCAGTGCCATCAACATCATGGGGTACAGATCCACAATTGCCTGATGCACAAACCTCACGAAAGAAGTCAATTAATGATTAAATAGCATCTTACATCAAAAAGTATAATTATAACACACCAAACTCACCCATCCCCAAAAGTAATTTTACTTGTGGTGGTAATTACAATTGGTCATTGCAGCAAGATCAATTTTCCTCTGTTCCCATACCATACGCAAAGCGAGGAACGTTGTATCAAGTTGGTAACAGAGCCGTCGAGTGAAGTTTTTGGGGCGCAACGCAGAGATGGACTTATCAGATCGAGACTTGCAAACAGAAAAATAATGCCCAAATTGAATACAAAAAAAAAAAAATTTCGAATAAACTAATAATCGTTGTCATACTCACAGACATTTTTTCGAATTGAAACTTATTTTTCATTAACTTGGATCCAAATAAATCCATGACCACTATATGTAGATATATTTTTAATATTTCATTCACTCCCCCCCCCTATTTTACAGTTTTATATCTGGGGTAGACCAGTAACAAAAATAAAAATGGAAAGGTTGTGCGACATATGTTCAGCAGAAATTAAGTAAGAAATTTCTTTAAAATGTGACGGTATTTGGAGAAAGTTCACAATCAATGTTTGAATATTTCTAACAAATATTTGCAAATAATTCAAAACATTCATGGATTAAAACAGTATTGTGAAAGCTGCAATGATTTTGTAAAGGTAGCTATAAATATGAAAAAAGAAATGAGTGATATAAAATCGTCTATATTGAGAATATGCCAGAAAAATTTTGAAGAAAATCTGAGTAGTGAGGGGTTATCAAATTGTATAATAAATCAGAATTCGCTTGTGGAGATTAGAAAAGAGAAGTTGAATGTGGTGGCACTAAAAAAGATACAAACACATTACATGGCTATTATGGAATGTGAATGTGTGTTTTTTTAACGCAATCTCGGGTTACGTCAGATACAGAAGATTACGAAATTAATATTAATAATTATAAAGTTGCAAGATTAAATTCTGAAAATAGGTGTACTGGGGAGGTGGGCGGTTTGTTTTTATATTCATTGTGATATTGAATTTAAATTTATCTTTTCACATCACATTGACAAAAATTTATGATTTCTAGTGATTAGGGTCAAAATAAATCATGAATACTACATACAATATTGGAGGCATTTGCCATTCTCTAAATTGGATAGAACCAAACGTTTTAAATATTGAAGGTTCGCTACTAGTTTTGGGAGAATTTTAATATGAATTAGCAAGTAAAAATGAATGATCAGGTTTCTACTTTACTTAGAGTTACGACTGGCGTTCCGCAGGGAAGCATATTAGGACCCCTCTTATATACGACCTACACATCCAATTTCACAGAATCTTTAAAATTTTGCAGTTATCATTTCTACGCTAATGACACACAACTTTATTACTCTTTTAACAGTGAAGAAATGGTACAAGCAAATGTATTACTAAACCGTGATTTAAGCTGCCACCATAAAATTTCGATTGAACATATATTAGAAATTAACTCTAACAAATCATCAGCTATTTTATTTTGTAATGAAAACATTAGAAATCACGTAACAAATATTATTAAATTAAAGATAGGCTCTGATAATATATTACTGAAAAATCATTGTAAAAGTTTGGGTTTGATCATCGACACAAAAATTAGATTTAAAGAACATATCACGTACAAACTGCAGAGAGCATACAGCTCTTTGGAATTAATTTATAATCGAAGGCAGTATTTAGATTGTGACGTCAAGAAAATGTTATGTGACTCACTTGTCCTTTCCCATTTTGATCATTGTGATTGCGTTTATGGACCCTGCTTAGACAACGACGATGTCCGGCGTATACAAAAGGCGCAAAATTCATGTATTCGTTTAATTTATGGCATTAGGCGGCGGCAAAGGATATCTCATAAACTCAAAGAATCTTCATGGCTAAATATGTACAATCGGCGGAGACTCCATACGTTATGCTTTTTCTTTAAAATAATTAAATCAAACACTCCTTCTTATTTATGCAATAAACTAACTTACAGAACAGATGTACATAATGTAAATATTCGTCAAAGAAATTTACTTACCATCCCACGCCACCATAAGGAAATTTTTAAGAGGTCATATTCTTACAATGTTGTTGTTTGCATTAACGGTTTGATTAGATTAAATTTATTAAATTTCAATTCATCATTTCTGACATTTAAGCTTAATTACAAAAATTATTTACTAAACTCTCAGTAAAATCGTAACTGTGTTATTTTTGTGCCATCATCATATTCTGTTAATTTATTATATTATCATTAGAGTACCATATCCTTCTTCTTCATTTCATTTCCCGCTGAATTCGCTTGGCGGATGATTTCCATGGAAACAGCATACTATTTATTTATTTATTAACAAACTGCATCCAGGAATATTGTCCGCTAGGTGGATTTGGCGGGGGAGAAAGAACAAAGAAACTGATCCAACTTGTAACTGAGTCGCCTAGTTTCAAAACCTGCTAAATCCACTTTTTGTAGAAATTAAACTAATGGCACCATCTTTTAGTAAACTTAGTAGGCTTTGTATTTATACAACAAGCAAGCTTCAAAAATCTCTATATCTAATATTAATTGGCTCTGAATATTGGATAACAATTTCAAAAACCACTAAATCCACTAAGTTTCAAACTCCGCTAAATCCACTACTTTTATAAAGTAACAAAAACCCCTATATCCAACAGGTTTGCAACCCTCACTATTACAGGTTGAATGAAATTTCACTAAATCCAACAGCTGTTTATAATACCACGTTTTGTGCAAGCCATAACACAACCTTAATTAGCAGCACTCTTTGGTTTATAGAGTTGAGTGATTAGTGATTTACGTTTAACAAAACACTAATAATTATTATTATATTACCATATAAAAAGTAATACGGTGCATAATGGAAATTGTGGAAGTGCCTCCGGAAAAATCTAGAAAGCATCAACGTAATGTTAAAAAATGGAAACGATATCAGGAAAAGACAAGAAGGTTAGTATGCCTAAACTATTAAAATTTTTCAGTAGTTTGACCTTGTATATGTTTTTTAGATATTCTGCACATAATTTACCAGAATATCCAATATGTGGCCATAAAACAAAATCTTATCAATGCACTGTATTGTCTATGGAAGATATTAAAATGTTTCACAACAAATTTTATTCACTTCCTGATAAAATTACACAAGATAATTTTATACTTAAATATACCTCTGTAAGCACAGTGGCGCGTATTCGAAATCCTAATTCGACAAGACCAAGAACAATGGCTACTTCATATTTTATTTCTAAAAATAAGAAAATGGTGCCAGTGTGTAAGAATGCTTTTTTAGGAATCTTAAACTTAAGAAGGTACAGAGTTGAAGGTGTACTTGGTAGATTCCTTTATAAATCTCAAATGCCAGCTGAAAATCGTAGTGGTGATCATAAATCGGGAAGAATGAATTGCATAAGAGAGGAAATTATAAAATTCATTAAAAGCTTTGTAGTTTTAGAGAAACATTATTGTAGAGGCAAGTCTGAACGGCAATATGTTTCCAGTGATTTAAATATTAAGAAAATGTGGGACATATACAACGGATCTCATGAAAAATATCAGTGCAAATTGTCGTACTTTCGTCATCAATTTAATACAAGATTTAATATTGGATTTAACGCCCCTCAAGTTGATGTGTGTTCTACTTGTCTGGAACTTGGAGGAAAAATTAAAAGAGAGCAAAATGAAGAAGAAAAACAGTCATCGAAGACAAAACTAAAAATACACAAGATGAGAGCTAAGGCTTATTTTGAAATGTTGAAAGAACAGAAGGATCATATTTTAACACTATCTTACGATTGCGAAAAAAATTTGGTGCTTCCTAGAATTCCTGACCAAATTACATATTACAAGCGACAACTTTACCTATACAACTTTACGGTGGTAATGGGATGTTCGAAGTCAAAGTTATCCAAAGATAATGTTTTCATTCATGCTTGGTTAGAATCGCAACATTCAAAAGGATCCAACGAAATTGCTTCGGCGGTGTATGATACTTTAAAAAAAATTCTGATAGAAAAAAACATAACAGAAATTCGACTGATGTCCGATGGATGTGGCGGACAAAATAAAAATACTACAATGATAGGAATGTGTGCTAAATGGCTGTTAGAAGCTCCGCAACATATCAAAACAGTACAACTTGTTTTTCCGGTTACAGGACATTCATTTATACCCCCTGATAGGGTTTTTGGCATAATTGAGAAGGCCGTAAAGAAAAAGGACACTATTATTGATGTACAAGAATATTTCAATATATTTAAGATGGTTGGAACTGTTAAACAAGTTGAAGCAGATTGGGCCGTTTTCAATTGGAAGGATGAGGTTAAGGAGGTATTAAAATCACCTTCTACGTTTCATTTTAAAATTAATACCAGCAAGAGAATTATACTAACAAGAGGAAAAAGTGGAACTGTTTTGATTTGTGGAGAACCAAATTACAAACTTTCAGTTAATAATCCCGTTCTCTTTGTAAGAGAGGAAAGCAAATAGCTTTCATAAATCCAAAACCCATTCTAATCAACACAGTGAAACTAAATCCACTTAAAGTAAAAAATGTAAATGAATTACTAACAAAACATTTTGGAGCCACATGGAAAGAAAAGCTTAATTTAACTTACTACAAAAATGTGGTGGAAATTATGGATTCGGAAAATTTAACAGAAGATAATGCCGAAGAAGAGATGAGTTTCTGTGAAGATCATATTCCAGAAGATAATGAAATTGCTATCTGAAAAATTTACATGATAAGACATGTTTGTATTTAAGTTCAATAAACTATTTTTACTGACTATTTTTTATATTTAAAAATTTGCATGTTCTGAAATTCATTTTTATTATCATGCATTATTTAGGTCACTTCAAAAACAACTAAATCCATTTTAAGTTTCAAAATCAGCTAGATCCACAATATATTTGCAAAAATGCCGAAATAGCTAGAAATTTAATTTATTTAGCCTAGTAGTCCCACAAGTATTATCTATTATCTGACAAGTATTGTTATTAAATGAAAAAATGGAATATTATTCTGGATGTAACAGTTTTTATGGTTTTGTGACAAACAAGGTAAACTGGATTTAGTGGGTTTTGAAACTAGGCGACTCAACTATTGATTATTGTGATGTCTAATTATTATTTATATTATTTTGTGTGGGCATTGGTGGAAGAACAGAATCTGGATTTATTCAGAATTCTGAACCATTTAGCACTTTATTTACCTTGTGTAACTTGTGTTTTTATTCTCATATTATTGTATCTATTTTCTTTGGGTAAATAATAGATTTATTATTATTATTATTATTATTAATTAATTAATTGGTTGTCTAATTACTAGACATATATACGAAGACTTAAAAGATGATCTAACGATTATGGTTTAAAACAAATAGTACAATCTCTTACTCACATTTTTGAAGAGGGTGCTACGTTAGTAGGTTTAGTTATTACAAATAATTTTGATCGTGTCTCTAAAGTCGTAGATAAGCCAATTATAACGTATCATTATATTATAGAAATAGATATCTTAGAGTATTATCTTCCCGAAAAATGTTTTCTTAGAAGTAAATAATATAATGATAATTTATTAAAAATTAAATTAAATAATATACAAGCTGATTATAGAGAACCTGATGTAGGTGGTTGGCATCCTGCCAATAATAAATGCGAGGTATCAATGGAAGCTATCTAAAATGTGTTTACCATTACAGATTCACCCTGCTGATTGGAACAGTCATGTCCCATTACCAAAAAATAACATCTATCAATAACACCGTCGGAGGTTACTACCACGACGAAACGAGGATAGTAATTTCCAATGATAGATTCACTCTACTAGTTCATAAAAGTGTATTAAGCCTCGAAGAGACCTTCATCACCAATACTAAAATTGGATCAAATTAGAATCTTTTGTCAATATATTCACCTGATACACATGAAACTAAAAGAATTCCTAGTAAAAGTCAAAACCTACATAGCGCTTCTAAACCAAATATCAAATTCCCCTAAGGTGAAGTTTGAAGGCGTCTTTATTCACACTAAACGATTGAAACGCGGTATATTAAATTGAGTAGCATATTAAAGCAATTACCGGCAACCTAGATGCTGAAGACGGACAGTCCTTTAGACAGTATTAATAAATTAAACAATGACCAACATCAAATCTCCTGAAAACTCAAATATCTGTTACCTCTCTCTACAGTCATACACTGGGAAATTTTCAAGTTTTAAGTGGACATAATCCAAATTTCGAACCCATTCCAATGCAAAAATTATTAACATATCTTATTTTTTTATTGATCTTAAGCGAGCGTTTGAAACAATTGACCGTAACATTAATATTAAAACTAAAAAAAGTATGGATTTAACCACACTGTCATAGGATGGATGGCCAGAAAGTTATATAACAAATAGGTATCAAATAACAAAAGTTAATGGCAATTTATCTGAGCCAAAAATAAACAAATTTGGGGTCCCCCAAGGCAGTGTTCTTGGTCCCTTGTTATTCATTCTTTATATCAATGATCTTTGCTGATGACACTCTTATCTATCATGAAAATACAAATTTTGAAACGATGGTAACCACTGTAAATTTAGAATTAGGTCTGCTCACAGAGAAATTTAAAATGAATAAACTAAAAGTAAATGAACTAAAATCTAAATACATGTTTGTAGGTAACAATTATTTATACAATAGATTTATCAACTTAAATCTTGGTATTGAAATAAATAATGAAAATGTTGAGCTTGTTCAAGAAATTAACTATTTAGGCCTAATAATTGACCGGGAACTAATATCGACTATATATTAAAAAAGATTGGCAAGAAAATTGGTTTTATATAAGTGAATACAAGGTTAACAGTTTATAATTCTTTAATATTGCCCCATTTCCTCCACTGTGGCTCAGTGATTTAAGTAAGTTCAACAAATTTTAGTAGGTTGCAGGTTCTCCAAAATAAGGTAATGCGAAAAATGTTGGGATGTAATAGATTTTCAAGCAGTCAGCTGATGCTAAGCATATTAAATTGGATTAATATAAAACAGTTTTATTACTTTCAAACTATGACTTTTATTTTTAAAATGATCAACGGTACTTTGCCTGATTATCTTAGTAGACAATTGCTGCCTGTTACTGATATACACCTACGTAATACACGGATGGCTAATACTAGCAACTTTTATGTTAAAAGAACATCTAAGAGCAACACGATGAACAGTTTATTCCACAAAGGAGTTGTAAAATTCAATTTTCTACCTCACATAATTAAGTCCAGTACAACAGTTAAAGAGTTTAAGTCAAAATTATTATGTTTTATACACGATACTACACTCCATTTAAATTAGGATTTGTTTTATATATTTTTTATGTATTACGTGAATCATAAAGTTAAGTTATTAGTGAATATTGTATATACTTTATTTTTTTGTGGCATATTCTTCTCTTGTATTTATATTATCTATGGATAAATAAACTACTTTTATTATTACTATTATTATAATAAATACCCTAAACTAAATAGTTCTGGGGATTTTACAGTACTTATCCCTTCCCTCATATTTTTATGAAGACCGTTTCATAAGGGATTACAGACTGGTACGGGTCAGGTAGGATTCAGTTGATGACATTTTTCAGTAAAGATATTTTAAAAGTGGTGTTGTGTTAAAGTTATTCTGTGTCATGGAGAATGTACAACCAGCTATGTACAATATCACCAACATTTTTAGTACTTTTTGCAGGGGTGTCGTTTTAACCAAACGAGAATAGTAATTTTCTGAATATCTACAAATTGTTATAGCTGCATAGTTTTGTTCGTCTTGGTTCAAGTTTTGTCGTTTTAAGAACTATAATTAACTATTATTACTTTCATTTTGCGAAAAAAAAAGCTGCTACCATCTGCTATTTTCTTCATGATTTTACTTTTTAGTTCCTTCCAATAGGACAGTTGTCTGAAGATTTTTAGACATACGCCAAAACAATTGCCATTCTGTGAACATAAGGGTCAACGAGGAAAACCTTTTTATTGTAGTACCTTAATTATGGATCAAATACGTGTTCTCCATAAAAATCTTTATGAATTCAAAGAAAAGAGTAAACAAGACTTATATTATTGCATGTTGTGAAGGCAGACAATGTAAAACGTCTAAATTTAATTTACCAGATAAAATTTTCATCAGATATTTTATTTCAATATCAAAGTGTAAGAAGATTCGAGTTTGTAAGACAGCATTTCTCAAAATAACATCACGTATGAACCGAATAGAACGGTTGTAAAAAAACTTTGTTGTTCATGGAAAATCCCACAAGAACCAAGAGGGGGTGATCGAGTAGGTGATAAAAACTATCTTAGAAAAGCAGCTAGAAATTTATTGAGTCAATTAATTGTAAAGAGAGCCATTATTGCCGTAGCAAAGTTAACTATCGTATTCATGTACCATGTGAACTGAATTTTCGTAAATTGTGGGAAATATACATTTCGGCTGTTCAACGTGTTTGAGATTTAAAGAAAAACTAAAAAATACTCAACTGTCTGGTAATGAAGATACAAAATTAAACATGTGTGTTCAAAGCGTAGATAAATTAAAAGCAAAGCCGTTTTACAACCTGCCAAGCTTGCTACTTTAGTCAGCAAATCAACTACTACAACTTTGGTTCACGGTTCTTCAGGTGTTTAAATACAGATAGTGTTTTTTCTTATGAATAGTCAGAGGTAGATTATCCAAAAAATTCCAATTCGATTACTTCTGCCGTGTGGAATGTATTGGATATTTTCATTTTGAGGAAATTATTAACATATCTTAATAATAAATACCCTAAACTAAATAGTTCTGGGAATTGTACAATACTTATCTCTTCCCTCATATTTTTATGAAGACCGTTTCATAAGGGATTACGGACTGGTACGGGTCAGGTAAGATTCAGTTTATGATTAGACATTTTTCAGTAAAGGTGTTTTAAAAGTGGTATTGTGTTAAAGTTATTCTGAGTCATGGAGAATGTACAACCAGCTATGTACAATATCACCAACATTTTTAGTACTTTTTGCAGGGGTGTCATTTTAACCAAACGAGAATTGTAATTTTCTGAATATCTACAAATTGTTAGAGCTGCATAATTTTGTTCATCTTGAATTATTACTTTATCATTTTGCGAAAAAAAGCTGCTACCATCTGCTATTTTCTTCATGATTTTACTTTTTAGTTCCTTCCAATAGGACAGTTGTCCGAGGATTTTTAGACATACGCCAAAACAATTGCCATTCTGTGAACATAAAGGTCAACAGGGAAAACCTTTTTATTGTAGTACCTTAATTATGGATCAAATGCGTGTTCTCCATAAAAATCTTTATGAATTCAAAGAAAAGAGTAAACAAGACTTATATTATTGCATGTTGTGAAGGCAGACAATGTAAAACGTCTAAATTTAATTTACCAAATAAAATTTTCATCAAATATTTTATTTCAATATCAAAGTGTAAGAAGATTTAAATACAGATAGTGTTTTTTCTTATGCACTGACACGATTCGATTGTTCGCTGATGGCTGTGGCGGCCAAAATAAAAACGTCATAATAATGACTATGCTTTCAGTCTGGCTTCAGAAGGCTGCACCACAACATATAACCACTGCTGATAATATTTCCAATACTTAGGGCACTCTTTCTTACCGACAGACAGAGTGTTTGGAATGATTGAGAAAGATATTTAAAAAAAAAACTGAGTTTATTACGCCTACCGAATATGACGAAATTATTAGGGCTCATTCGACTGTGCGCAAGATTGGTATAGATTGGAAAATATTTGACGGGAAAAAGTAATCAGAAAATAACATTAAACCCCCAGGTGCAAGGCACTTTCAGTTTAACAAATCGAAAAAAATTATTTTTACCAGCGGAAAGACCAACGTACTGATACGCGAGGAGCCCAATTAATTATAATATTGATGTGAGTGAAGCGAAGACAGTTTGCAAACGGGAAAAAAATCGAGTATAATTTCTCTCCTACAGAAACATTATGGAGAAGATTGGTGACAAAATGTAAAACTATATTTTTTAATGACTTTTTAATAACACTTAATCAAATAACGGAAACCAGGAGGAAGTTGAAGAACTATGCACTAACTCGTGTGATGCTGAATTTCCAATATAATTATTATTTTAATGTTTCTATTATTATTACTAGCAATACAAAATAATTTATTTTATAATTTTGTTATTTTATTCCGTAATATACTTTTTTGTATGCATACGACAGTTCAAAACTCATTTTCTGCATAAGCCCGGTGGCATATTCATATTCTGCCAACGTTAACGTACAATCGGATCTGTTCGTGGCGTTCGCCGGTTAGCGTTGGCAAAATATGAAGCAAAAATTATAGCGTTGGCACTTTATAATAAAATTTGGGAGGGAATTCAGTCATCTGTTGTTATCTGTTTAGTTATGCGAAATTAATAGACATGTTTGATAAAAGACCTACTAATTATAATTATTTCAATGTGAATTCTTCTGAGTTTAGGATCGATATTAGTACGCAAGAAGATCTTGAAGTAAGTAATTTTGTTTACTAATTTTGTACTATTTTAAACCTAACCTATACCACCACGTGCAATAGAAGTAAACAAAAATGTTGTTTCAAGTATTTTACTATAATGAACCTAAACAAATTAGTGAGTAGCAGTTTACTGCCAAAGTTTGAAAAAGTTTTTAAACGCTTATTTTAACATTAATATACTTACTTCTAAAATATAGTGTACCAAACGAATTTTTTGTTTTTTAATTTGTTTAACACAATATACAGAGTGACTCAACAAGGACGCCAATGTTGATATCCCTATTAATATTTATGCTGCATATTTTTCTTTTCAATAACAGTTTTAGGAGACCAATAAAACTACAACTTGAAATTATATTATAGGGCGTTACACAAAATAGTGGAATACCAATTTATTTTTTTAACTAGGAGACTGTATATTCAATATAAGTGAATTAGTTCGTGTTTAGTATTGAGTCAAACAGAGCACAGTTATTTAGGATGTATTTTTTCGTTTCGATTTTATATTTTTTGTAATTTTTTATTTCTGTTATTTGTAAAGGAAGGTTGAATAATTTGAAACCCTGGAAAAATACAAATCGCTGTGAGAGATTTATTCATTTTGGGAACGACGATTTTTTTATGTTTAAAATCTAGTCATATAATTTGACGTTTGATTATGATTATTTCCCATTTTAAAAGCCCATAGCAAACAGTGGTATGTGTAAATATATCTAATGTTAAATAGACCAGTCTCTTTATATAGTTTCTCACTTGAGAATAGAAAAGATTTTCTGAATAATATTTTAATAAGTGTTTTGAGCAACTTGCAGAATATTTAATGCATTTTTATATGCACCACCCCAGACTACGATGCTATAATTTAAAATTGATTCTACTAAAGAGTTATAAGTAAATCTTTTCTGCTTAAAATATTTCTTAATTCGTAGAATTTGTGCATTTGTATAACTAGTTATGGTCCCCTTGATTTCGTAAAACATTTATTTAAAAAAAAACTTCCATATTACTACAGTAAATATTAACGGAGACATCTATCTCGGCACCCTTGTTGACTTGCCCAGTATAATTAATAACGTCATTTACAGACATGGGTGACCGAATTCAGTGAGTTAACAAAAGTTACTTGACGATGTACTACCACTGTAAAAACGCCACTTGCAACGTCAAGAAAAAATATTTTTAGAAGATATTATCACTGCCATTTTAATGTGAAACAATGTCGTGCCACAAAAAAAATCTCGGAACATTGACTGCCCTGCAAAAATAAAAATAGTTCTTGAGAAACCTGGAGGTAATAATTGAGAAAATAGAAAAATATGGCCATGTGTTGTTAAACTAATCGATGAACATAATCATACTATTGTTAGCATTGAAGCTCTTCTAAAAAGACCCATAGGAATTGAAACAAAAAAAGATATTTTAGAGTTATTTGAAAAGGGTCACTCGGCTGCATTGCATACATATCATACATTTATCGCTATGAAAATAGAAATGGAGTTAGGTGATGAATATGAACATTTTGTTTTAGATAGATACGTTTGTCCGACCAAGACGGATTTCTCAAATTTATGGGCGACACATTTTAAAAACATTTATGGTGATCGTACTGGGGAAGGGATGTTACAAACATTACAGACTAATTTAGAGAATAATAAATTTACTAGATCTAAGATAATATGAAGCGGAAATCACTATGCTGTTTGTTTATGCACGCCTATAATGCAACGAGCTACTCAACATCTTATCCAGTCATCTGGTATCTTATTCGTAGATGCCACTGGCAATTGTGACGTGCAGAATCATACAATATATTTTTTGCAACTCAATCGCCAGCAGGAGGTGTACCAGTTGGGTGTATCATTGCTAGTTCGCAAAAAGAAGAAGTATTTGATATGGCGGCCTCCAGTTTAAAAGAAATTATGCCAGTAAAAATTATTCCAAAAGTGATATTAACTGATGATGGCTTAACTAAGAGATGTATTTTAAAGAAACATTGGCCTGAGTCAGAATTATTTATATGTTCCTTTTATGTTCTAAAAGCAGTATGGAAATGGTTCGGAGCAGCGAAGAATCTAATAAAAAAACAGACAGACAGGCAATGTACAAAAATTTCAAAAATATTTTAATGTCGAAAACTAAAAAAGAAATGAATGTGAATATACGCATTTTTTTGAAAAATGCCTTTACCCGCAATTCTCAAATTATATTATCATATATTATTTGGCAAATAGTAGATTTAAGACATGGTGCTTATATTATAGACAGAAGTTTATTACTCGTGGGACTGATGCTAATAAATATGTAGAAGTTATGTTTCGTCTATTTAAAGGCATTCCATTAGAAAGAACAAATGCTTTCAATTTAAATCAATTAACTGATTTTGTAGTTACTAATTTTGAAACCTATTACAACAAACAACGATTATTAGATGCTGTCTTAAACAGAGAACGAAAAAATACCTCAAAACGTCTATGTCCTGACGAAAAAAATATATTAGATAAAATAGAATGTCTTTCTTCCACCGAGTATAATGTTGAAAGCTTTTCAGATGCATCGAAAATAATTTACTTTGTTGAGATGGTATCAGGCATTTGTAGTTGTCCCCAAGGGTGTACATGAAAACTATGCAAGCATCAATCGGCCATAATTAAGAAGTTTCATTTTGAAAATGTAGTAAATATACTGTTGTTACCAGAAAAAAAATATATGAAATTGCAACTGGCATGCAACCTTTAATTATTGAATATTGCTGAAAATAATATGTATGATAGTACTGATAATGATGTCGAATGTGTATATAATGGGGATTTAAATAAAAATGTACTAGATAATTCTCAAATGCAAACAACAATTATTACACCTACCAAAGAAGATCTTGAAGACGTTAAACAAAAATGGGAAGCATTTAGCAAGCGATTAATGGACCATTTAGAAGACGATCCAGCTGGTTTTTGTCCCGCCATTAATAAGTTTGTAAGCAATTCTGAGGTTTACGCCCACACCGCTGGTGCACTTATGTCTCGACTCTACACGTCAGTTAAATACAATGGAGTCCTCCCAAAACATAAAAATTCTATTCACCGTAAGGGCAAAAAATATCAATCCAACCTACTTTAATATCCCGAAGAAAGTCTGAAATGACTGGGCGTAGAAATATATCAGCAGGAAGAAAAGTGAAAGCACTAGCAAAGAAGAAAACTACGGCCCCTCATGCGTTTCAAAAATGTGTGGATAAAAATATTAGCTTAGGAGACAATAAGTTTAAAAAATAGAACGTTTGTATACAAGATTATTGTACTCTCCAGATTTTTTAACGTTACAATAAAATATTTTAAATTAAAGGTTATGTGTTATGTATATTCAATAATTAAAAACTACAGATATGTAACAATTTAAACATTCACAATTAACAGAATAAAATCACAGATACTTTCAAAGGCAAACGGTTGTAAATAATCTTACTTCATATTTTGCCAACGCCATTAGATCAACACAACTGGAAGCCGGAACTTGTAGAGAATTTCTTATCGACCGACTCCAAATATGCAAATTGGTAATATTTGTTTTAATTGTTATCTAGAATAAATTTTCAACGAGTCTAACAGCCACTTGCACCGTTTACAATTTAAGCGATGAATAAGTAACTAAGGTTTAATTTTTAAACCACGTTTAACTTACATCTTATTGCACCGTGCCATATTGTTCGCGGTTTATGTAGTTGATAGTTTAACTTGTGATTTTAGGGAATTTGGTATTCTGCTAACTTCTCTTTCATTAATTCTAACTTTATTTTTCTGAACTGTCCTTATAACCCTCTTTGGTCTTTATCTTTAATATCTTTGAATATTTGTTGTGTGCACGTGCAGAGGCACTTAATCCTAGTTTTGACTATTTATTTGTTGCTATTATATTTTTTCACAAGGTTTTTACAAACATGGAACATCCCAATAACAGTAAAAGGGCAAGATCCGCAAATTTTTCTCTAGAGGAAAAACTTTTATTGATAAATACAGCCGCAAGATACAAACATATTTTAGAAAACAAACAAACAAACACTGTAACATCCCAAGAAAAGGCAAACGCTTGGGTAAAAATAGCGAAACAATTTAATATCGCAGCTCCAAATGGATGTCTCAGGTCTGTGGAATGCCTGAAACGGTTTTACGACCATGAAAAGAAAAAAGCACGTAAAGTTGTCGCAGAAGAAAAGAAAGAAATAAATCTTACAGGGGGTGGACCAAGCGTAAAAGTATTTAAAGATCCATGTCATGATTTAATACTATCAATGCTTAACGAAAAAACTGTGTATAGTTTAAAAAACTCTTTCGATGGTGATAATATCTCCTCAACACAAGGCTCAACATATTTACCTTCTGATTCTAATGTAATATTGGAGTTTAGGAATGAAAATGATTTAAATTCTATCATTCCCGATGAAGAAATAACTGTGGAACAGAATATGGTAATTTATTAAAATTAAAATTGTCATTATGAGAATGACTAGAATTTTACCATTTCAGAGTCCAAGAAGGATTATTCCTGTGTGTACTATAGCTTCTCCTGTACCATCGACTTCTTCAGAAAATGACTTTGAACTTCCAGAAGTAAGTAAAATATTGATGTAACAAACATCCATTTGATTTCGAGTTTAATAATTCTGTAATAATAGGCCTTTCTGAATAGAAGGGAAACATTTTCTGACTTTATACAAATAAAAACTATATGTAAATTAATACACTGTTTCAGCATACCTGGAAAAAAATATAAACCGACTGATTTACGTAAACCAATAAGTATGTCTCTGATGACGAAGCCCAACATCAATGAACCTTCCACAAGTAATGCACATGCCGGTGCTGTAATGTGTACTACAGAAATCGAAAATTCATCTAAACGAGTGGAAAGTTATTTATTTTTTAAATAGCATTTTACAATTATAAATTAAGACCGAGAATTAAGCATATTTTATAAGCAACAGCTGTACTTCATAAAGAACATTTTAATTTGGGTGGCATACATAATATATATTGTGTATGTTAGTAATTAGTGATACTGCCGATAAGATAATAGCTAAGGCAATATACTAAATCATATATCATGGATTCGATACGTGATGAGAGAATCATATCTCTCATCTTGGCCCTCGAATGTGTTTATCGTTTCATAACTTTAAAATAATACATAAATACTTTTTTTTAGACTAATGATTCTGACACACCAAAACAAAGAGGAAAAAAACTTGGGAAAATGAATTCGTCCCGGCGACGTCCTGCAACCACTATTAAGGCATTAACCTCTTCAAATGTAGCAGAACAGTATGACGTACTTTTAAAGAAAAGATTAGAAGTTGTGAATTTGCAGAAAAAGAAATTACAGACTGAAATTAGCGCGTTCGAAATAGAACACAAGTTGAAAGTAAAATTGCTAGAAAAAGAATTAGAATTAAAAGAGAAAGAATTAAAACGTAATTAAGTGTTCATTTATAATAATCTAATTTTTACTTTTATATACTTATATAGGTACTTTCTACTGGTTTACATTTATACCAAATAAAATTAATTAAAACAGCTTCTGTGTAATTTTTTATTAACTTTTGATTCATAATCTCTATTGGAAATTAACATAAGTATATGAAAGTGATACAATAATAATAAAATGTTAATAAAATTCTTTGTTAAATATTGTATTAACTGTAATGTAAATTCATTAGAAATATGGAAGTTTTTTTTACAAAATTCAATTTTAGAAACCAAAGTTGATTAAAAAAATTTCATATAAACTATAAATATTGGGTACATATATATATGAACTGATCTGTTAAGTAAAGAATATATACAATGATTTGTAAAATGAACCAAAATTAATTTGTCTTACAAGCGAGAAAAATAATTCGTTATAATGTCATTTCTAAAATTATCTGCTGGAATATTATCAGCAAAATCGACAGGAAGTGGAACATCTGGAATGTTTCCCATGGCAATTAGATAATCCAATTCCTCAGCATTTACATCATGGGGTATTGGAGGCTCTGCCTCATGCATATCTATAGCAATATTATGCAGCACTGCAGTTGCTATTATAACTATAAGAATTGTATCTACTTTGAGCCTCATCCCATATGCTAGGACAGAAAACCGTCTCTTCCAGACACCATAACATCGTTCAATAATATTTCTCGTCCTTATCAGTGACTCATTACATAGCATCTCTCCTCTCGTAACAGGGTTCAAAAAGAGGGTAAAACAATATGATCTCACTGAATATCCACTATCGCCTGAAAACCATTTAAATGAAGATTAATTTGTAACAAAACTCGCATGCAGTTAGATCAACATCTTATACTATTTCCTTAGTTTTTTAATTTGTAAGATATTTTGTCTGCACTTATTTACCTATTAAAACACAGTTTGGAAATTCCCTCGCTTCAAAACGTGCTCTGATTCTGCTATTATTGTATATTGTTGCATCATGAGCAGACCCAGGCCAACGAGCAACGACATCGCAAAACTGTAATTTCGCATTACAAACAGCTTGTGCATTTATTAAGTATAACTTCCGGTTTCTAAATACTTCTGCGTCGTCTCCCCCTAAAAAAATATATATATGTAAAATATGTTTAACCTCAACAGCGTTGTCGTTTTTACCTGGTGACTGAATTTTCACATGGGTGCCATCTATGACGCCTAAAAGTCTAGAAAAGGACGCAACCCTATAAAACTCATTTTGCGTGTGAATAATTTCTTCTGGCGTTGGCATTTTCACATACCTTGGATAAAGCCTTGCAATTGCTGTAGAAACTCTTACTATTATTCTCGACACTGTAGATATATCCATTCCAGAAAGGTCAGCGACAGTGGCCAAATGTCCAGCACTGGCATAAAACCTTAATGCAGTCAACAACTGCTGGATGGGAGACACACTGTTATTTCTATCAAAGTAAAAATTACATTTTACTGCTAACCAGTAAGCTAATATAAAACAATATTCTAACTCATCCTCAATGAGAGTAAGCAAATGTAGCCCAGTATTCTTCATTAACCTAAACCTCTTAAAAAATGTAAGATTATCTAAATTATGAAAATGATCACTTCTTTCATATATTCTTCTAGGGAACCCAAAATCTATTATCTCCATTATATCCAAGTCGTCATTGAAGATATCAAAGTCGGAATCAGAATCCATCCTACGATTTGCAGATTTTCGTTAACTGAACACAGACAAACCTTTCCCGCCTTCACAAAGTGTCAGATTTAAACAATTAAAGTATGTGGTTATGTATACCAACGGCTGCGCACAAACGACGATTACGTTTAAACGCCTTTTAAACCATCAAATTTGGGGGTTTAAGTTAACAGTAGTTTAAGCGAATTTAATCTTGGATTAAAGAGCGGTGCAACGAAAACTTTATATTTAACTAAGGTTTAATCGTAATCCACCGTTAAACACTGCGGTGCAAGTGGCTGTTAGAAATTTATAATATAAAAAATATATATATTTTTTGTACACATTTTATAAACATCACAACAATCGTCAATATTCTTTATGATGATATCTACCTTCAATGTTTCGTACTAACGTTTATTCGTTTCAAATTATTATTATCAGAAGTATTAAAGTTGTAAAATAGTTAATATTTGTAAATTCTGACAGTCATGTCATTTTGACAGTATGATGTTTATGATTAGTTATGTCACAATTTTAAGTTGTCATTTTGACGGTCTAGGATATGTCAAGCTGGCAATTTGAAGTTATGCCCAGTGTCAATTGACGGGGTAATGTAAATTTGTGTTGGTACGATTGTTTTAAAATTATTGAAAATGACAAAATTTTAGTGATAGCTTTTTATTTTAAAAAAAGAGAGTTGTTAAAAAAACGGAACTAAGGGGAATAACAATTTTTATTTTGAAAGCACGGACAATTTTTGAGAATTTTAAGAAGAGAACAATTATTGTGAAAGAAGAGATTTTTAGATCATTAGCAAGGAGATTCTGAAATAAATTGATTTGGAAATAAGAAGATTATCCCGTACTATGCCAGCTAGCCGTTCACACATAAGTTGTGCTTTTGTTCTGAGTTGAGCATTCTTTTGATCAAAATAGACGAAAAGGGTAACACTTCGTAAACGAACGGCTGACAGACTATTAGCAGAAGGCAGTGACATCGTTTGATAAGCCCGTTGTAGTTTTAATAACCAACTGTCCTGGCATATTTATTATTTCTATTGTAGATATCGATAACATTGAAGATCTAGGAAATATAGAGATCGACAAGACGCAACCGTTTAAAGGCGCATTTAAAATTCACCAGGCCATACGCAATATGGAATCACACATCTTGAGATTTCGCAAATTTAGCTGCTTTGAATGTAAAGAACAATGTCAACATTTCGATGCAGGAACACTGAATTTTGAAGTTACAACATGTGATGATGATTTACAGAACATTAAATCAGTGCAGTTGAAGATACGTAATACAAGGCAAAGTAAAAAAATCAATTATTTAAATGTCTACTCATCCTGGCATGATGAAAGAGACAAACCTCTCGAAACATTAAAAATACTTACAAATATAGCAGTAAAAACTAGTGATTTATTTCACTCTTGTAAGATCAGTAAAACAAAAAAAAATCTAGTCAGACATAATGAATACAGGTACATTACTGTGTGTCAAGATGAGATAAATGAGGGGGAAATCAAAGTTACATTTTTAAATACGGTTGGAGATGATGGATTAACTTTCAAATAATGCAAGGAAATAGAATGTTCGATAAGTTTATGGTACCGGTAAATATCTTTGAGGCAGTTTTAGTTGTTAGGACAATTAAGCTTGTAAATATTCACTTGTTGGTGCAACCACTCATATAGAAATAAAATACATAATTTACAAGATATGTCTCCTTTTTTATATAAGCACTTTATACGGACATTTTAAAGGGTGATTCCAGCGAACTAGAAAAAATTTGCAGTTACCCTAAAATATCTCAGAGAACTGTTGTAGATATACTGCAAAAAAGTTATAAACTCTATGAGAGGGACATAGCTTAATAGGAGGTAGAGAACATCAGTGGTAACCGGAACCTCCCATAGAAATGTCTCATTGGGCCTTCATTACGAAGTTACTGGGTGTTAAATAATTTTTGGCCAAACCTGTTTTTTGTCATAACTTTGACAGGGAATGAAATAACGGATTCATATTTGGTACGGCTAATGTACTAACGAGCCCCAAGAGGTACATGTATAAAAAAAATATATCCAGGTCCGGATTCACTATAATTTATGTTTCTTTGCATCAATAAAACATCACCCGGTATATATTTTTTTGAAATTTCGATACGATATCCGAAAAGAGCAAGAAAAAACAAACAAAATGGCCTATTTAATTTTTTTGTTACACCTTCGTGGTTATTTAAATACGTTGTTAAATGTGCAAGAAAATGGATTACAGAACCCTATTAAATGAGAGGCACGTGAAATAAATAGTTTTATAACAAAAATTTGCAAAAATTCTATTGAGCCTAGGTGGTCTGGGTGAATCCTAATTCCAGCACGTTTTAAAGGTCCATTTTGGTAAAAAACTGTGGTCCTAATAAGTAATCGGGTATGAAATAACAAAATTTTTAATCAATCACAGTAGGCTTGTTCAAAGTGACAGATAATAAAAAGAAATCTCCTAAACAGTTGAATAATTGTTTGTTAGTAATTTAATGTGTCAATAATCCGCATTTAGTTAGTGAAAACTTGTGAAAATATTTTAACTATGCCAGTAAAATTTACAAACGTGGAATATGCTGACATAATATTCATCTATGGTTTCTGTAATGGAAATGGTAGGTCGGCGGAAAGAGAATATCGGCTGCGTTTTCCTGGTCGACGATGCCCTAATCATAAAACCTTTAGTACGGTGTTCCAGTATGCAAGACAACACGGAAAGTTTCCTACTTCTGCAGTTGTGGAGCGTGTTTTACAACAAGGTGTGCAGGAACAAAACAATATTATAAACGTAGTTCAAGAAAACCCAAATATGAGCACTAGACGAATCAGTTTGGCAACTGGTATTCCTCATTGGCGAGTATGGAGAACCCTAAAAAGAGAACGTTACCATCCATATCATATCCAGCAGGTACAGCGTCTTCAACAAGGCGACGATATCCCCCGCCTGGCATTTTGTCATTGGTTGTCTAACCATCGCTCAGTCATTTACAGAACCTTATTTACGGATGAGGCACAATTTACAAGGGATGGAGTAAACAATTCACGAAATAATCATAAATGGGCACAGGAAAACCCACATGCGGTACGCCAACGCCGTTCGCAACACAGGTTTTCTGTAAATGTTTGGGTCGGACTTGTGAATAGACATTTGATAGGGCCACATTTTTTTGAAGAAAGATTGAATGGTGAAATTTACTTTGATTTTCTTCAAAACATTTTACCGAATATGTTAGAAAATATCGGTATAAGAGGCATGTTGTTTCAGCATGATGGGGCCCCACCACATTTTAACCTTCAAGTAAGAGAACACTTAAACAATGTGTATCCTAATAGATGGATTGGACGTGGGGGTCCACATGAATGGCCACCAAGATCTCCTGATTGTAACCCTTGTGATTACTTTTTATGAGGCCACTTAAAAAACGAGGTTTATAGCATTGAAATTGAAAGTAGACAACATTTAATCCAGCGCATCGTTACAACCTGCGACGAAATACGGAATAATCCAGAAATGATACGTCGAGCAATTGGTGACCTTTCTAAACGCGCAAGAAAATGCACAGAATGTGGGGGAGGACATTTTGAAAATTTACTTTAGTGTCAATTACGTTTTATTTTTAAACACATTTAGTTATTGTTTTGTTATTTATTGTTAATTGAATGGAAAATATTTTATTTATTTAGATTTTAGTTTGTTCTCTTTTCCAATTTTTATTAAGTATAAAATGTTGATGATTTTCTTGATCAAAGTAACTGGTTGCTTAGGCCTAAATGGTTTAAATTATCTGTCACTTTTATTCTTTGAACAAGCCTACTGTGATTGATTAAAAATTTTGTTATTTCATACCCGATTACTTATTAGGGCCACAGTTTTTTACCAAAATGGACCTTTAAAACGTGCCGGAATTAGGATTCACCCAGACCACCTAGGCTCAATAGAATTTTTGCAAATTTTAGTTATAAAACTATTTATTTCACGTGCCTCTCATTTAATAGGGTTCTGTAATCCATTTTCTTGCATATTTAACCACGTATTTAAATAACCACGAAGGTGTAACAAAAAAATGAAATAGGCCATTTTGTTTGTTTTTTCTTGCTCTTTTCGAATATCGTATCGAAATTTCAAAAAAATATATACAGAGTGATGTTTTATTGATGCAAAGAAGAAACATAAATTATAGTGAGTCCGGACTTGGTTATATATTTTTTTATACATGTACCTCTTGGGGCTCGTTAGTACATTAGCCGTACCAAATATGAATCCGTTATTTCATTCCCTGTCAAAGTTATGGCAAAAAACAGGTTTGGCCAAAAATTATTTAACACCCAACCCAGCAACCTCGTAATGAAGGCCCAATGAGACATTTCTATGGGAGGTTCCGGTTACCACTGATGTTCTCTACCTCCTATTAAGCTATGTCCCTCTCATGATGCAACACCCTGTATTGGCGCTCCACGGTTATAGTTCCAACACTCCAAATTGAAAAAAATACATCAAATTAATCAAGTTCTTCATTCTATTCTATTTCGACAGTCGAAAAAGGTGCACTTGTTCAGTGACGCTCGTAATAAAACTCAAAAGTAAACAGTGAAAAGTAAACGAATAGAGACGGGATTTAGCTGTGACGGACCGGAAAAAATCCCGTAAACTCAAAAAATAATAATAAAAGTGAATAGATAATTTAAAAAATTGACAATTTCCTCAACATAATGTAACATTTGAATAATCAAATTTACCATTTATTCAAATTTCCTCATATTTCCTTATGCTTAACGCGCCCTGTATAACACATGGATGGATTTTTGTAGCTGAAATTCACTGAAGATTGCAACTATTTGTTAAGTATAGTGTATAACAATTTTGTATTGTTATTGTTAATACCATACTTTAATAAGTCTTGTATATTAATCATAGTTTAGTTATATTTTATTTCATTTTACCATTTTTGTACAGTTCCCAGTTCTTCCAGGCGGCTTCTTCCTAAAGCATAACTTTATTTAATTATAGTTAACACTTAATGATTCATGTGCAACTATACGGATATATAATATGTCAATTCATACTTTCTATTATTCATAATATTTAGGTTTAAATGTTAAATAATTACTTGCCTCTATGATTTATAGGTTATCCAATGGCAATTTGCAATAAATCATAACAAATCGGTTTGTGAAACCAACATTTACTATCGCAGACTATATTAACAACATAATATAAAGCAGTGACCTCTACTGGTATAGAAACTAATAGTTTAGTGTTTACAGAGTCGTTTATTTGTATAGTGGTGGTACTTACATAATTCGATACCAGGTGGCTCTATCTTCAATCTTTATAAATTCAAAGAAAAGAGTAAACAAGACTTATATTATTGCATGTTGTGAAGGCAGACAATGTAAAACGTCTAAATTTAATTTACCAGATAAAATTTTCATCAGATATTTTATTTCAATATCAAAGTGTAAGAAGATTCGAGTTTATCCGTATGAGAGATGGAATTTGGATTTCTCTAAAGGACTATTCGGTCCAGCCTACAATTCCTACATTAACTTTCAACGTACTTATTACGGTAGAGACATAAGCGAACCAATGCTAATTTATGGTAATTTTATGAAAAATCCTCTGTTTGTTATCGACTGCTCTCATCAATCAGAAACCGTAAAATCGTCCACCGTCGACATTAAGTTAGAGTTTGAAACTAGGAAGAATAAGTTTCCTTCTAAGGTAAGGTCTTTGCACTAATTTTACATGATGCATTAGTAAATTACAGTGCTCTAGATGGATCCGTTTATTTGAGATGAAATTATATAACATTCTTATTGTCAAGTTTATTTTATGTAAATGTTAGATTCTTAACATTAGTATAAGTTTAATATTGTAACGAATAGGCAATAAATTAGATGCATTAACAATAAATATGACTTTTATTTCTATCATAATGACTAAAGGCACTTTAAGTAAATTGTCTACATATTTCAACCAGATTGACAAGAGTCAACAAAACTGAAAACACTTTCCAAAATTGAAATTAAAATTATTTCTCCCACTTCTCCACCGAACTCATATATACTGCTAGAGTAAGGTAAGTCTAAAGTTAGTCTACCAAAACGTTTACAAAATGTGGATGGCATACGCTGAAGCTAGTGACAGTAAAAGTGAAGTTGATGACTTAAACATCGCGCTACAATGTAAATTTAATCGTTTGGCTTTCGATGCAGAACATGAAGCGGTGTACGGCATGGAACAATTTTATTCCATATCAGAATGTGAAAATCTCGCTGAAAGCTACCTACAACCGTGGCTATAATGTTTGCGAGAAATATTTAACTGGTAAAACTGACATAGATTTACTGGTATGCAAATTGCAAGAGCTGCATTTAACTAAATTTATATTAACCTAGAAAATTTTCTACCAGCACATCTACAAAAATATTCGACTGGCATAAATGAGGAGGAGGAGAGAGTAAAGGCTGAAGAGGAAGATGACGCAGATGCAATCCCGAGAGACGAGGGGCAAGATGTTTAACTGAGACCCTAATCAATATCACTTATATTTATAATTATTATTTTTCATTAATTGTACAGTTCAAATGCTAAATAAAAATATTTCCATGTTAACTACTCTTTTTTATTATTATTATTATAAGAATGAACAAAGTTAGTAAATAATAAACATATGGGATAATGTAACATACAGTGTAAAAATTGTCATAATAAAATTCTTGAACTAATGCGTACACTCTTAGTTCATTTACATATAAATTACCCCAACATTCTGAAGATAAATAAAATATAAAAATTTTTTCAATTTTAGTTATCAAGAATGTCTATAGTTAATAAAATTTTTAATCTCTGATAGAAATAATTAATCTGCATCTGCAAATCTGTAATTAATATACATATACGGGGTAAAATATTGTCATCTCATTTGATAATTTGCACAATAAACATTCACCTGCGATCTATCGCCGCCACGGGAGCCATGGAACGTGGAGGTGGTGTCTCAACCGGCCAATCGCAACTACTAAGGGACTATATGCTACTTACATAAACTCAAAATACAGGGAATCAAGGAGTTCCTCTGTAGATACTGAACATGAAATATCTACCTTAGCCCAGTTGCCAGAGATTAATTTTGATGAAAAGAATTAATTGTTACCTCGCTAATTTTTTCATGAAAGGTTAGTTTTCTATTAGTAGAAAGTGGCTTAAAAAAGTTTACCAAAATATACCCCCGCATACCGTTATAAACAACACTCTGAAACGAAAAAATTCAGTTTTTGCTAATATCTCGAAAAACAATAATAATAAAAAAAATGGATAGCACCACGTGAAAGAGCGGGAAATTTTACATAAATATAGTATAAAAGTTTTTTTAAATAAATGTTTCCCTTAGCATAAGAAATTATTACAGCTCACTAGTTCGGCTCAATATTTCAAGCGCGTAGCACAGGGCCGCTACATAATAAAGACAATTTGTACCCATTAAAAACGAAAAAAAAAAACAACAAAGTAGCGTTTTAAAGAGGAAGACTTCAGCTTTCCAACGGTATACTTACTTTTAATTTTTATATTTTTTATTTCTTTTAAATTGCACGTGAAAGTTAAGCTTTATCATTTTTTTCCACTCTATATTAAAACATAAATATTAAATAAAATACTAATTAAAAAAAAATCCTTGTAGATATAGCTTGTTTATACCCTAAACTTCAATCTAAGATTCATTTTTATGCTGTTTCAAGGTAAAAAAAAAAATTATATCACTGGTGTTTCTTTCATTTTTTAGGGTTAGGAAATTTTCACTTGAAAACTTGTCTAAAACGGTTAAAAGAGACTTGTAGGTAGATTTTCCGTTTCAGAGGGTTGTTTATAAGGGTTCGCGAGGGTAGATTTTGGTAAACTTTTTTGAGCCACTTTCTACTAGCAAAAAATTAACCTTTCATGAAAAAATTAGCGAGGCAAAACCCGTGGCAACTGGGCTACTTTCATTTTGATATTATTTGTAACAAGTTTGGGGTACAAGAAGTAGATATATCTGCAACTCACTTAAATGCAAAATTTATATTTCATGGAAACCAGATCCATACTCAACGTGTACAGATTGTTTTATTATTTCTTGGTCTAACATTTCATTCTCCATGATTAATAAAAGTTCTCATTAAAATGATCGAAGAAAAAGCTACTGGGATTGTAGTAATACCTAATTGGCAAGGAACCCGAATTAGACACGTTTGTTATCACATTTCAGGACACCACACCCAATGTGGAAGAAAATTACACTGATGGCAGGTCTTTTATCTGGCAGTCTTTTTTAAAACGGAACTTCCCGGCCGCTGGAATACATGTAATCATTGCCTCCATATCTGCAGAGACTCTTAAGCAGTATGAGTCCTGCAATCCTCCATGCAATTGTAAATAAAATTATTATCGAACTGGAAAACATCGGATTTGAAATGTTGGGTATTGTGTCTGATAATAATTCTATTAACAGAAAGGCCATGTCATTATTTAGTGATCCACCCCAATTTTTAAATAAGTATAAATATCCGAAAAACCCAAACAGATCATTGTTTTACGCAGTGGATTCGGTTCATATTCTAAAGTGCATAAGAAATAACTGGCAGAATCAAAAACCAGCCCACTACATGAAATTGTCGGAATTCGAAGGTGACACTGATGAGGCAAACTTCGTTTTATGCGATTCGTCAAATGCACTCTGCGGAAAATCAATATTTACTTGAACATGTGTATAATTTAACACCAAAACAAGCTGTGTATCCTACGTCCATCGAACGTTAGAACGTAGAATGGGTGGCTCTTAGGTTATTTAATCCACACAGATTGCGACTGCATTGCCAAGACACCAGAATTTATTACCATAATCTGTACGTGGTAGAAAAAGTTAATGTAAAAACACTACTGTGAAAAACGAGTGAAAAATCCTTCACAAGAACTAATAACGAAGGATTTTGAACAAAAGCAGTTAAAGGACTACGTAAAATGGTTGGACGTATGGGAAAAATACAACGGAGATGGTAAATTTATAGACAACTCACTATGCGTTGAGGAATACTACGAAATGTTTGACCAAAATGGCAAAATATTGTTTTTCTACGACAACATCAAAATATGTTTATTTTAAGAGTGTAAACTCAATCATAAGTAACTGCATTTTGCACGGAATTTCATTTCGCATCGGTTGCCAGGCAAGTTGCTAAGTGACAAATGCGATATGAAATATTTCGTGTTAGATTTCACTCATTTTAACTGTTTTTGATGACAAAATTTTTAAGGCGGCTTAGAGAATATGACGCCCAACGACGGAGTAATGAAATGTCATTCTAGATTGTTTCTGTCAACATCTTTGTACATTTGCAGATAATTTCGGGGTTATTTCCAATAAATTTGATGATTAATATGGAAAGTGATATTGATAATGACTTAGAATTGACACCCCCAAACATAAGAGAAGCGGCAAAGTTAACAACACTAAATTTATTACCAGAAACATCGAAGAAAATGTATCAACGCGCTTACAACCACTTTTTAGATTGGAGAAGGGATCAAAACGCAAAATCGTTTTCCGAGGACGTCTTAATGGTTTATTTTAGCGATTTGGCGAATAAATTCAAAAGTTCTACTTTATGGACACAATACTCAATGCTGAGAACGACTCTTAGTATTCATGAAAATATAGATATCGCCAAATATTTGAAACTGACAGTATTCCTCAAGCGACAATCCGAAGGCTACAGGCTCAAAAAGTCAAAGATCTTTACCTCAAATGACATCAAAAAATTTATAAATGAAGCGCCAGATGAAATATATTTAGCGACAAAAGTAAGTTTAATTATAGCCATTATGCGATAATAATAAGTAATTTGGTTAACTATTTAGGTCGCATTAGTTATGGGCGTAATGGGTGCATGCAGAAGACACGAGCTACATCAAATGAAAATTACTAATTTCAATGATTTGGGTTCAGCTCTTTTAGTAACAATACCAGACACTAAAACCAAAATTGTACGAAATTTTACTGTAACCGCTCCATACTATGAAATTTACAAAAAATATGCAAATCTGCGCCCTCCAAATGTTAATGGTCTATGGTTTTTCATTAACTATCAAAAAGGAAAATGTACTGTTCAAAGAATAGGCTTGAATAAGTTTGGAGCCATGGGCAAAGACATTGCTAAGTATTTAAAATTGCCAAACCACGAATTATATACCGGGAACTGCTTTCGCCGATCTTCCGCAACTATCCTTGTTGATGCTGGTGGTGACATAACCACGTTAAAACGCCACGGTGGCTGGAAGTCCACGGCAGTAGCTGAAGGATACATCGATGAATCCAAGAAAAGTAAGCTTGACACAGCTAATAAAATTGTAAATGCGATACAGGACATTTCAAACATACCATCGACTTCAGGAATGGCAAATCGTGAAAGGCCGTCGACTTCAACAACGGAAAATTGCCAATATCAAGAAAATATTAGTATCAAGCATTCCACAAATTCTCCAAAAATGATTTTCAATAATTGCAAATTTATCTTTTAGAAATAAATAAAATAGGTAGGAAGTTATTTTATAGTTTATTTTTTCTCAACTAGTTGGGCATTGCTGTCCAGGCACTGTAACTTATGGTTTGTATTCAAAGCAATAACGAAAATATCTCCATATTTTTTGTATCGATTATTATTTATTTAGTATATTACGCGTGAGCAGTGGGTTGTCGTAGAAAAAATATAATATGCAACTCGCACAAAATAGCAATTTTACACTCGTATGCATCATTTTGTGCTCATTACATAATATACTATTTGAAAATAAAGGATTCAGTTTTCTCTTGTGTGGTAAAATTCAAACCAATAAATTGGAAGCGAGGTTTGGCGACTACAGAACATAGGCTGGATCATAATATCATGTTTCAATCCGTCAAGTTTATGAATCTGAAAGTGTGGTTCCCTTAATTTTAAAATCGCAACAGTTTAGTGATGACGACAGAGGACTTGTTAGAATTTGTTAAGAAAAAATCCAAAACGGATACTCATTTAATATATGAAAAAAATCACTAATATTTTGGAGGAAATAAAAAACGCCTGCTCCGTTGATGATGAGGATATTTCAAATATTGAAGAAAAAATATCGCCTTTTCGTACCGTAAAAGGCGGCGTCTTGAAATCCTGCAGGTGTTGTTACCTCCCTTCCCTTGTTATTTATTTTTGAGAAAGAACTGAGGCAACATATGCGGACGACTAGCTGGTTTAAGTCGGAGCAGAGAGCCGTGGGTCCAGAGCATTCGTAAGAGTGGAGAAACTTACCCTTTCTGACATGTACAGCATAAGCGACAGATTTCTGTTTATTTCGAGAAAAAGAGACAAAGAAAAATTGATGTTAAATTGGGCACCATCTATAGTAAAATAAGCAAAATTGTCTCTTTTTCTCGAATAACCAGTCTACTATAGATCAGACTGAAATTGTTGGTAAGAGAAATAAAAAGATAGTTTAAAATGAATGTTAAAATATATTACATGAAAAATAGATAAATCGGTTTGAAAGACAAATTGAAATTTAAAATATATATATATAACAAATTTATACCAGTATCCTAGATTGATTATGGTTGAGGTGACTGGTTCTGGGATAGCAATCCAGGCCCACAATTGTCTTTTGTTGCAAGAATGAATTCTAAAGTTTCCTTGGCAATTTACGTCTCTCAATGAAATGGGGTGAAAGTTGTAGGAAAATTAACCAACTATGTGGTTTAATGAAAAGATAACGAAATTTTATCTATGAAAGATAAACTGTGCAAAAACTATGCAGGAATGTAGAAGAAGTATCTCAGAATTTAAGTATCTAAGAATATAAGCATCGAAGCATGTAAGCGTGTAAATAGCTAAGCATGAATGCATGTACAAAATTTAAGCAAGTTAAAAGTACATATATAAGCAAGTTCGCTGTACAAAATTTAAGCAAGTTAGCTATGCAAAATATATTTAATATATTTAAGCTGATTTCATAGACTATAAATTGCCAAAAAAATGAAAAGGAAAGAGAAAAATATTTTTAAAACCATGTGGTATTTTAACTACTTATTAAATTAAAAAGAATTGACTTTGAATTCAAATTTATTTTAAAAATAATTGAAATTATATCAAAGGCAAAATTTGAAGATTAATTAAATTTTTTTTATTGAGTATAATGAAATGAAAACCTGTATGTTAAACACTTGTTAACTGGGATATAAAAATTGTAATATCTATCAATTACTGAAGTCCACAGTTAAAAATTATATACGTTTGAATCAGTACAAAGGCTGCAAGCAAATGACTTCCTGGTAAGTTTTACTGATAAGGTAAACTTTTTGTCCTGTTTACTGGGAAATAACGCTACCAAAAAAAAGATGTGAGAAATCTAATTCCCTATTTAAATTGAAAGCTATAAAATATAAACATAGTACAAGTATGGCCATCTGTCAGTGGTGAGTTAAGCGCAACAACCTGCCTTGTAGATTCCCGTACTCACAACTAAAATAGTGGCATATAATCGATAAAAGGAATCTATAATGAAAGTTTTTGTTCCATACCAATGTCTTTGTCTCAGTTTGTAATTTCTATTTTATACATAACCACAAATATGAACAGATGTAAATAAATAGTAAAACGTATTAATAACTCAGTAAATATATTACATTTTATAGGATTTACTATATATAGAATGAGAAAAGGTAAGGAAAATAACCATATGTACTCCATAGTAAACAAAAATATAAAAACTGAAGAATAGATATATGATGTAAATAAATGTATTGTAGACAATTGTTTCCTGGGATAATAATAATATTACAACGGAAATGAGATACATAATAGTTAATAGAAAATGACCGAGCTAAGTACATAAACAGAGTGAACTGGTTTAGCAGTCATGCAAGTAAAATTCTGTTAGTTGAAAACAGTTTCACTTACAAAAACTGAATCGAAAAATGTTATACAGGTCGTGCTAAATATCCACAAAACACTAGTTTTTAAATAAAACTGTTAAATGGACATAGGCCATGTAACAGTGTCTTGAAATAGACGACAGCATTTTGTTTTAAAATATCCCGACACCTAACGGTGAGTAGTAGAAGTGTGCGGTTTGAACAAAATATCTATACAGATACTAGATTTAACGACAGTGTAGTTGTATGTCGCTGAAATTCTCGTCGGAATAAATAAACACCTGTTGCTCTCGTTTAAAGAAAGTGCCAGTTCTTGAACACCGAATACTTCTGATTGTGCAACAGAATCCACGGAAAACATTTTTTTACTTGTGTATTTTTTTATTCGTCTCTATACTTCAGGTAACCTCAAAATATTGTAAATAAGACATAAAATAGCACAGGGTCGGTTTTATTTAAAATGTGCTTTTCAGGAGTGTCTTGAAATATCATGGTGAAGGTGTATAAACGCAAAATCGGAGATAATACCAGAACTATGACTCACAAGAGCTGTGCATGAAAAGCAAACCACTGGGAGAAGTTACCATGACATTTCCGCAGAATTTGGAATTTCTGCAACGACGATATATAGAAAAGTTAAAAATTTACATTCTAAGCGGCCTGGAGGGCAAACTGCGTTAACCGAAGACGACGAAACAGCAAATAAAAAATGCATTGATTGTAGTTGCAGATTGGGGATATCCTTTTGAAAGGGAGGATGTAAAGGATTTCACTCTTACATGAACGGAATGGGTAGAATTATTCCTACTTTTATTAATAATAAACCTGGAGATCAGTGGTACGCAAATTTTTTGAAACATAAAGTGCTTTCCTCTAGGTTTTCACAATGTAGTAAAGCAAACCGGGTTCAAATATCTCCCGAAATTATAAACAACTATTTTGACAATCTGAAAACAAATTTTACTGGAGTGTCACCTGATGAAATTGTTAATTACGATGAAACAAATTTCTGTGACGATCCAGGCAGAAATAAAGTTATTGTCAGACGTGGAACCAAAAGGGCAGAGAAGATTATGGATACGTCAAGGTCAGCTACTTCCGTAATGTTTGCAGTAGTAGTATCCGGGTCGTGCTGCCACCGTATATAATCTATAAGGCGGAACACAATTGGTCTACTTGGACAGAGCGTGGTCCAAATGGAGCTAGGTATAATAGGAGCAACTCAAGAAACTAAAGATGATGTGGCGGTGGACAAGACTGAGGAAACTGGTACAACAGCTGGAATAATAAATCCTTTTGCCAGACGAGACTCGATAATAAGATCGCCCCCTAGACTAAGGACATCGTCTCTTACAGATTTAAGAAATTTAAAGGAAGGTCATAGTGAACAACCGTGTAAGCGAAAAAGAACAGAAGAGTCCGCAGAAACCAAAGCAAGTAATATAGTAATAGATCAATTTAAAAGTGTCCTAGAAAAAAACCTCCAAGCAAGCCAAGCAGGTGGAAAAAGTCGCCCAAGAAATGTACAAGCCAAAGCAAGAACTGAAAGAAGCAGTCAGCAGGTTAAGCCTTGCAATTGAGCAATTAAACTCAAAGAAGCTCAAAGACTGGATGACGCCTAGCCTCCGCTAACAAAACACTTCTCTGATGAAGATATTGAAGGTTTTATTAAAACCGGTAATTTGCCAGAGGGAGACCTGTGGAAACTACCTTGCCACACACAGGCTGTCGAGAGAGATGTTAAGTTAGTGACAGAAGCGTCATTGGCAGTCTGTGGTGATAAAAATAGGGATGGCTGGATACGTACAACAATAGCGTCTAGGAAGATAATGCCAAAGTTTGATACGAAATCGGAGTATGTAGTAGACAAATAATTATTAAATGCCCACATGGAAGGGTGGATGGGTGGAACTCGATTGCAGCCACCTCCACGTGGTGAATTCTGGGTTATTTTGTGTAATAATTATTGTGCAAAATAAGCAAAGAGCTGCTTTAGTACTTGTGCGACATAAAAAATGTATTTAAACGAGTTTTAAGGGGCTGGCGAGGGTCTAAATACATTACAAATTTAAAAATATTTTTTATGCGTAAATAGGGAACCATAAAATAGCCTTTCCCAACACAGGCCACTTAGTTTTATTTGTACTATTTTTTTTTTATTTTTGGAGGCCTGGCGGAGGGCTTAAAAGTTTTTTGAAAAAAAAAAAATGTATATATATTTTTTTAAATAAATGACCAATCTACAAGTTTTTTCACTAGGTATTTCGAATTTTCTAAAAAAGTTAAAAAGCGACCCACCCTACTATGCATCCTACTCAATAATGAAGATTATTAAGTGCGACTACTGTAAAATATTGTTGACAATTGAAGATGATTACTGCAAGCATTCTAGCGTTATCTGCGCTAATGATAGAGGTGGATTATCTCATTCTACTGAAGAGATTGAAACTTGTACAGCCTATGCATATATGATAATAGGAAACATTCTTACTGAAAGTGAGAATATTTTCTTGAAACAACCCAATCAACGCTCAATTTTAGCGGCATTAGTGTACATTAGGTGAGCAAGATTTTCCAATATTTCTTCAAACATTCTTTTAAATAATTATTGTAACAAAGTTATATTTTGAAAACTAAAACCATGCCGCAGTGCAAGAGAATGCAGACTGGAAAACCACCCACCCTGCAAATCCAAGCGTCGGTTGCTGCCCACCCGCGCCGCCGCCGCTGGCTTGAGGCATCACGCCACATCTCTACGCAGGCGACCGGACGAATCTTCGGGCTTCGGGACGCACGCGCGCGCGTCAGATTGGGTATGTTTATTCCGCGACAGTTTGTTAATCTGAGTGTGTGGTTTATGTGGTTACGTTGCAGTGCTATTTCTAGTGCCATTACCACAGTTTTCATTATTTCGTTTCTCGTTTCTATAGTATTATTTACTATAGAGAAAATGAAAAATGTCTAAATCTAAAAGTATTCGCGATTCTTTTAGTGCTGGTACTGCTAGCACGTCTAATAGTAGTAATAGTCAAAGACAAAAGCGAAATTGTGACGAAGCTGATTCTACTAAACCAGTACCAGTAGTGGCGGGAAAGACAAAAAGTCAGTTCAGAAAGTGATGATTAAGATGATTGTAATACTGTATCAATATCAATTGATGAAGAAGTAACAGTTGGAAATGACACGAATTCGTAAGTAGATAGTTGATTAATAAATAATAATAATAATTTTTAATGTAAAGGTTTGCTGAATCTTTTCAAGAACCATTAACAGAAGAGGAATATTCTGAACAACAAGATAATGATGATTACCAGGCAGATGTTTGTATCTTTGTTGGAGTTGTCGATGTTGCCAAATCATTACAAGAACCTCCCACTCGGGCAATAATAAATTTTCCAAAATCAAAATTTGGTACTGAAAGTCATTCTTTCAACGAAAAGTACTACCAATTATATCCTTGGATGGAATATAGTATTTTACAGGACAGCATCTTTTGTTGTCCTTGTCAATTTTTTAGTTTTTCAAAAAATAAACCGGATCAAATCTTTATTAAACAAGGGTTTAAAAATTGGAAGCGGGCTTCGGAGAAAGGCGCTGGTTTTTCTCAACACAACAGCTTTCTTCACAAAGACAGTATGGTGTGTTGGACATCTTACAAACAGTAATAACAAAAGAATCAGTCTGTGGGGTCTCAGATCAGCAAAGCACATCAAACTTTAATAAAGGAAAATCGTGATTACTTAAAGATTGTCATTGAAAGTTTGCTATTTTTAGCTCATCAGGGATTAGCGCTAAGGGGCCATGATGAAAGTGAGAGCAGTGGAAATAAGGACAACTTTTTGGAGCTGTTAAGTTTGTTGTCTAAACACAATGAAGTTCTCTATAAAAAACTCTGAGGGACCAAAAAATGCTAAATATACACATAGCTCGATTCAAAATGAAATTTTTGAAATTGCTACAATTTAATTCTTTCTAAAATAAATTCTGAAGTCAAAAAAGCAAAATATTATTCTGTTATGGCTGATAAGACAAAAGATATTAGGAAAGTTAAGCAGATTTCAATAGTAGTCAAATATTATTTAAATGGTAAAATTTGTGAACGCTTTTTGGATTATAAACCAGCAGATGATTTAGATGCAGACTCAATGTTTAATTACATTAAAGAACGCTTAGGTGTTTGTGGGATAGACATCAACAATTGTATTGGATAAACATATGATGGCGCAAGTGGAATGCGGGGTAGAAACAAAGGTGTTCAGGCTTTGTTTCGAGAACAAATCCCACAAGCAATATATGTTCATTGTTTCGATCACAGATTGAATTTAATGATTGTGGATGTATGCAAAAATATTCCAGAATGTAATGATTTTTTCTTCTTGTTACAGAATTTGTATGTTTTTATTTCAGGATCATCATTCATAGCCAATTTTTGAAAATCTAAAAAGAGATTTCGATTTCGAAAGAATCGAAAGATGCAAGGCTTATAGAATTAAAAAGCTCAGCGACACTAGATGGTCGTCACAAATTTCTTGTTGTCTGACAATCAAAAAAACACTTAGCGCAGTTTTAATATTATTAAATAAAATTGAACTGTCTAATAATGACCGCACTTCAGAAACTAGAGGGTTACTGAATAATATTAACTTCACATTTATTTTTAATTTATTGTCCACAGGTCGCAAGTACGGTAACATTTATTTCTTCCGGAGTCATAGCCAAAGCTGTATGAAAAACTCTGAAATATGCTGCTAACAGGCCAAATGCATTATCAACAACGTTTCTTGTTCTAGACAGTCTATAGGTAAATATTCTTCTATTGTAATTTAATCCCTTCTGAGAATATTATTTTAGTATATTTTCCGTTAAAGTAAAAGCTCCCTAATGAAAATAAAATTTAGATTTTCTTTATTGTCGGCAGTTGTTGGAAAGTGTAATTTACTTTCCACTAATTTCTTATATAAGGATATCCGCTCCAGAGCTCCAGCATCAGACATTCTGCCTTGTTTGCCGACGTCCACGTATATATACTCATAATTGCTATTTTACTAAAGCCATTAAAATTACACTATAGATTTTTTTGTAATTGTCATAAAGAGCACCTGTTCCAGGAGGAGGTATTATTATGATGTGCTTCCCATCTAGAGTACCTCCGCAGTTTATAATTTGCCAGCGACTTTCAAATTGTAATGCAACTTCAATCCACTCTTCTTTTGATTTTGGAAATGTGCATTTCAAGAACAACAATTCATAAAACCTTGCACCGAAGTTCTGCGGCAGAAGGAAATAACAGTAAATGAATTTGATGCAATAGGGATAACCTAGCCTCAAAAATAAAAAGGATGAATCCAAGTCAGCAACTTATGGCTGAAGGCCTATTTAATACAATTTTAATAATAAATAAATAACACCATAGGTAATTACGAATCCCTTTATCCCGGAAGGCTCTAGAAGAGCCTTGTGTGCGAGAGGGCTACACATTTAGAAACACGGGACACACCCAATATCCGTGTATAGTGGAAAAATCCCTCTCACAGTATTTTCCACTGCCACGCCCAGGGATCGAACCCGGAACTTTTGGGTGAGAGGCAAGTGCGCTCACCTCTCGACCACCAGTCATACAATGAAAGGAATGTTTAATGAATTAACGATAAATACCCAAAGTAGGCAATTATTGCAAACCTATTAGTACCACGACGAATCGTCTAACTCTATGTCAACCCCTTCTCCGCTGACTTCTCCGGCGCCAAATTCAACGGAACTCATACATATTATACAAGCATGTGGAAATATTTGGAGCAAGGGCCATTTTGAGCGGGAGATTTAATTGCCTCTTTCTAGTTATATTTTTGTTTTAGTTATCTTAATAAGTTTAATTTTCGAAATATATATATTTTTAAATATATCGGGTGTAACAGAATCATGGTATGGTGGTTTTGAAGATAATTGATTGAAATTTAGGATATACTACATACATAATAAGCGGCACTTTTTGGCATACAATTGATTTTTTTTGTTCTTCAATTCTTCAAAATTCCAGTTTCGCCGGAACTGACACTAACTTTCGATTTTAAATGGAACACCCTATACAGGGTGTCTCACCGGGAACTTAATCGATCGACATAGAGAAAAGTACGCATCAGAAAATTTTGAAAATTTAGATAATTACTAATGTCGGTGTGGCCAATCCAATTAAAATAATTACAAGCAGCTGGTACTTCCGCTTATACCGGAAGTCGGTACCAACTTACTTATTTCAAATGGAACACCCTACATATTTTAGGAAACCTAGCCGTTTCAGAGATATTTGACATTTTATAGAACCGTTATAATTTTCTTCGTGTAAAAGATCCTCATTTGCTTCTTGTCACATAAAAAGAACACAAAGAGAAGTACGTTCTACAACTGAAATAAATTCAATAGTATCATACTAAGTGTACCGTTTTTCGCGTTACATTTTGTCAACTTCAAACCGCGAAAATTTGCTTAGGTCAAATGGAACACCCTGTATTTTTTACGTCAAGTTGTGTAAAATTGAATTCCTTTTTTCTGATATTAGCATTGTGGGGGTTAAAGTTACAACTTTTTGAAATATTTGCGATTTTATTAGAAATTCATGAATTGTTGTAATTATTTCATCAAAATAGCCATGATTAGAAACAATCAGTCATTATCTTATGTCAAAAAATGCCAGCACGTTTAAATTACACCCACGAAGACTTTTTAAATTTGTTTATTATTTATGGAGAATGTGATAAATATCAAGAACTTGCAGCACATTTGCTACTCGATATTCAGAAAAACGGAAACCGTCACCAAACACTGTAAAACGCATACTGGAAAATTTTTAAAAATATGGCTCTGTCAAGGCAAAAATGCAAAGAATTGTTGACGAAAACATTTGAAATAGTCATTCTGGGATATTTTCATGCATTTCCAAGGATGTCATTAAGACAAGCTGCTCTGGAATCGGGACTGTGCAAGGATTCAATTCACAGAATCTTATTAAAACATAAGTTTCACCCGTTTTCATTCCATATGGTTCAAGGATTAAAAGAAACAGATTTCCTAAGACAGAATTTTTGTGAGTTTATTCTAATAAGGTCTGAGGGTCACGATTCTTATTTGGGAAATATATGGACAGATGAGGCAAAATTTACTAAATATGGACTTTTTAATACACAATTCGCATTATTGGAGTGACTCAAATCCTCATATGTTCAGAGAGCGAAACTTTCAGGAAAGTTGGCAGTTCAATGTTTACTGTGCCATAAGAAACGATAGAACGTAATTTCGACGAATGGTCCTGTGAGGTGGCCTCACAGGTCACCTGATTTAACGCCCCTTGATTTCCTTGTTTGGGGCCATTTAACAAGTATTGTCTATGCAACCGCCGTTACAACCCGTGAATACCTGGAGCTACGAGTAAGACGAGCAATTAATAGCATAACGGCCCAGCAATTGGCGAACGTTCTTCGAGAAACGGCTATGCGAGTTCAGAAGTGCATTGACGTTAAGGACAGCATTTTGAACAACTGTTGTAATATTTTGTGTTAATTTTTTGTATTCCAAAACCATTTTATGTGTAACAAAGTAATTCCGCCTACAGGACTACAGGTTGGGGGAATCGTTGGAATTTGTGTGACGTCATATGTAAAACCGCATCTACTGCATTTGTATGTACATTTGTATAACAGAGTGAACGTGTTGACTATTGAACTATATTAAATATTGATAAAGGACAATAATTTTTGTAAAATTGTGGTGATTTTTATTGGCAATTGTGAGAGGTAATTTACCACCATGCATTTATATTTATGTAAATAAATGTTATCAGCTTGATTTTATTTAATGGGTTAATGGGTGGACCTAGTGGGATGATATGTAGTGTAGCTGTTTGCAAAAGCACTTCAGCAAGGGCTAAAAAAGAGGGAGAAGCATTAGCATTCTTTAGTTTCCCAAAACAGGTTGATTTAAGAAACGAGTGGGTTCGAAAAATCTCAGCTCAAGAACAAAAAGAACGCTTTTTCAGAGTTACTTACGGCAAACCAAGTAAGGTGCCTTTAAATTATAGCGAATAGCACCGAACGAACGAATTCGTTCGTTAGTGCTTGCTAAATTTAAACAGCGAACCGAGCTGCAGAGAACAAACTCCTTCGCATTCGCTGCTGTCCCGTCGCGTGTCGGTAAATCAGCGAATCATCAAAGAAAGTTCGTGTTCAGTGTGGACAGACTGGACAGCGCTGCCAGGTAGCGAACGAATTTGCCGAGTTATTTGTTCATTTCCTACACAGAATTGTACGGTGTTCTATATAAAGTGTGTTAAGTTTAATTTAGGTTTCTATAGGTAAATTAGTTTCATTTAAATATTTTTATTTGTCGAAAATATGTTGTATGATTGTAGAATGGAATGGACAAATGAAAAAACATTGGAATTAATAGAGCTCTATAGAAATAAGCCATGTTTATGGGACCCTAAATGCAAGTTACTGAATAAGAAAAATGACGCATGGACAGAAATTGCTATCGATTTGGATTGTGACGTATTAGAAATAAAAAAGAAGATTAACTCGCTTCTTGCATCTTTCCGCAGAGAGAGACAAAAAGAAGGAACTAGTAAAAAGTCCGGCAATGGTGCTTACGAAGTATTCTACGTGGTTTGCTTCTAAAAGCCTAAAATATTTACTAAACAAATTTCAACCCAGGGAAACCGAAAGTGCTGAAGAGGTAAGAATAGCATAGAATAACGTATTCTAAATAAAATAAAACCACAACCGTTATTCAATTTTCATATGATTTAAGTATATTTATCTTGCCATGGCACCCTGCCTGAGGTTATAAAATATTCCGCAAATTCATTTCTGATGTGCTCGACATAAACAGATGATCTTCTAGCAACTTTTCTTAAAGATGTCAGAGAAGTAGTATTATCTTCTCTCCAACTTCCGTCAGTTAGAACTCCTCAACGTCATAATCAAAAGTACTAGGCGGAGTATAGATATTTCGTGAAAATTTGCTTTTTCTCAAAAAATTATGTAGATACACACAGGCTAGAACAACACTTGTGAATTTTTCTGGATTTAAAAGCAATGGCTTCCTAAGAACTCTGAATACAGCAGAAAGGATACCGAAAGTATTTTCGATAACCCTGCGTGCCCTCGATAATCTATAGTTAAATATTCTCTTTGTTGAGTTCTCTCCATGCGTTCCGGGGTAAGGTTTTAATAAATGCTCTTGTAGTGCAAAGGCATTGTCTGCAACAAAGACGTAAGGCATTTCTTCTTCCCTTTCCTGCTCGAAGTTTTTTCCCAAAAGAAATATTTGAAAATACACCTTCATCTGAAATGCGTCCTTGGCTTCCTACATCGGCAAATAAAAAACAGTAATCCCAGTCGACGATTCCGAGTAACACTATGCTAAAAGTTGATTTATAATTGAAGAAATCACTCCCACTATTAATTGGTGCTTGAATAACGCAGTGTTTTCCGTCAATTGTTCCCAAACAATTAGGAAATTGCCATTGTTCTGCAAATCCTTCAGCAACTTTTAACCATTCTTCATGAGTTGTAGGAACCTATAACAATAATTTTTATGTACTCAGCTTGTATTCAAGTATCTTGGCTGTGAAAGTTACTTGTGGATTTTAGGGTCAAGTACTACCTACTTATAATTGCATTGCAATTTTAGATAATATTTTTGTAGTTTGTCTTGTCAATACTTGAGTAATTTTTTTGAGCACATTATACAGGGTGTTTCATTAATATTTCGAAAAAATTTGGAAAAACGGTTTTTGCGATATAAGTATATATATATTTTTTAAATTTTACTATACTAAATATATATTACTGAACTACCTATATATTCCTAAAGTCTATTTCAAATTATGTTTTTTTTACTTCAGAATGAACGGAATGATACAGAAGTAAATGCTTCAAACTCCGAATGTGAATCTCAAGCCACGCAAGAGCAAGAAGAACAACAGCATTCAGTTTCTGCCACAAATATCACTACTAAAAGAAAAGAAAAAAGACCAATGCGTGACAACAGAGCAGATGAAGCTTATGAAATTTTGAAAGACACTGTAGCAAAAAAGGCTAATAGAAATAGTGACACCATATTTGGTCAATATATAGCGTCTAAACTGAAAACGTATTCACTTTGCTGTAAGAACACCGTACAACATCTAATTAATAATATTCTTTATAAGGCTGGTATGGGAAAATATTACGAAAATCCCAGTTTTCCCTCATGGAACTCCAGAGCGGTAGATGTCGCTTCCTACATACCAACATATCAATCTGCCTCTCGGTCATCTAGCTCCCTGTCTTCTACTCCAAGACAATTAGTTAATTCTCCTTTTCATTATTCTGCGCCAAATAACCAAAATGAAACCACGCAATCTCCATTGTCTTCCCCTGATTCTAACCAATCAACACGATGTCCATCTGCAGGGAATGAACCACCACACAATGCGTCTCCTACGGAATCTCAAGTATACTCTTATCCTATTTCACTAGTATCTCCAGTCTCACATCGGTCACTATATTCTACACATTCTCAATCACTAGATATTCAGCAATCACACAATAACATTCAATCTTTCGCACAGCCTACAATTTCTTCTTCATGTACACAAGGTTTAGAGCATACAGAACATACAACAGAAGACAGCTGCTCTGCTGAAATGACCCAATTTATTACCCAATTTCGTCCTTAGTTGTGGCATATATATAGTATGTATCACGATACACTTACAACGGTATGTCCGCCTGAAGGCCCAATTTCGTTCGCGTTGCGCATGACGTAGCGTGCGAAAATTACAGTTTTGATAGTAGATTTTAAAGTGTGTTAAAGTGTTCTTGGCGCTGAGTAGCTTAATTATTACTCGTTTAGTTTTTAGTTATTGTTATTACAGTTATTGGAAAATGCCGAGTTGTGCTGTTGCATTGTGTAAAAATTATAATCAAAAGGGAACAGATATAAAATATTTCAGATTTCCCACACATTCAGATTTATCGAATGAATGGATTGTCGCATGTAAGAGAGATGATAAAATAAATTTGAAAAATGGTAAGTATTTATGATAAATTTGTCTTTTCATTGCACTTTATACTGAGGTCGTAGTTATGAAAAAAATATAATAAATCGAATATACCTAATAGAATACATTGTGGGATAAATTAAATTATAACCTATAATTCATTGTTAAATAACTAATTTATTTGTGACCGGATTTTCATGAATTTTTATATATGTTGAGAACTGACTTATTTTAAGTGTGATACTAAAATCGCATGAAACATTTATCAAAGAGTAGTACCCAGGGGCAAATTCTTAGAACAATATTTCTAACCTCTATATTAGTTTTGCTTCAAAGACTAGGTAGACATTCTATTTTGACCATCAAAAGTTTTCTTTCACACGAATTAACTAGATGTTTTTTTTTATTTTAGCATGTATCTGCTCGATTCATTTTGAAGAGAGTTGTTTTGAACTGCCTTTAAAATACAGGCTTCTAAGTTATGCTCCCGCTAAAAATAGCAGAATTTTAAAAAGTGATGCAGTTCCGACATTACATTTGCCAAATAAAAATAAATGTTCTATTAAAAAATCTGGGGAAAGATTATAAAGATTATGTAAAAGAAAAAGCCGACACGAAGTAAAGGCTCTATTAGAAGCTGATGTAGTTATTTCTCAATGTGATTCAGAAACAATAGGATATATGGCGCATACTCAGGAAGGCCTAGATGCAGATAGTGATCGTGGTGTTAAGAACCTTGAGTTGGATAGCGACCAAAGATGCATGTAAATATTATTTACTTCCGTTTTACTAGTGGAAAGTAACTTTTGAAACATTGCTTTTTAATATTTTTCTTTAAACACACACGAATTAATATACAGTGAATACGTAATAAAGTTTGGAATAAATTCACTAAAATTTTTTGCTGAAAAACGTCTTGACGTCGACTTTTACTTTCTATTGCATATTAATGGATTACTGTTTACAAATTTCAGAGTATTGGAGAACACTATACAAGCTTTAAATGAGGAAATCAATGCACTGAAAATGAGAAATGCCGAACTTGTTGAGAGATACTGAAACAAGAATCTTGTATTCTAAATTATAAAGGTATACTAGCGACACTGTTCACACCTGGCCAAATTAAAAAACTTTTTAATCCCAATAAGAACGCCAGGATTCATTGGTCATCTGCAGATATAGCGTCTGCAATTTCATTGAGAAGCGTAAGCCCCAAAGCATACAGATATCTGCGAGCCAATAATTATCCCTTGCCTGGTCTCTCAACTTTAAGAACATGGGTGTCGAATTTTGAGCTGAATCAAGGTTTATTGAAAAATGTCATTCATTTAATGAAAAAAAAGTCGGCAAGCCTTAAAGAAAATGAGCGGTTGTGTGTCATTTCATTTGATGAAGTGCATCTTTCAAATAAAATTGAAATTGACAAGAAAAATGAGTCGGTAGTGGGTCCTCACAAGTCCTGTCAAATAGTAATGGTCCGTGGGTTGATTTCGAATTGGAAACAACCAATCTATTACCAATTTGACCAACCAATGAAAAAGGAGATATTGGAAGACATTATTGCAGAGTTATATTCGGCACAATATACTGTTGTTGGAATTGTTAGTGATATGGGATCAGCAAATGTTGGTTTGTGGTCCAAACTCAAAATAAACGAAAATAGAAATTTTATGCAGCATCCCATTAATCCTTCGCTAAAAATTTCCGTTTTCGCTGACGTTCCGCATTTATTAAAGCTTGTTCTGAACCATCTACTCGATGATGGTTTCAATATTGACGAAAACATAATTAATGTTGATTTTTGGGATTGTCTGCCTGCTCAATATTTCCATTACAGAATTAACATTCGCACATAAACTGACACAGGAGCATTTAAATTTGAAAGGATCTAAGCGTCAACGTGTTCGTCCAGCTGTCTAAATGTTTTCAAATTCTATTGCTAAAGCCATGGAATACTGTGGAAATAATGGACAAATGCCAAAAAATAGTAATTGGAAGAAAGCATCTCAAATGACTAAATTATTTAATGACTGGTTCGATCTGTTCAATTCAAAAGCAAAATTTGTTCAGAATTGTCCTGGAAAAAACTCATTTGGAACAGATTTACCCAAACAGAAGGAAATATTAACCCAAATGTCCGATACTATCAGGTCTATGAGGGTTGGTACTCACCAAAAACTTATTCCGTTTCGAAAAGGAATCTTACTTTCAAATTCATCTTTAGCCGATATGTACGACTATTTACATGAAAAATATGGTATTGATTATATTTTAACCTTTAGACTGAATCAAGACGTTTTAGAAAATTTTTTGCTTATATTAGAGCAATATGAAGTCCTAATGACCATCCATCTCCCTTGGATTTCAAATACAGATTAAGATGGTACATTTTGGGTAAAAATTCGTCTGCAATTTTTACAGAAAATAGAAACACCATTGAAAGTAGCGAATCTTGTTTAGTTAATGGAGTTGAAGATGTTACTCAGGATGAATGTGGGAAGGAGATTTGTTTAACACAGAACATGTTAGCTACCTTAACAACTTAACTAACTTAAAATAATGACATGGACAACATGGAGCCCGAAAATGAAATTATTATTCCACATTCATTTGTACCGCCCCTGTACTTAGAAGAAGAGGAACCACTTGATAACGAAACACTACAACTCCTCGATGATTATGAGGTAAAAGAAAAAGTAAACCAAGAATCTCTCAAGTATATAGCGGGCCTTGTTGCATACAAATTCAAACATAAATATAATTTGGGTATTCCAACTCACAAACTGGATACCCAAAAATCACCTGACTGGTTGCAGTTTATTTCGATAGGTCTTCTACTTCATCCACATGACGTCTTATTTGAGGCAGCGCAGAAAATTTTGCCATGCATGGAAGTTCATTATCAAAAGAACAGAATATATTCCGTTTATTGGCAGAGAGAACCTTATCTAAACTACAGAACAGTATTCCCTTAGAAGTAATGCTGTGCTTATGCAGGACGCGAACTTATATAAGATTAAGGGACCTTAATAGAAAAATAAGTTTTCAGAATTGTCAAAGAAATTTAAACAGAAAAATGTCTAAACTGACTAACTTTAAGAAATAATACAGTATCATTTTTTACAATGTAAATAAATGTTATATCACAATACTTTTGTTTATTTAATCTCCCATAGCGAAACATTTACATGCTTGTCACAAAAAGAGCCATAAAAAGTGTAAAGGTATAGAAAACTGTTAAATAGTCCGTTCTTGACTAGTACAATATATAACCGACCTCAACAAAAAAAAAAAGAAACAAAACTAAACAATATAATTTAAAAATTTTTGTTTTATTAAGACAAGTTATTCTCTGAAAGATATAAAAATGACTGGACTAAACAGTATCGCCTATAACTCTACCATTTATTACCTGTTGATGACTGGGTCGTTTTTTGCGATTTAAGTGGTAATCAGTGGAGCATTAATAGCAGTAGTCCTTTGAGTTTTTATTACCCTTTTTTTAATGTAATAAGTAACAACTGAAATAGGTAAGTATGTGCGATACACTATACCATGACTGGTACTGTTTTCCTTACAACAGCTCTGTTATATGCCTTTATTCATTTAACCCTTTAAGCATCGCTGGTAGGATATCCTACCAGTATGCAATAAGGTCCAAAATATCCATCTTACGTAGTAATAAATTCGACCGTATTGCTATATTTTATTTCGATTTAACGCACTGAATGATCCCTGGTAGTTTATAATACCATTTTCCGAGTTTGGACGAAGCCACGTCAGGGGAATGGTCTTAGTGGTAGGTTAGGCTACCAGTGAGTCATTAGCGTCTTGACAATTGAGCACGTGTGTGTCTTCGCCAAAGTTTTATTGTGCTATCTCAATACTGTTCGTAATTTTTACATATCTAACAGGTAAGGCTTCATATACTATTATTTGACTATAATTTTATGCATGTATTTAATTTTTATTTACTGTAGTTAGTGATTAACAGCTTGTGTTTTCTGGCGATGGCCGAATTTGCTATAATTTTAGTTAATTTTTTAAGCAGTCTAATCATGGATTCCTGTATCTGTTCTGCTGGGAATCTACACCAGGGATGAAGTAAATATTATATTTATCAAATTTATTTATTTTGAGGCCGTGCGTTTGTGCGCTGAGCAAATATTGGGGATAATGTGCATTTTTACGTGATTTCGAAGTACATGATGCCTACCTACGCACTATTATAATTGTGTAAACTATATATCATCTTTATATTTATTAGGATTAATGTTTCTTTTAGCAACAATTACACTGCAATGTTCTTTGAAGTTCCGTTTTCAGTAGTCAAAATAAGGCAGCCAGACATTTTATTCAGGGGCTGATATAAAATGGAAACGTTGCTAGTTTTTTATATATTTATTTCACATAATGTTTTATGGTTGGGCCTCTGAAATAACGGATAGTAACGAACAAATTCAACGACGTTAGACTTTACCTATTTTTATAATGAGGTTTAGTTAAATATTTGAAATAGGAACCCATGATTGACAAACATGTGCCTGTCGTAAATACAGAAACAATTGCCACCTACGGTTAAATGTTTGTATACTTAATTTTATTTAGTTCGCTCAAATAAACACTTATTTTTTATGACACTATAAAAATTCCATTCTAATAAGATAAAAATTAATTATAGATGCATAGATACAAAGACTCCCTATAGCGGACCTCTAGCGTATGCGACTCACCATACGCTTTAGCGTTTTGTGGGCCGCATAATAACAACTGCTACGTCCGTAACACATTCGCTATTCTCCACGGGAGGGCGACACACTTGTGAGGCACGTGATCAGCAAAGAGAAACGGAAGCAACCATTTTTGTTGGGAGGCAGCTAGTTGTTAATTCTGTGCACTTCGGTTAATCCAAGGCATCCTGGTGGATTTTAGAATTATCAACTCAAGAAAATTTCCTCAATCTGTTGTTGTTCCGTTTAGCGGAATATTTTGTGGTTGTGAGTAAATTTTATCTGCGGAAGCAGGATATTAAATTACACAAGGTAAGCTAACCTCTTCACGCCATCTTGCCCGTTCTCTACCCACGTGTTTCGCAAATTTGCAGGCTTTCCTTTGGAAATACCGAGTCAACTTTAAAAGGCGGACTCGACCCCATTCATCCGACTGTGGCTTCCCGGAGTATTGGTGGATTGTTCCCTCATCAGTGAGGCAAATTATGTTTCATTTGTAGGTTATGTCAGAATTGCTCACATCAGACACGCTTCACGTGTATTTCTGACTCTGTAAATTAAATCGTGATATCTTTAGGGTTCCACGGACGGGGCATCCACTCACAGTGGAAGGTTCCAGGGCTGGTGAGGCTACAATCAACCCCATCCTTGGGTCCATTTCTTGTGTCCCGAAGACATCTCCGTAGGGCTACAGTTTTTCCACGTCCGGTCTCGGTATCCTACCACCCTAAATAAGTGTGTTGTGTTTAATTTTTTTTACTTACCGGGGACCACCTTCAGTGGTTCGGCTGGATTTCAATTCATACGTTTGCATTTTTTACTTGTACATATTTAAAGATTTTATGCATTTACATATATTTAAGGAGGTTCTTTAAATCAAACCTTTGTGGCAGAATCTATGACAATTTATGAGGACATTGTAAACCGATGTGTAGCTACACGAGGCATTTTATGAATGTTATAACTTATTAATCGAGTAATTGGCCACAACTTTGAACATCGCCAGGTTACATGCTAGAGAACCAATATCTGTAAATTGTTCAATATAGTGCATTTAATTTTTAAAGAAAGTGTCATTATTTCGTCTGCAGCCACTACATATGGAAACCTCAGTGAGTTGTTAAGTAATTAAACTAATAATTTATCATAGTTTATGTAAACTTGGGCTTAACACCCTGAGATAGTCTGAGCTAGAGAAATTTTATCGTAGGCACGTACATCACTTTCCGGGTCAAGTTTGTGGCCTACTATATCTGCTACGCTACAGTAGCACAAGTGATTTCGTTACGTAATATCTTATAATCATTAATATCCAACGTATTCATTTGTTTATGTACGTGTAAATCGTAGCATCTCAATATTGGAAAAAAGCATTGACCGATGAAGATCTGGCCGAACTATTAGAAATAACCGAGGATCAGGCAGAGAATTCCGATATTGGCGGAGATTCTGATGCGGAAGATGCGGTTGAGAGAGGAGAAACTTCAACGACTCGCTCTTCAGCCAGATTATCAAGTTTTGAATCACCTGTGGGAAGTCCATGGTCAGAGGCACCCTCATCGCCCGCCGCGGTCTCATCATCTGCGGCAGACGCGTCGCCACCATCGACGAAAAGAATAAGACTTTTACATCAGAGACGGAAACCACGGCCTTCCACTTTGATCGTTTCGATATCTACTGAAGCAGATAATTCGCCTTTCGATTCTGATGACTCTGTAGCTGATGCCACGTACGAACCCGAGAGACCGCACTCCCTACAATACCCTCCTGAATCAGAATCAGACAGTGACAGCGATGACGAAATTTCGGATGTTGAGCCGGAAACAATTTCGGATTTTGACATTTGGACCAAAACTCCTCTGGCTCCAAAGACATATCAAAATTTTCAATTTAGAGAAGATATGGGTCCAAATGTTCAGATAATATATTTCACAGCACACTTTTTTTATAAATAACTAAATTTACATTTTAGGTCAATTCGGAAAAGCCACTGGATTTTTTTACGGTGTTTTTAACGCCAGCATGTGTGCTAAACATCGTGGTCCGATCCAATATTTATGCCACTCAAGTTGGAACATGGTTAGACTTGACAGTTGAAGAGCTAAATGCTTTTTTAGGCGTCCTTATAATTGTGGGGTTTAATAATTTACCTTCCCTGAAAAGCTACTGGTCAAGAAATCCGAATTTTTTCAACTCCAGAATTTCCAAAATTTTTTCAGTAAAAAGGTTTTTAAAAATCTTGAGATGCCTTCACGTCAGTGATAATTCACAAATGCCAGCGCGTGGAGAGGTAAATTATGACAAATTATATAAAATTAGGCCATTACTCACTCATTTGAGTGTTTGACAATACATTTACGCCCAGTCGCAATGTTGCGATAGATGAGAGTATGATTGCTTTCAAAGGCCGAACCTCACTAAAACAATACATGCCAAAGAAGCCAATAAAACGGGGCATCAAGATTTGGGCCATGGGATGTGCTGAGACCGGATATATAAAGGCATTCGACGTTTATCAGGGAAAAGGTCCTAAAACCAATCACACTTTGGGGGAAAGAGTGATCCTTGAATTATCAGAAGCCCTCCAAAATAAGGGATATTGTCTCTATTTTGATAACTTTTTCACTACAATTCCTTTGATGAAGAAGTTATCTGATCGAGGATTGTTTGGTTGTGGCACACTAAAACAGAACAGAAAATATTTCCCCGCAGATCAACTGAAGAAAGACAAACTGATGAAAATGGGGGAATATGACGTGACAGTTTGCGGAGAAATTTCTGTTGCCAAATGGAAAGACCGCGGGAAAAAATCTGTTACCATGTGCAGCAACATTCACAATGCCGGAGAAACGGGACATGTTCTACGAGGAAAGAAGTGGTTTGCCCAAGCTCCATTGTTGACTATAATAAATATATGGGGGGTGTAGATCGGTTTGATCAGAGGATGGCTTCATACAACATTGCTTGGAAGATTCGTCGATGGTGGCTGAAGATTTTCTATTTTTTGTGAATGCCTATATTCTATATAGAGAGATACTAAAGAAAAAGGATTCAAGGAAAAAACCGGTAAGTCACTTGGAATTTCGGTCAAAACTAGCCGATCAACTAATTGAAAATTTCTGTGGGAGAAAGAGACCTGGCCCTCCATTAGTTACTCAAGGGCCTTTTCAAAATGTAGGTCATCTAGTGAGGAGAACAACTTCGAGATACTGCGCACAATGTAGCAAACGCGGGAAGCAAACCCGTACATCAATGGAGTGTTCGGACTGTCGAGTTGCTTTATGCTTGGACTGTTTTATTCCTTTTCATACTGTTACATAATGTTATATATCTAAAAATAAAATAAAAATAAATATAATAAAATTCTTACAGCCATATTGAAGCATTTTATCATAGTGGTATTACAAGTATACCAGAGAAATCTTCAGTTAAATTTCCTCCCGAATGGTCACTGGTAAAACGGTTTACCAGCGTTTTTTGAAAAATATATGACGCAATTTGGTTTAAATTTGCTTGTAGGACCATAAGTCCTTATACTAGAGTCGAGTTATAAACAAAAATTTGCGAAACTTCCGCTAAATAATTTTGCACCTTAAAGGGCTAAAGAAAGCATTTTACATACTTTCAGCGGAGAATTACTAGTGCAATACAGAGGATATGCATAAATATTGGCCGTTTTTCCCGATAGAATGAAATTCATTTATTAAAATCGGCATTTTCGTTTGATATCCTAGTAATACGCTTGTAAAAGTGGCTGGTTTACCTCGCACATGACGTCACCAGCTGCATAAGCGGTTGAAGCTACATGCGCACTGACATACCGTTGTAAGTGTATCGTGGTATGTATGTACTTGAATAAATCTTTGCAATAACAGGCTAATACATTTTATTTATAAACATACCCGTATATATTCTTGTAAGGCATCAATTATAGCCATGCAAACTTCTGGATTAATATACGATATTGCAGAAGTGGAGATTTTAAACAAATACTTTAAACTGGCGTATGAGTCGCCTGTTGCTAGAAAACGAAGAGTTAATAATAATCTTTCCTTTGGTGATATTGCTTTTTTAAATGTTGTGTCCGCCTTCTGAATTTGCGGACCAATCAGGTTAAGCAAAACTTCAAAATCGACAAAAGACATTCGACAAAAGTTTGAGAACTGGCACAAATGATCACTTATCAAATCAGTAAATAAGGCAGAGGCTCCAGCTGCATCTCTCCTTTTTAATAAATTTGAACACCACAACCTTTTCTTTCGTTTTCATTTTTTTGGAAGTTCTGTTAAAACTACAACACTGACACAAGTAAGTATTAAATCGTCGTCCGAGTCCGACATCGCAAATAGTTCGCCTGTGTACAAGTCTCGGAATCGGATCACTGCCGATTGCGAACATTCGTTCACTACTACATGGACTAAACGAATAGACCAACAACCACCGAACGCATTCGTTCGTTCGGTGCTATTCGCTATAATTTAAAGGCACCTGTAGATATAGCACTCAAGAAAAAAAGCAAGGCACGGTGGACTCAGGAGGAACTGCCGAGAGCTTTCACCTTAAGGTACTTCAGTAAGTGATGCTATGTGTATTTAAGACAAAAATTGCACTACCCACTTCCAGGATTGCCCACTTTACAGCAATGAGCTGCGAATGTATATTTAAGAAGTGGCATTTTGGAAAACGTCATTAGAGTAATGAATTCCGTAGGGCAAGTGAAAAACACTTTCCAAAGAACGACGGTGTTGTCATTTGATGAAATTAAGTTGTGCAAGATGCATACTGCCATCATAAGGAAAAACGCGGTATGTTTAAAAATTAAAAATTTCCAGTTATTGGTACCAGTAGACTTGAAATATATTTATTTAGATCTATACTAGGTAAAACAGCTGTATCTTTCAAATTTCATGAAGAAAAACGTACATAAATAGGCCGTATGTTCAAATTCGGTCTTTATTCTAAGAATAAATGCGGTATATTTCCTATGCTAAAAGGAAACGCGACAAAAACATCAACCGCGCGCAAAGATACCTCGATCTTCTTTAGCAAGTTGATGATACTGCGTTTTTCTTTATTGTATGTTATATTTTGCGGGAATCGACAGCGCCCGCGGCGGTGCTTAGTTCTTAGTTAGTTGTTTATTTGACAAGCTGGGACGTGTTGTTACTTTCAGAATTTTGATTAGTGTTGTAATTTTTCATTAATATTTTCGTGTATTTAAATGGAGAGTACTCTTTACCGTTATAGCTATAGGTTTAGTTATTATAAATGCAGTTTGGCTAATAAATTAGGCTGAAAATTATACAGGATGGCCCATACCCAAGGAGATCGTTAAATTTTTTGATATTTAATTACATTTTTCACCAAAAAATAATTGCAAATATTATGAGATTATTCTGTATTCGTAGTTTTTTGGAACAAAACCTATCCCTTAATGATTTTAATTTTGTATTTCCATTTAAATACGTACCTATTAAAAAAAAATGAGAATAGAAAAGGATATGTGATATAAATAGCGAATAATAGGGGTTTCTGGACCTCCACCCCCCACTCCTAACCTTGAGTGGTAGCCATAACCTTGATTATATCCCGACCTTGAACGAACTGTAACCTTGAGATATTCTGATATGTATAACGAGAATTGGAAGTTGTCAGTACATCAGTTGAGTTTGTTGAGAAATTAAAGTTATGGATAGTATAGACAAAGTGAGTAATAAAAACGAAGTGACACAAAACATAAAAACTGCTATTGATAAAATTATAAATTTTTGGTTTCAAAGTAATACCATGGCTACAGATAATGTGCTTAAAGTGGGTTCAGTTAATAGAGACGCACTCCATTTGTGTATGATGTTTGATGTTGTGCGAAATGGAAATTCAGAATATAACAACAAAAAGAGTTGTGCTAGACAGTTATTGACTGAAAAATTAAAAGAGATGATGAGCTGTGGTCAGAATATTGAATTATCAACAGATTACGATGCTAGAGATATTTTAGCTGAAGTATTGGAAAGATCGGAATTGCCTAAGTTTATGACATTGCCAATAAAATCATATACATCAACAGAATATCCATACGATACAGTTTTCATGCAGAGCAGTGGAAGGGGTATTCAAGAAATGTAACCTTGAAATTTATTATAAATATATGATGGTCGTCACGAAATATCAGTAGCAAATTATCAAAGCAAGAAAATGTATAAACCAAAGTTTAATCTATGTGGTTAGTGAATTGGAATGTGGTGACAAACAAAATTTTGACCAACTACCGAGTTATAGTCCGCAGCTTGATTATGGAGAGATACAGAAATGTGAGCAACCACCATCTAATAATGAACAGCAAACTGTGAACGGTGATCAAAACAAAGAATTGAAATGCCAAATAATGATCAATGAGAAAAATTATCCATTAAATAAATCAAAAAGTAAATGGTTATCTATTGGATTAGCAGCGAGATACAACTACGAACCAGCAATCAAACTACATGGAAATAAAGGTCAGACGGTTATATTTAGCGAAATCGCATGGTTAAAATTATGTGAATATGTGAAAGAAAATAATCAGAGCTACAAGAGCAATGAAGAAATATATTTTGCGCTCGATACGTTATGCAACCTGGGTGAGCTGATGGATATAGTTTTAAATACAGGATGACGGTTCTAAAGTCTCAGAACTTTCAACACTTTTACTCAGGAATGTTAATGCGAGTTTCAAGAATGGATGGAGAAATGCTTACAAACTTGTTTAATGAAGTGACAAATGAGCAAAATTCATATTACAAGAAATCCCACGAAAACAATCCAGTGTTCCATGAAAATGTAATTTCTACCGTAGAAATGTTGCAGTATCATAGGGATATTGTGGTGTATGATTTTGTGAACGTCAAGCGATAATACAAAAGTGTTAGGTTGGACGGAAGGAAAACATAACCTTGAAATAAATACTTGTGTGTGGATGGAGATTATAAATATTGGACGTTTCTTGTGGTATGCTTTAGTGTTATATCAAGAATGTGGTTGTTGTACAACGAGAAACATTATCCAAAGGCAGTGGATTTAAAAAGTGCAGTGAAGCGGCTCAAATGTCAATTAGACATTCTGCGGAATATAATATATGAACAACAATACAGACCACATTTTTATTATGTAGGAGCCGAAACAGATAAATTGCTATATGATAGAGGAGCTGATTTGTGCGACGCTTACCTCAAGGAAAAAAATTCCTTGCGTTGGTTTGGTGAAGAAATGATAAAGATTGGTTTAAAGAAAAAATGTTGTAGTTTATATCGTTTCTTACCAGAAGACATTAAAGAAAACGTAATTGGATATGATGTCCCAGGTTAGATTTAATGAAAAAAAAAATACCACTCATTATCTAGTGGTCTACGATTATATATATATAATCGTATATATATTCTAATACTGATATTAATACGTTTTCTTTTACAGACATGGATTAATTATATTGTAGGATAAGTTAGTCTAAATTGTTAGAATAAGTTAGACTAAGTTGTTAGAATAAGTTAAAATTAATTATAGAATGTTAAGAATAAAAAATTTTAATTTAAGTTTATTAGAATAAGGTAATACATTTTTCTGTACGTATGTAAATAAATATAAGTGAAAAAAATTTTTGTTTCATTTATTAGGATAAGACTATTTTGAATAAGGTAATATTAAAAATAATTGTGTAAACAGATATGTAAATAAATATTTTTTTTTTTGAAAAATATTACCAAGTTTTTATAGAAATAAAAAAATATATCGACCATCTTCGAGCTGAGCCAAAAAAAGTTGTTTTTTGAACTCACCATCAAAATTAAGAAAAAAAATTTATGAACTTAAAATTTTTTTTCTAAAATATTATAAGTATTTATATAAATTTAAAAAAATATATCGACCATCTTCGAGCTGAGCGAAAAAAAAAGTTGTTTTTTGAACTCATCATCAAAATTAAGAAAAAAAATTTTGTGGACTTAAAAAATAAAATTGTCACACCCCTCAAACAAAACGTTTATATCCCATCAATATAAGACAATAAGTTAATTAACTGTAATATAGCATTAGAGGGGTACAAACCCAGTACTACCGACGAAATCGGGGAAGCAACGTTATTGCTTAGACAGAATACATTTATAAAATATTTATAATAGACTGATATTATAATTTCATGAATGCAACAATTCTATTCGAGCTGTCCCACAGGTACACATATTGGCTTGTTCTGAAATATCGATATTTAAAACGATTTCTAATTGATTACTTTTGCTGGCCGGAGCGACATTCATTATACTTCCGCATTTTTACGCCCGCTTTTACACTTTTCCTTAGATTTTCAGCAAAATTATAATCAAAGTATAATCGGGAGAAATACTAGAACATTAGAAATTGATGATTTTAACGAACCACAGCCAAGAAGTAGGTGTATCGCCAGCAGTGGCCGTATTGTAAATTGTAAAATTTTGTTGCATTTGCTATTTGTTAAGAATTGCAACAAAATTTGAAATTCTGTTATAAATTCAAAAAACATGTTTCCTCGAGACGGCATTTATTACACGACGTTAATTACAATCGCGGATTGAATTTTTCCAACTTTCTACAAAATTAAAATTTTCGTTGTAGTTCCGCACAGATAAGAATTTTTTACAAACCGAAAAACCTCCGGCCCACGAGCAGTCGTTCACTACAGTTGTGTACAACTGCGATATCTACAAATTATTCATAACACTTAATAATTACCGAAATATAAAGAAAAATCATTTTGCATGAAGATGTAACGCTGTTAACGTACCGTTCTCCTCCGCAAAGTATATAGCAATGGCTATTTGTCAGCAGAAAAATTAATTTATAGATAACGACGCAGCTGAATTAGACCCCTCCCCCTGTCCTATTTCTAAACATTGTCAGTGTTTTACGGTGCCTAAACGATGGAAGATATATGGGAAGACGACGGTGTCACCGACACCCAACTGGAGGAGACTGTGGCGGCAATGGAGACGACCGTCGGAGCGAACGATGACGGCGGCAACCTCCAGTTGCCACCTGAAAGAGCCCAGACGCCACCACTGCTGCCGCCACTGCCTCCTACTACGAGCAAGCAAGAAGAGAAGGCAAAGGCGCGCCGAGAAGAAAGGAAAAGGAAAGCCATTAACCTGCGATTCGCCCAGAAGCCATCAACGTCGGGGTCCACCGGTGCCCCGTCGTGGGCAAGCACAAATCCGGTGGAAGAAGATTATGCAGCATACCAAAATGAAAGAAGAAGGGAAAGGCTACGTAGAAGACGGCTACTAATCCTTCCACCGTCCATCCCTTCGAGACCTGCCTCCCCCCACACCCCGAACTCCTCTCCTCCGCATCCTGCGGGTTCTCTGCCACCATCCCTTCCATTGCTCCCACCTTCCCAACCGTCACACCACACTCCCACAACGTCCTCATCCTCACCACCGAACCCTCCTCGTTCTCGTCTCTTCTCGACACAGATCGATGAGAAAATCCCAAGCCCTTATCCATAGCAACCTTCCGCCCCATCCCAAACGCTGAATCCCAGACGGTAGGTGTATGCATGCATGAGCGCTTTTTAGAATTATATTTTATTTTCCTTTTAAAGAATGTTTTTTTTTGTTTTGGTGATGGATTTTTTTTAAGCATTTTAGAGTTATATTTTATTTTCTTTTTAAAGAATGTTTTTTGTTTGTTTTGGTGATGAAAAAAAAACTGTTCTTTTCACTGAATTGTGACTAAAAGTAAAATTATGAACACCGAATAGTTTTATAGAAACGGCGACACCGACAGAAGCCGTTTATTGGCTGGCCGGCCTGCAAGTAGGCGGAGCCTAACGCACTGGATATAGTCAAGAATTATCTCAGGAAGAGTTCACTTGTAGCAAAACACCCATCGAAGCAACGTTATTGCAAACACAAAATGAATTTATTAAATGTCTGTAATAGTAATATTATAATTTCATGAACGCAAATAAATGTGTACGTACACGATTCTATTCAAAGTATCCCCCAGAGTTTCACATATCGAAATTTCAATATTTACACCGTTTTATGATTGATTAATTACTAAAACAATCTAATTCGAAATGTACACTCCAGACATCTTGCAAGATAATCTAAGTCCTATATATACCCACAAAATTTTAAATCTTTGTCACTGCTTATGAGAAAGTTGGACCAAACCGTAATAAAAATAATTTACTAACGAAAAAATTATGGGAATACTATTTTACGTATTGTACATAAAAAAAATTGCAAAAATATAAATACATCTTCCGGTTATGTTGTATAAAAAAATAAAAAAAAGATATGCGGTATGTTTCGAACCATCACCCCCTGGCGTGGAAGACGCATCAATTCAATTCAATTCAAAATACATTTTTTATAATTAACTGGTACATAACAGTTGCCTAGCCAGGATCTGCCCCGAGGCCGATCGTGCAACCACCGCGATGGCGGGTTATCGGGCGGGACAGCCTGGGTCGGCGAAAACAATAATTGGGAACAACTAAACCTAAACACCTTTTGTACAATGGACAAATAAAAATAGATAATACAATTAAAAAATATCAAAGAAAAACAGATTTAACAAAATTTAAAAACTACACTACATTTAGGGAACTCTCGCACAAGACACTTTTTAATTTCGTAGTTGACGCTAGCACCTCAAATTAAAACGAGGAGCCTTCCGCGAGGTGTGTAACGACGGGCTGCGCACAGGCTGGCCTAAACTGTGATTTTAAAAATTTGGATTTCAAGAAAGTTATAATTTATTTGAAATTTTGATGGAAACGAATTTAGAAACAAAAATGTACAAAAAGAAAACGAGAAAAACAAATGCGACGAAAAGGGTACAAACAAAAAGGAAGAAGGGGACAGGAAAGATTTAAAGATAGACAAAGATATGAAATATCAGTAAAGGTGGATAGGGTAAGCGGAAGTTATAGTTGGTGAAACTTGGCTACAGAGGAAGACGCATGCCTAACCGTTGTACCACTGACGGCTTATAAACATGACTTGACATTGTGTTTATATGGGCGAAGAAAAAGAACGGTTCTTTTCAGAACCACAAAATTGATATTGAAAGAATTCGTTAATGGCATCTCTTGAACAGAATATAGAGACGAACTGTACAACGCTAATGAATTTGGAAACAATGGTACCAATTAAAAGGTACTGTGGAATATGTATGAAATTTTAAACAAAATGTTCTTTTCAGAACCAAAAAAATTATCTTAAAAGAATTAGCAAAGCCATTTTTATTTCAATTGTCAGATAAAAATGTTCTGAAAATAAAATTTAATAGTATTTAGTTGCCTTACGTATTTATTAAACAGAAGATTTTAGTTGATAATCATAAGGTACTTCCACTTTGCCATGGAAATAATAGCTGTATAAGAAAATGTATATCTTTAATTTCTGAAAATCAAAGAAGGAAATCAATTCAAGTTTTTGGCGTTTATCAAAGAAAGGAGAAATTACATTTTAGCTGCGTGTTCTCGATTGGAAGTTAAAAAGCGCCGTAGTACTGATGAGATTTACAGGAAGAAAAATACCTTTAAATACCACTTTAAAAATAAAAATGGCAAGTCAAAGGAAGTTCGCAAATCATTCTATCTCACGACGTTAGGGTTTCACAAAAATAATGACAGATTGTTGCAGGACACTCTTTCCAAAACACCCAGAAATCAATTTCACGCAATACCTGATGGACGGGGTAGATCAAAGAATAAACACAAAATTGATGAAAATATCATTAATAATCATATTGAATCATTTAACCCTACTATTTCGCATTACAGGCGCGAACATGCCCCAAATGATTTATACCTACCCAGCGATATTTCGGTTTCTATAACGTACGAGGATTTTTAGATCCAAATTCCCTAATAGTAAGGGGTTCAAGGCTTTCTAAAACTAGATGACCCGTTCCAACAAGATAAATAATTTCTGGGAACTAATTGTGAAAAGATTCCTTAGTGGAATCCGAAATGACTTGTTGGACTTTAGCTTTTGCACAATTTCTCAAAAAGAAAAAAAGATGGCGGAATGATATTTCAAGAATTCGTGTTTTTAAACATTTATCTCTCACTAAAAAATTAACTACTTGCGATATTGATCTGATTTTTTATATTTATGTAGCCGCAACAACGAAATTTGTGTATTGAAAATTTCGACGTGCGGGTAACTATATTAAATGTTCGAAATTTCCATGTACTATATGTGAATGGAATATGGTCCAAAGACCGAAAAAGTTTTTTTAAAAGAAATTAGGCCGATATCTTACACAGTTTTCAAGTTACAGATTTTTGAAGTGGGCCATAATGGTGTGTTGTTATGTTAGCGCGCAATGTGATGACATCGGCGGCATCGGCTCTGTTTACTTCAATGCATACGCATAGCCAATTAGTCTATAACATATTGTTGATACTACCGGTACTTGATCGTTTGATTCGTTTGCTAATTATTAGACTATTATTTCTGTGTTATAAATATTTGGTTTGAAACTGTAATGTAATTTATTATATGTACTATAAACGTGCAAATACAGAAAGAAATAGTTTATAAATTATAAGAGAGCGGATTTAATAAAATGGTTTCAAATGACTGAAATTTTAGACTTAAAAAAATGCATCATATGTCAAGATGCATCATCCGAAGTTTTAAGTAAACTAAGTGAATGGGGATTTGCAACGTTAAAAAATGCTATTTTTATTCGAAAAGACAAAGTTTACAGACTGTTGAAAAAATATTATCGATGACAATTTTATTGCTAAAAAACCACTGTATCATCGAAAATGTAGGTCCGAATACACCCATAAAAAGGCCCTTGCCAAAAATATTTTTTGAGACGCTTCGTTCTTGTATACACATTAAATCACATTTTATTTCTTTTATTCCCTTTCTTAATAGTGTAGGGGTGGTATTGGAGGTGATAGGGGAAGGGTGAGTGTGGCTGATGCCAAAATTTTTTTTTGAGACCTACCCTAAATTGCAATTTTATGGACTCTTAGCTGCTTTCTTTGCCTATCTACCCTTATTTACCCTCGAACCCTTTAACGGAATTAGACCAAAATATAATATAGTTCCAGATCTCGTTGTAATACATAAGTGTACCAAATTTCAAGTCAATATCATAAACGGTTTCAGAGTAAACATGCGCATAAAAAAGTTACAGACCGACAGACAGAAATTTGTTTTCCGCTCAAATTTAAAATCTCAACGTTTTAAGCCTATTTCAACAAATATATATATATAAAGAAGAAGGGTAGTCTTGACTGACTAGTTAAGAAAACCAAAATTAAACACACGTAGTGTATCTTGAGGTTGCAGTCAGAGGTGAAAAGTTTACGGCCACAAAACAGAAAAAGAAAAACTCTTTTGTTACTTTGTCAAGCTTTCGGAAATTATTTATTCCCTTTATCAAGACATTAACTTGAGGTTAAAAGTTAAGGTCACATGTATTATAAAATAGTCGCATTTTTTATCTTAATGTAGACAAATTCATACACAGATTCCTTTACAGGTACACAATTTAAGGTAAACAATTATTGATTATTTAAAATTAAGGATTAAAACCATGATTAAAATAGATATAACAAAATGAACATGAATAACTATCACATGTGAGTATAGAACTCACCATGATTAAAATAGATATAACAAAATGAACATGAATAACTATCACATGTGAGTTCTATACTCACATGTGATAGTTATTCATGTTCATTTTGTTATATCTATTTTAATCATGGTTTTAATCCTTAATTTTAAATAATCAATAATTGTTTACCTTAAATTGTGTACCTGTAAAGGAATCTGTGTATGAATTTGTCTACATTAAGATAAAAAATGCGACTATTTTATAATACATGTGACCTTAACTTTTAACCTCAAGTTAATGTCTTGATAAAGGGAATAAATAATTTCCGAAAGCTTGACAAAGTAACAAAAGAGTTTTTCTTTTTCTGTTTTGTGGCCGTAAACTTTTCACCTCTGACTGCAACCTCAAGATACACTACGTGTGTTTAATTTTGGTTATATATATATATATTGCGTTACTATACTTCCACTGGACGTGGATGTAAAATACACATATCTCATCAGGAGGCACTTAAAACAATTCCTATTGCCCTTTACAATCATTTGGCTTGGATTTTATCAGATTTTGAATTTGACATTGATGATAATGGTCGAGTGAATGTGCCCAAGAAAATGTCAATGATAATATAATCTCAAAAGATATTTTGATCTATAATCTTGATGCATTGCAATAAACCAGATGTTAGCGCGCCAGAAAACGGCCGAATGCTTATAATAGAAGTTCCGAGAACGCAAAGTACGGTGTGTTTAAAAATCTGTAACTCGCAAACTGTATGAGATATAGAGCAAATTTTTTTGTCAAAAACTTTTTCTATCTTTGGACCATATTTCATTCACATATAGTGTATAAAAATTTTAAACATTTAATGTAGCTGCCCACACGTTGAAATTTTAAACTTTTAAACTTTATTTGATTTTCAAATTATATTAGTATAGATAGAGGCGCTCGTCATTTTAATATATGAGTATAAAAAATGAGATCGATATCACAAATAGTTAATTTTTTAGCGAAAGTTAAACGTAAAAACACAAATTCTTGAATTACCATTCCGCCATCTTTTTTTAATTTTTTAGAAGTTGGGCAAGAGCCAACAAAAGTCTAACAAGGCATTTCTGCTGCATCTAAGGACCTTCTTTCGATATGTACGCTCAAAAATTATTTACCTTGCCAGAATGGGTTGCTTGAGGATTTTGACGGCTTTCGACGGCGTGGACCCTCTACTATAATGTGAAAATAGCATATGATACATATGGGGTTCGTGTGAAGAATAAAAATATAATAAAAATAAAATAATTTGCGCAACTCGGACACGCGGAGTGTGAAATTTGTGAACAGTTCAAATTTCATGGTCACACGGTAAATAATTTTCAGAAAGAATGTGCTGTTTGTAATAAGTGACACATATAAATCAGGCTAAGGAGTCCAGGAAGTTGTACAGAGAACAGGCATGTATTATTATGAATAATAATATTGTTTGCGTTTCAGTTGACTTACAGAAAGTAATCATGTTGCCCCGAATCGACAGTTTCAAAAAGGTTATATTTAGTAAAAGACTTATTGCCTATAATGAAAGTTTTGTTTGTCTTGGCAGCACAGAAGAACTACCTCCTTTTGCAGCCCTTTGGAATGAGTCAATATCCGGACGTAATAAGGAGGATATAATAAGCACTTTTTATGCCTTCTTTTTATGGAGGAGAGATACAAGTTGCTTCATATTTTGGTTAGATAACTGTGCTAGCCAAAATAAGAACTGGTGCTTCTTTGCGTTTATTGTTAGGATGGTGAATTCTCAAGAAACATGAAATTATAATAAACTATTTCGAACCTGGGCACAGTTTTATGGCAGCCGATAGCTTTCACCACCAAATAGAATTGTCATTAAAAAAGCAAGGTAAGACATATGACTGTGGAGATTTTGTGTCAGCTGTTTGTGACTGTCAGCTAAAAAACAAAGTCTAAGTTAAAACAATGAACTACACAGATTTCTATGTATGGAAAGACTTAAAATCAGTCCAAAAATAAAAAAGGACAGTAACCGACCGCATTTAGCAGACATGAAGCAGATAAAAGCAACTCGTGGATATTTTACCTTAAAATACAAAAATTCTTTTGATCCTGGTGAAGAATTCAAAAGTTTAGATTTTTTGTGTAAGAATGCAATGAAAAAATCTGGGTTAGTAACTGCATTAACAGCTCTCTCCCAACCTCGTGGCTTTCCTAAATCTAAGAAGGATGCGTTAAATAATTTATTAAATGATATAATTCCGGAGAGCAGAAAAAGTTTTTGGGCAAATCTTTTTGAGGATGACTAATAATAATGTACTTATGCAAATTGCAAATGTTTATACTACATTAAAGTAGTTTGACAATGATTTCCTGCTTTTTATGTTACCTCCTTCCAAAGTTTGTAAAATATAAAAATAATCAACAAAATACCTACGCTGTGTACTTTTGACAATTTAATTACTTTGTGCTAAGAATAAACGCAGTAAAATAAGAAGTTGGCACTTACCGCCTTTATCTTTAGCATAAGTTAAAATTATTAACAAAATTTGCGGTATGTCAGTCTATGAAAAAAATTATATTTTTTAAAATAACTAATACAATAGTGAATTACAATAGCATGTAATAAAAATCTACACAAAAATGTTTGATAATATAACTACAGCGTTAGAGTTAAAGGATTTACTTTAGGCCCCGATATCTCATTTTGCAATTTTTTCTACATACCGCGTTTTTGCTTATGAGGGCAGTCCAGAAAGCTGACGAAGTTGTCGGTCCAAATTCATACAAGTAAATAATTATGGCAAGGGGCCTGTTTGATACATGGAGACAACCAGTATATATAGGACTAGATCAAAAGGTAACCAAGGAAATACTAAACAGTGATACATGAGATACATTATAATGTTGTGCCCTGTGTATTGTTGTCGAGTGCCAAAAAAGGCCATTTAATTAATTTAAAATCACAATTTTGCATTCATAAATAGTTAGCCTTCGAAAGCCAAGCTCGAATTAAATACGACGCAATAAAAGCCACAGGTGTATATCAACGTCCAGGATCCCGGCCGCCTCGGCATGACTGGGCGGTACCGAAGTGACGCAGCCAGCGGTCCCAGCCGCTCATTCGGCGAGCGACGTTCAGAACGCCAGCCGACCCAACGTCCAGAGCCCCGTCCGTCCCAAAGTATACAGTACAGCGGCGAGGTTTGAGCAACGACAGTCCAGTTCCAGCCAATGTACGCGCTACAACTATAAGTCCAGTTCCCGCATTCAACGACTCAACATCTACTACTACTAGAACTTCAACCATCTTCAACCCGACGAACCGAGACCGGTACGGCGTCTTAGTTACCAGTCCCAGTACTGTAGCTAAATCCTACCAGCGTTAAGGAGAAGGGCCATCCATCATCGTCAACGCGACGCGAATTAAAACCGAATCGACATTCTACAGTTTTAGCTAGTTATTGTTAGGGGATTAAACTTTTAATTTAAATAATTGTGCAACGTACAGCCTCAGAGTTCTGCTTAGTTACATTTATTTGGAACATTGTGTTTTATTATTATTCTACGCTTCGAACAGGCAAAAGCGCCTGCAACAAAATCACAAGTTGGGTACCTTATTGCCAAAAGCGGCGTAAGCGTATTCCAGCCCACACAAAAGTTACTAGGGGGTAGTAGCATTACCCTACTACACGACAATATCGTTCATACCACCTCATATCACAAAAATCGACCCTGAGAAGCTCGTCCATACCAGAATCTACGAACCACTACTATCGAGACTGCTGGCGCCCATTCTACTTACAAATTTGTAGCCTCCGATACAAACAACCATTATTTTCATAGACATATCATGTCTCACCCCTTTAATTCGTAGACAGTATTTGACTGTGGTGGTGGGAATCAGGGACTTTGGAAAGAGTTGAACGTAACTGTAGAGAAAACATTCCACAGTCACTCTGAAACGGAAGAGCCATTTACTTTTCTGCGGATGTCCCCCATTTGTTGAAATTAATTAGGAACTGGTTCATCGATACAGGATTTCGTTTCGAGACAAAACAGTTATTAATAAAGACCCTATTGTTGCACTTGTTCAAAGCACAGCACAGGACTGAAACAAGCTCATGTCACAAATTAACCGAGTTACACTTAAATTGTCAGAGAACACAAAGACAAAATGTAGCCTTGGCAGCACAGCTGTTGTCGAATACGACTGCCACAGCTTTGAAACAATATTTGTGAAAAATTGTCTGCAAGGGTAGGCGATTTTTTCTAATTAGTAAACAACCGGTTTGATGTCATGAATTCCTATACCCCCAGTGCCACGATCCGCACGAAAATCCATATGGAGAAGACTTTGCACAACAAGATGAAATACTAAAGCAGATGAATGCCCCTATGAAAGGAATGGTGTGTCTTGGCAAAAAATCCTTACAGGTATTTCACAAAGGAGTAATAATATCCACGAAGTCAGTACAAAGTTTGTTTCAAGATCTGAAAAGAAAATTAGGCATTTCATATATATTAACGCATCGCCTAAATCAGGATTGTTTGGATGATGCGATTAAAAGACATATCAGTGGTATCGTACATAACTGTTTCGAACAAAAATGAATCCTACCCTTGACGGCATTCAGAAGAAAATTATTGAAGATGGTATGTACTATCCATACAAATCTAAACATTCATTGTGAAATCTGCTTTCAGAAATGGGTTTTAAATATAAAAAAATTAATCGAAGAAAATCTATAATGGAATCCAGAAGAATTGTCCAGCTGCGATATCTTTCTAAGATATATTTCTATCGTGCTGAGAGTCGGTGCATTATATAGTTGGATGAAATATGGTTCGACACACACGATATCAGAAAAAAAGGATGGTCAGATGGGACAATAAATGTAGCCTTGAATTTGCACGCTTCTCGCGGAAAGCGCATTATAATTATTCATGTCGGTCATGAAAATGGATTCGTTCATGATTGATTGTCTGCAAAAACACCCTTCTAGCAGATGTAGGAGTTAATGGTATCATGTTTTCTTTTGGTAACTTAGGTGCTTTAACGTTATTAGGATTTTCCTGTGGATACGGAATTCTTGAATTTCTAAGCATACTGTGCACATATTATTAAATTGTTAGCAGTGTCGGGTGCAATAACTATGGCTGTATAAAACACTCGGAAATACTGGCACAAAATGCCAAATGCGTTTTCTGATGTTCGTCTACCTCTACAAAGACGGTAATTATAAATAGCTTTTGTTTTATCATGTATCGATTGATCTTTTGGATAGGGTTTCATCATATATTTTGTGAGAGAAAATGCCTCAACTCCCAGAATAACGAATTGTTACTTAATATAAGTTTCGGGGAGAAAATTTGAGGGTGGATTGTTATAGTTGTTGACATGGATCTGTTTCCCATATTTGATTTTGCAAATATAGCTGGATCACCTTCTCGTCCATAGGAACCTACATCAATTGATACAAATCTACACCGAGAATCTATAATTGCCAACAACACGCTGGAGTGAAACTGTTAATAATTATAAAAGAGTGACCCCGCCTTATATGGACAAATAATTCTAATGTGCTTCCCATCAATTGATGCAAATCAATTTGAATAGTTCCACAGATCATAATAACCTTGGGCGTTTGCATTTAATCGATCTTCTGTTGGCGTTGGCATGTATATGTGGAGCATTCTTTGACGTATGCTTTGGAGTACTTCTCTAACAATGACACTCTTATCCAAGTATGGTGAACGCGATATTGAAACGCCAAAGATCTGAATGATTCTCCAGTTGCCATGTATCTGTAAAATAAACATTTATTTTTTTTTTCTATTCGTTTATCTTGAAATACATTGTTATGTCAGTCAGAACAATACAAATTTGACAAAAATAAACAGATTTTGGTCAGACTTAAAATTTTTTTATTTACTGACTAACGGATTCGACAGTTAAACAATCATCATCTTGGTCTAAGTAAAATGTAGAAAAGAAACATACAATAATTTGGGAATTTATGCTTATTTCCTAAAATCTTAGCTGGGCCAAGATGATGACAATTTAATTGTCGAAACTGGTAGCCAGTAAATAAAGTCTTTTTGAAATGAAAGAAAGTGTTTTAATTTTCGTTAAAAATAACAAGACAAATGGATTAATCAAAATTTGCTGATTGCAAAGGAAGATGGAAAAGTATTCGTGATTACTATATGCGCAAAAAGAAAGTTACCACAAAACGGACGAGATCTGCCGCATTAGATGCAGATAAATTTGGAAACAAATTGAAGAACTTAAGTTTTTGGATAACACTTCATGTGTAGAACGAAGGTAAAGTCTGTGGTGTTGTTTGCAAGAAGGTTATACTCAGTATTCTTTGTAGCATTGCATATGCTACATTTTTGATTTGTAATAAATTTAAAAATTAAATTGGTGCATAGTAAGTTAGGCCACCCAGTATGTGGATAAATGTATTACTGGTTGCCGTGAAAAATCTCATGAAAAGGAATTTATTAGACATATAAATATTTTTTATTCTTTCTTTCCTGCAAAAACATGCTTCACATGCAGTTAAATATCTAAATAAATAATAATGAAAATAATGCGGCACCGTTTCAGACAATTAACACTGCAATTATAACTTGTTCAGGTTGAAAAGCACTTGACACTTTATTTTGAGTTAACACCGAAATATAGTAAACACACGACGTCTTCTCTTCCTGGCTGGTTTAACAGCCTGTTTTTTATGTACTTGCTTTATATATTCCTTCAGAAACACCTAGTAGCACACACTCTATTCTAAGGTTATGTTGTTGTTATAAATTTCAATTTATTGTCTCCTCTTCTTCTTCTTATCGTTCGATTTTGCCAAGAGCACAAGTCTGTGACTTGGGTTGGTAATTAAGACCTGCGTGTCGGATCGTTTCGTTCTTTTATTTAAATTCGCAAGACCGCGTTAGGAAGCCAAGCCATCTTAGCAGCATTTCAGGCATGATCCATTGAAGGAGCAGGTTGGCTTAGGCTTGTGGCAGTGGCCTAGTTATTAAATTTTGTTAAGCCGTAATTTTTTAATTCACGCCATAAGCTTAGGCTTATTATCGAAACTGAGCCCCCACAGGTCACTTGGGGTAAGTCTTGTGAATTCATGTTTTAAATTCATTTTGTAAGGTGTATTTTTTTATATCTTAGGGTTGCCAGTATCCCTCATATGAGGCAATTTTTTTGGTGTGATATAATTATTGGTATATCATCTTTCTGATGTAACGGCCATATGCATGGTCATGTTTTAAGAAGAGAGGTCAATAATTGAAGGAATCTGAGTCGTCGATTTTTTTTTTGGACCACGTAGACAGTGGAGACGAATTTGAGAGTGGAGGCAGCGTGTTGCAGAGGGGTCATTGCAGTAATACCTGATTTAGAAAAGAAGCTACACCAGGGCCTTCTGTTTGGTGGTATTGTTTATAACATTTTTTTGTTGATTTAAAATTTCACTTTTCATATATTTTTTAGACTTGTAAGAAATGGTACCACTTTAATTAAATTTAACGTTTTCAAATATTCATACATTTTCACATTAATATTTTTACCTATAATTTTTTTAAAATAATACTTGTTAAACCTTGGTCATAATTTAATATATTTTTTTATTATCAATCATTCAAATTTTAACTTAACTCAATTTTTTTACTATTGCTTATTAAATTTATTGAACTGTCCCATTATCAAATATTAAAGTCAACTTGTTATTAGCATGTGTGTTTCCTTTCTTTTACTCATTTAGCTGGATATATATTATTGGTGAGCTTATTACATAACTTAAGTACTCAGTATTGTTTTCCTTAGCTTTCACAATACTCCTGGTTCATATAATAAGTTAAGGTGGCGCCCTGAACATCTATTTTTTTATGTATATCTATATTCACTATTTTATATTTTTTTCATATATACAGCAAGTTATCAAATTGAGTAAATATCGAACCACGACCTCGCTTTCCCATAACCCAGAGCTGCCGTTCGCACAATTGAAACACTTCCTGGTTTTAAGCCAAGGGGTGTTACATCTTTTCAGGCCAATTGGTAGTAACAACGACAATGAAGAAGACGATGCGACTGTCGAAGCTGAAGAATTAAATTACTTGTTACGGACCTCTAGCGTATGCGACCCACCATACGCTTTAGCGTTTTGTGGGCCGCATTATAACAACTGCTACACGTCCGAAACACATTTCGCTATTCTCCACGGGAGGGTGACACATTTGTGACACGTGATCAGCAGAGACAAACGGGAAGCAACCATTGTTTTTGGCATGGTTGGTGTTAATTAGTTGTTAATTCTGTGAACCTCGGTTTTATCCAAGGCATCCTGGTGGATTTTAGAATAATCAACTCAAGAAAATTTCCTCAATCTGTTGTTGTTCCGTTTAGCGGAATATTTTGTGTTTGTGAGTAAATTTTATCTGCGGAAGCAGGATATTAAATTACACAAGGTAAGCTAACCTCTTCACGCCATCTTGCCCGTTCTCTACCCACGTGTTTCGCAAATTTGCAGGCTTTCCTTTGGAAATACAGTGTCAACTTAAAAGGCGGACTCGACCCCATTTATCCGACTGTGGCTTCCAGGAGTTTTGGTGGATTGTTCCCTCATCAGTGAGGTAAATTATGTTTCATTTGTAAGTTATGTCAGAATTGCTCACATTAAGCACGCTTCACGTGCATTTCTGACTTTGTAAATTTAAATCGTGATATCTTTAGGGTTCTACGGACGGGGCTTCTACACGTCAGTGAGAGTTCCACGGACGAGGCATCCACACACAGTGGAAGGTTCCAGGGCTGGTGAGGCTACGATTAACCCCATCCTTGGGTCCATTTCTTGTGTCCCGAAGACATCTCCGTAGGGCTACAGGTTCTTCCACGTCCGGACTCGGTATCGTACCACCCTAAATAAGTGTTGTGTTATTTGTTTTACTTACCGGGGACCACCTTCAGTGGTTCGGCTGGATTTCAATTCATACTTTGCATTTTTAACTTTTACATACTTAAAGATTTTATGCATTTATATTTATATTAAGGAGGTTCTTTAAATCAAACCTTTGTGGCAGAATCTATAACAATTTTTGAGTACATTGTAAACCGATGTGTAGCTACACGAGGCATTTTATGAATGTGTTATAACTTCTTAATCGTGAAATTGGCCACAACTTTGAACATCGCCAGGTTACATGCTAGAGAACCAATATCTGTAAATTGAATAATATAGTGCATTTCATTTTTAAAGAAAGTGTTATTATTTCGTCTGCGACCACTACACATGGAAGCCTCCGTTATTTGTTAAGTAAGTAAACTAATAATTCATTTTAGTTTAAGTAAACTTGGGCTTAACGCCCTGAGATAGTCTGAGCTAGAGAAATTTTATCGTAGGCACGTACATCACTTTCCGGGTAAGTCAGTGCCTACGATATCTGCTACGCTACAGTAGCCCAAGTGATTTCGTTACGTAATATCTGATAATCATTAAGATCCAACGTATCTATTTGTTTATGTGTGAAACCCGTAGCATTCTCAAATAACTCTGAATATATTGAGGAATTTTAAGTATCCCAATTAACTTCGGATAATGTAGATTTTTATGATACCCAAGATCTCTAGGAATCTAAAGATACTGAAATAAACTTTGTAAGTGTTGTTGCTGATAATCAAAAGGTTATTAATGAGAATCAGACAAGAGCAAGAAAGGACAAAAATTCATTGATCGAAGAGATCAAACAGGGGCGGATTGAGAGAAGGGCACTTCTTCGAGGTATATGTCAACAGTCTAAACGCGAAGAACGTGACACGCCAATAGCTATCATTTTTCGAAGTGTAGCCGTCACCGTTGAAACTTTTTCATTATGACTGCAAGCAAGAGCTAAATTGGTAGTTATGAACGTTATGTATCAGTTGGAATTGGAACATGTTTCTGCCACAAATGTACCGTTACGACAAGATACCTCAGTAGACACTTCTCGCTCTTCAAGTGCACATTCGTATGTTTTTCCACCGCTTGTTTCTAACAGACACGTCCCGTTATGGCAAGATAATATGTACTTATCATCAGGAGATACCTCAGCACATACTTCTCGCCCTTGTTCAAGTACAGATTCATAGGATTTTTCACCACAAAGCTTTACTTCTAATAATATGCTAAATTTATAACTATTCGATGCAGTAAATATTACTAGTATTAGTTCAAGTTAAGAAATGAGTTTTTGGTTTATACATTTTTGATGTTAACAATTGTAATACATTCTTATCCCGTATTTGTGTATTTTTTAACTATTTTAAAAAGTTCTTACCTTAAAGTAATGCTTAGTTTTTGTGCGGGTGTTATAGGGTGAGTATGTCTATTACAGCATTTTCTTCTAATGTACCCTCCTATAAATTCTAACACTGTTTCGAAAAGCTCGATTGGAAGACGAAAATACTCGTGTAATTGTTGTTGGTTCCCAAGTCTTCTTTCTACAGTTATATTAAACTGACCCTCTGTTTCTCGAGCCAAAAACATTGTATCTACCTTTTTATATGGTCGCTTATAAACTAATAAGAGGAGATATTCAAGATCCTGTTCGTCTTCATAGAGAAGGAGCGCCATTATTGTATTATTACTAATACGCTGACCCATCTTGTATGACCGATTTTTGCTGTCTACTGTCTAGAAAGCTACAATCCATGTGAGCGCAAAACTGACCAGTCCAGCTGGACTGATTTCGGTTTAAGCTTAAGTCGTGTGACGCGCACAGCTCTTACAAACAAACCTAAATTCTTTAAGCGGTTTAATGGCGGCTTAGTGGATTTTTACCAATATTTGTGTTTTTGTGGATATTTATCGTACAAAGTGCCAAATTTCTGCTGCTGTGTTGGGAACTGTGGGAGTGTAGCAACCCGAGATAAACTTAGTTTTTCAAAATACCATCTGTCTTCGACTCGAAGAAGCAAGTTTGTCCGCTAAGGGTTAAAAGGCGTCAAATGTGGTTGCAAGCCATTAAAAGGGACGATTTAACAGACAATAAAATCAAGGACGCAAAGGTGTGTTCCAAGCATTTTGTTAGCGGTGAGTTATTACACGTGAATATAAAGAATTTGTTTTTAAATAATGGTCGCGCTGCAGGTAAAAGTGCCGATCTACATGATCAAAACAACCCAGATTGGGTACCGTCTCTCCATATGGGATACAAATTGAAACCCAGATGCGAAAGTGCTCGCGATTTAATTGTCGCAGCTAGAGCAACCAATAAACAAGACATGGTAAAATTAGAAATTTATGTTGGCTTGAGTGTGCTTTTAGGAAATATTTTTTGTTTGTGTTTAAATTTAAGTTGAATGAAGATGCAGTTGCTGTTGCAGCAGAAAATAATGTAACTGTGGCTACTGTTTTAAATCAGGACACATCACAGGATGACAAGAGGACCTTAGAAGGCAACTTGCACATTTGAGAGCAAATCACACAAACATATCAGAGGATAACATAGAGGACCTTAAAAGGCAACTTGCAGATTTGAAAGTAAGTCACACAAAGATATCAGAGGAAGTGTATACATTAAGAAGACAAGTTCAAAGTTTTAATTAAGTATGATGAGGCCTCATTGACCCTGAAAAATGTAGGTATTATACAGGATTAACTCTTCCTAGTCTGAAATTTGTGTATTCAGTAGTTGAGCCTTATTTAGTAAAAAATATAAATCGCAATCTATCAAAATTTGAAGCACTGATTTTATCGTTAATGAAACTTTCAAAGAACTTAGAATTCACCGAGTTAGGTTACACATTTAATATTCATAGGGTAACAGCGAGCGAGACTTTGTATGTGTTATCACAAAGATTAAAAAGTTTTTATTTACTGGCCAAGTAGAGAGAAACTTTAGAGTTGTATGCCTTAAGAATTTAGAGTTTCGATGGAAAAGTAACAGTTATTATAGATTGTTTTGAATTGTTCATTCAGAAGCCATCTCAAGTACAGTCATCAAGCCAAACCTCTCATTACAAGCATCACAATATGTTAAAGTTTATGGTATGTAATATTCAATTGTTAAAATATGCGTGTGTTTACATGCACGTGTGAGTTTTAAATGCATTTTATTCTTTTGTAAATATAACAACTTAGTTCTCACTCGAGTATATAAGCAACTATTCTGTAAGTATGTGAAGAGGATGCCACCCAAAATATTGAGCTAATGTCAACAAGGTACTACGGGAAAGAAGTTTGATACACCTAGTCATACACCTAGCAAGTAACCATAACAATAATTGTAAAGTAATTAGAAGGCTCATGGACCAAGAAACATGTGTCAAAAACATCGTAAATAACAATGTCTACATCATGTATACTTGATAAATATAGTGGAATATCTAACATTTGTTTCTCTGAATAGGTATTACAGCGCATGGAGTAATATGTTTCATATCGGAGGCATTTGGTGGAAGGTACAGTGACAATTTTGTAACAGTCGAATTAGGATTTCTGGAGAAGCTGCTTCCTTGTGATGTATTGGCAGAGAGAGGATTTACTATTGGGGACAATGCTGGAATTTATTGCGCTATAGTTATCACTCCTACTTTTTTAAAAGGTAAACACCAGCTTGGACCCACGTCTCAATAAGTGAATCTAATGACTGGATCCATTTTATTTCCAGAGGCGGACTTTTAGCTCCCAGTAATGATTTACTTAAAGCTGCAGAAATACTGGACTCGGAGTTCTATTTGAAGCATGGTACTTCGCTTTCTAACGAGTAGAAACTCTTTAAATCTCTAACTGATCGAACTATGGAAAAATTAAAAAACGACATTGATGTGCCCTACGAGGTAATTCATTGTTTAAGCCGCACAAGGATTTACATAAGATTACGAGATCTTAATAAGAAAATTAGTTTTGAAAATTGTAAAAGGAGGCTATAAAAAAATGACAAAGTTTAAAACGTTAAAAAAAATAAAAATATTTTAAATGTTGGCTAAAAATATTTTAGTTTTTTTTCATCACTTAAATCATAACCGTGAGTAAAAAGGTTATCCTGTAAGGGATTTTATAATGCTAAGATAACTGAGTTTTCACAAGAAGTTCTCATGAAGTGATTTTTCTAAAAAGATATAAAAAAGTTATTTCGTTTTTTCAATTTCTGATCACTGATAAGGTATGGTAAGTTGTCATTCTGAGAATTGGTTGAGGCATTTTCAGAAAAATACGAGGAAAAATAAGTAGAAATTTACAAGTATAGTTAAATCCATCCGAGGACACACTCTATATACATATACTTCTCGGTGACTCATAACTCCTTAAAACATTGAAAAGACATTTAACTCGTATTTGAAGTCTGAAAATATTCGGGGTTATAGTATTCTCTATAATATATAACACTAGTATACTTTAGTACATAATGTATCTATATCGCGCGAAAATAAAATTATATATAAAACTTCATCAAAATATTTCATCCCTTCGAATACTTACAATGGTTAATATTTACTTATTTATTGCAAAATTCTTACAGCGAAAATAATACGTTTCTCATAAGATTTGTATTGCAGCTAGCACGATACACTTGTGTATCGTGGCAGCTAGAGATTAACCCTCGAAGTGACGTCAAATGTAGGAGGAGCCTGGCAGTCGATCGACGCGTCGGCATACCGGTGTAAGTGTATCGTGCTTGGACCTAAAGATATTGAAAAAAACAAAACAAGTTGCCTCTATCGGTATTCATGTTGAAAGAATAATTGGTTATGTATGGCGTAAATACGCTATGCTCCGTAACGAATTGACAGAGAGATGGGAGAGTCATCAAGTGGACATTTTTAAAAAATTATAGAGTATTTAGCAAAATACGATAGTGTTTTGTCAAAATTAATAGACAAAAATAACAATATTAAAATTAGTTACTTGAGTCCACAAATTCAAAAAGAACTGATCTATCATTAGTGTATTATATCAGATTATTAACAGTGTCAAAGAATCTTCTTTTTTCTCGATAATATTAGACACGACACAAGACACCATTAAACATGATCAATTAAATTTTATATTGCTTAATATACATGTACTATACTGCCCTCCTAAGACAGAGGTCCTCAGTCAAAACTTAGCTCAGTCAGGACGCAGACTAAGAAACCTAGGCTTTTAAATATTAGAGATTCTGATTATATACAGGAGGATGAATCTAATCATGTTAGTCAGTTAAATGATAAACAAAGGAGTTCCAGTACAGCGGCTAAGGGCAGCGGAAAAGTTGATTTTTTCATCGATTACGATTTCACAACCAACAATTGAGTTAAATGCAGGTGTGAATAAAATAACTGACGATCAGTCAGGTTCCTTAAATGCAGATTTATCAGGTCAAATAAATATGATAGATATACACGATTTCTGTACAATGCACGTAGTGAAGAAAATATAGCCGCAGTAACTGAGAGTGTACGCGATGACCGTGATGAATCGATTCGGCGCCGTTCTCAACAGCTTGGCTTGTCGTATTCAACAACTTGGCGCATTTTACGCAAGGATCTTGGTTTAAAAGCCTACAAAACTCAATTCTTGCAAGAATTGAAGCTGGCCGACTTTCCGAATCGTCGCCGTTTCAGTCTTTGGATTCTTGAAAAGCTTGAACAAGATCCAATGTTTTCGACAAAAATTTTGTTCAGCGATGAGGCCCATTTCTGGCTTAATGGCTACGTCAATAAGCAAAATTGCCGTATTTGGGCTGAAGAGCAACCCGAAGAGGTTCAAGAGATGCCATTACATCCAGACAAAACAACGGTTTGGTGTAGTTTATGGGCTGGTGGAATCATTGGTCCATATTTCTTCAAAAATGGGGCTGGCCGGACCGTAACTGTTAATGGCGCCCGTTATCGCGCAATGAGAACAGACTATTTGCTGCCCGTAATCTAGACGATATTTGGTTTCAACAAGATGGCGCTACTTGCCACACAGCCCGTGAAACCATGGCTATATTGCGAGAACAATTCGGTGAACAGTTAATTTCACGCTTCGGACCAGTAAATTGGCCATGTAGATCATGTGATATCACACCTGTAGACTTTTTCCTTTGGGGCTCCGTAAAGTCCAAAGTCTACATGGATAAGCCAGTTACGATTGAGAAATTGGAAGCCAACATTACTAGTGTCATTGACCAAATACCACTCGAAATGCTCGAACGTATCATCGAAAATTGGAACTTCAGAATGGACCATGTTAGCCGCAGTCACGGCCAACACTTGAAAGAAATAATCTTTAAAAAATAAATGTAAAGAATGGTTCTTTTATATGATAAGAAATATTACCCAATAAAATTGTTTCTTTTTATTTTTGTTATTTTTGAAAAAAGTACCTCTAAATGAATCATATGAATGATATTTCAAACGGGGAACACTTTAAGATCTATTTTAACAAAAACAAAACCGATAAACAGGGAGCAGAATTCAAAAAACTGTATTTACAATATCCCGTGCGAATGTGATAAATGTTATGTGGGTGAGTCATCCAGACCTTTCAGTGTGAGGTTGGATGAGCACAAGAACTACATTAGAAAGAATGAAATTCAGAAATCAAAGATTTGTGAACATGCTTGGGAAAACGGACATAGAATAAACTGGGACTCGGCAAAAATTTTAGCAAAAGAAACAGATACCAAAAAAAGAAAAATTAAAGAATCAGCAATAATCTTATTAAATGAAGATAAGTGCGTATCGAATTGTTCTGTAGATATTTGTACAACCTGGCTACCAATGTTAAAAGAAGAACTTAACAAACTCAACATTATCTAAAAAAATATCATCAGTTCTATGTTCTGTGTAAGTAGTAAGTATCTATGGAAATAACATAAACAGAATCTTAAAGCTGTGTATTTGACATACACAGCAAAATAAGAGTTCTTCAAAAAATAGCTTTGAAAACGGAAAGAGATTACTTTCCGAAACGTCAGCAAAATACATTATTTTTGTGTTTATTCCGATTTATATTATTTGCAAAACATAACCTCTGACTTTTCCTTTGGCGTAAACGTCACGGGCGCAGTTTTTTTTTTTCCAATAATTCTATTTTGTAGATTCGGTGATTTGTTTTGAAGAGGATAATAGTACATGTGGTAGAAAACCCAAATAATAGGAAAGAATATGAATCACCCGATACCTCACTTAACAGACATGCACATATATGGTAATAAAATTAAGAAAATGAGCATACAAGCAAACTAAATACATTACTCGAATCTTCCTGAATACATAAGGTATTCATTCAGTCATTGAAATTATTATCCAATCTATATTTGCTTGTACAGCATAATTTCAGCATCTTACAAACTGTGCTAGTCATATTTTGATACATAATTATCAAATATGGCATAGTACTGTTTTAAAAAACAGGTTAATAATAAAATTTTGTATTAATTTGGGGGTTAATATGATTTAAAGATTCCGCCAACCGCATTTTGATACCGCTTCCAACCAATAGACGCGTCAAATTTGGTCCCGCTCGAAGGTACGTTCGTTGAGCGTCTAGAGTAAGTAGTCTGTGTTATGGACTATTATCCGACCAACTTGCAGAGTTTCCAGCTGAGAATGACGTTACCTTATGTACAGAGAAACAGAAGAGAAAATTTCATTGAATCCAACTCCAACAGAAGCCAGTTAAGAAAGTCGAGCCGCTGGAACTCACAAATGTGGTCCACAACTTGTTCAACTATCCTCTTGATGAAGCCGCTCTAAATGTGTTAGCCAAAGGGTTTAATTTCGCAATATAATTTGTGGAATAGAATCAGCAATTTACAATATGGATAACAATACAGCTGAAATTATAAGCCAAGATGCATCACGTATACTGAGAGCAGCAAAGGCACCAAAGAGAAATCTACCACAGGACGAATTAAGGGCATTGAAAGCATTACGACAAAACCAGGATATCATAATTTTGCCAGCAGATAAAGGCAACGCCACTGTAGTAATGAATAGCAATTACTATCACAGTAAAATAGAAAAACTACTAGAAGACACCGCATACAAAGCGATTACGAGAGATCCCACTACGTACCTGGAGAAGATCTCCAAATCCAAAATTAAAGCTAGCCCTATCGACGATCACGCGAAAAACCAAATTATACCGAGAGAGAAATCTTCAAGATGTCCCAAATTATATGGCCTACCCAAGATCCATAAGGAAGGAGCCCCACTAAGACCTATTGTTGGCTCTGTAGGGTCACCGTTACAGGAGTTAGCGAGAATATATGGCTAGACAGAAAAAGCAACGTCTTATGTGAAAAACGCACAACATTTTATCGAGTTACTAAACAACAAGACTGCCCAACCTGAAGATATTCTAGTGAGCTTCGATGCAGTGTCACTATTCACTAACGTACCAATAGAAGAGTCATTCGAATTGATCAAACGAAAGTATCATCCTGAGGAGCATATTCTTAGCCTAACTAAACAGTGTTTAAACAACACATACTTTACATACAAATGGAAGGAGCACCGATGGGTTCACCGTTTTCTCCAGTCATCGCTAATCTCTTCATGGAGGAGAAGTTCGTGCAATACAAATCAATCTTTGGTTGAGATATGTGGACGACACATTCGCAATCTGGTAAAATATTCAAAGGTTGCTATTTTTATATAATTTGCAAAACCTTTTGGCGACGACAAAAAAGAAAAAGACATTTAACAGTTGGTGTCTGTAAATTGAAATAATTTCAGTATTTCGTAGAACTATAATTTTAATATTTAATTAACGTACATATTCAATAAATAGTTCCACTTCCAATAAACGTTTACAGTAGTTATTAAATCACCACCAGCTGAGCTGCGAGTGATTTTGAAAGTACTTGCCGGCCCACGTCTCGTCTTAGTTCCAACGTTGCCAGGTCTGGGAAAATTACCCATGCAGACATATGGCGATTGTCGGTCAGTACTCTGGGGATTTTCCTACATCCGCCATGTTACACAAAAAAAACCGTAATAACTTTTTAGAACGGTGAATATGGTGGCAATGGTGGGCTTGCTTTTATTGTTTTGCCGGATTTTATGTGTTTTTTGTAAATAATCGTCAATAGAAGGTAAGGAATATCTATTTTTTAGCTTTAATCAGTTTAATTCCAATTTATTTAAACATAATGCATTGGCTAAATTAGGGTATATATGCCATTTTGCTTTATAAACCGTTGTGAAAACTTGTATCCGTTCCCATGTTTTATCTGGTATAAAGCTTTTCGAATCCAGATTTTGGTTAGATTATAATATTTATGATTTCTGATTAAAAACATTTACTATTATTACCTAGAAAGAAATATTTAACGACTGAAAAATATTTTCCGCATATAAGAAGACACAGTGAAAATTATAGTTGAATAAAAGTTTAAATACTACTACCTAATACTATACCACCACCTGTTGATAAAGTGGAAGTAATAATAGTTGAATTAACGTTTAATATTTGTTAACATAATGTCGTTCAAATAACTTTTTATTTTTTGTTAGTGAAAATGTAGCAGGGCTATTGAAATTAGAGGCTGACCAATGGGATTTCATAAACGCAGCTAGTAAAAGATACGGCTTTGGTTAAATTGGGACAAAGTTGCATGATGTTAAATGCGGTGTGAAAACACTTGAAAAAATAATTTTGGTTTGAGATTTTTTCAAAAAACTTAATTTTTGCATTTTCATTTTTATTTGTTTCTCCCCTTGCCGTATAAGGTATCTTAAAACAAATGACACATTTACACAGCGGTTTTTTATACTTTACGTGACAGTGAGAAAATATTAAGTTGACGTTTCGTCTTTGAAGGGCCACCATCAAATTTCTTATATTTTCAAGACGGCCCTGTAAAGATTTTGTGGTTTTTGTTACGGTTTGTTGTCCCAAATACGACGATATGTAACATTTGACGTTTCGTCGTAGCTAAAACCGTCTTCAAGGTAAGTTATGTTTATTTCAATAAAAGATTCCAGGAGTTTGACCCTGCAGTATGCATGAGAAAACTTTCAGAGGTACCACCTAGATAGGCTATCAACTTTCGTAGAAATTTATCATAATATATAGACATAATTTGATATCTGTTAAAAAACTCTTTTTTTATTTAGATGCTTTCAATAAAAATGTGATAAATATAATTCTACAAATTTAATAATCTTAAACCGCAGTACATCGATTTAAGATCACAAATTGTAACAAAAAAAACACATATTATCAGGACCATATTGAAAATAAGAAAGTTGATGGTGACCCTTTAGAGACGAAACATCGAATTATTACGTTCTGATTGCCATGTAAATGTGTAGTTTGTATATGGCCAAAACATAAAAAAATTAAAAGGATAATAGAAAAATTATCTGTATCTCTTGCCGTTTACATGTCTTTGACAAAAAATCACAGTTTATGTAGAGCACTGTTTCTAGGAGGCCGTGCTGTATAGTTATTTTTTTTTGCAGAAGCTATCAAGACAGCCTTTCAGGGCAAAGAACAAGAAAAGGCAATATTTGGGGAAACAACGGATAAAGCCATAAATCAAGCATGCCAAGATTGGCTAAAACAAGCGAATCATAGATACGAAAAGTCTCAAAAGCAATAGATATTCTTATTGTAGGGGAAACTGGGGTAATAAATTTTTAAAAAAGTGAGTAATGCATTATTTGTGACCCCAATTAAAAAATTAGCCTTTCATCTTACAGCAACTCATCTATATCCTTTATTTTGAATTGTTTGCTACAAAAAATATATTTTTTTAACGTTTAATTAAATGATGGATCACTTATTTATTTTTAATAAAATGCGTAAACATTGGGTTAGGGTACTTTTTTGGGTGTTGCAACCTTTACAAATTTTTATATTTTATTCTTTGTATTTTTTCCTCATGTGTTTACCCCAGCCTTCCCCTACCTATCAAAAAATATTTAAAAATTTTATACCTTTTCCACGTTTTTAACATTTTATTTTAAGTACCTATTTATTATAAATAAATATTTTTAATACTTTTATGTTCCGCATTCTAACGTTATATTTATCTTAACCTATGCCCATATTAGATTAAAAGATTTGCATTTGGATGACATTTATAATTTATATACTGTATACACAGTAAGTATATTATACCATATTTCAAAGTTAAATAAGTACATTAAATAATCATTTTCAATTATTATTAAAAAAACATACCTTAAAGACGTTTATAATTCTTACTTTTTATACTACATAATAACCATTTTCTGTCAAAGGTTAATTAAATTGTTTTGTAAACATTAATAATTGGTGTTTGGTATACTATATTTAAGCGTCGAAATGATACCAAATATATTAATTTCTTATCAAAGATTATTAAACATAAATTGTGAATGTTGATGTTTCTTTAGTATACTATATTTAAACATTGCTGAAGCGGACATTTTGTCCTTTATTAGAGGTATCAACCATAGTTATACTTGCGGTATCAACGAAAATTAGACGTTTATTCAACCATTTTGTTTTTGTTGGGTTTACTCCAATAACTACGAGCCCTGGACTATATTACGAAAAAATTGGTATTCTAAGTTCATATAATGAAAACTGGAAATTAGTTGTTTATCTAGATTTAGAAAATTATCACGATGAGTATAACATTATCAAATTTTACTATGAACAAGTTAAACGTCTTTGCACTGCTTGTCGATAAAATAATATCATGTCAACAGTGTGATTCATTTCAGGAAACAATTTCAGATTCTTTGGAGAATATTAAATTACAAGACAATTTCATCGCCGATTTATTGGAGGTACCAGAAAACTCTAGATTACTGAAAAGAGCTCTAATTAATATGATAGGTTCTGTTGCAAAATCTTTATTCGGTACTCTAGACTCAGACGACGCCGAATTTTATAATTCTCAAATAGAACAAATTAAGGCTGGGGAACAACATTTGTTAAATCTTTTTAGTCAACAAATTTCTATTATCAAAAATACCGTTCATTTACTAAATTCAACCCACCATGCAAATTCTTTGGACTTCAGAAAGTTTAACGCTAGTATGAAAAAGGTTGTATTAATGTTAGATAGTATTAGGGTAAATCAAACCTTATTTGAATTTAGGGAAAAGCTAGTTGTTAAGATTAACGAATTCACTTCATTAATAGAGACTATTTTAGATATAATCAACATAACCTATTACAGATTATTATGTATGCTCAAAAGGGTATGTTGCATCACTTAGTAATTAGTCCTATCAAGTTGTTGAATGAACTTGATAACCTTCAGAATTATCTGAATGCATTAAGGTTCCCGGTAAATCCTACCGTAGAGAACATTCATTTTTTGTATAATTTAATTAAAACCAATGTTTATTATTATAAGAAACTCATTTTTGTTAATTTTATTCCTTTAACCGAAGCAATTTCATACGACGTCATGAAAATGTCAAGTCTTCCTATTTTACTTCCAAATTCAACTTTTGCATTTATTTCTCCCCGAAGTAGATATTTAGTAATAGATTAAAACAACATTACTTTTTATTAGATAGTTTCGAAATTTCAAAGTGCCAAGTTATTTTTTAAAACCAATTATGTCTGTGAACAAACTAAGCTAGTTTATTTAGTGCATTTGCACGGAGGCTGTGAGACAAGTTTGTTTTTGCCCACCTCCACCATTCCAAACTCTTGTGAAAAAAGAATAATGCAGCTATATCATTCTATATGGCTCCTACTGAAGAGCATGTTCACCTAAATTGCAAATCTGAAAACACCAGAGTACCACTGACACTAAGTGGTCTAAGTGGTACGGGCATTTTCCAAATTAATTCAAATTGTTCTGCTTACACTAAATCAATGATATTAAAACCTCATCAGCAATTTTCAAGTGACATTTAATTCGATCTTATTCCACCTCTCAATATTAGTAACGAAATATATTTCAATTTTTCTAAATACAAACCTCCAAAATTAACAATGTTAGATGAACCTATAATGATAAACTCAAATGACTTATCCACATTGTCAAAAATCAGTAAAGACATAGATTTATTAGAAAAAAATGAGGTCACAAATAAATTTAAATTACATTTTCAAGAATTCGATAAGTATCACATAATATCCTACAGTCTAATATTTTTTATTATATCATTCATAGCTATTTACATTATTTTCACAAAATGTCGATATTGTTGCAATATATTAATGCTAGGGTGTTAGAGGCTATTAAAGATAGAGATAGAAAGTATAAAGATTACAAAATAAATAATATTCAGTCTAACTGGTTGTCTTATAAATCTAGTCGAAATAATGTAGTTAGGGTAGTTAAGCAAGAAAAATGTCGGTATTATGAGGAAAAAATAGATAATTGTAAGTACGACCCAAAGAAAATGTGGAAATCGCTTAGGTCTTTAATTTCGAGTAAATATGATGAGACCTTTAAAGAAATTCAATTTGGAAATGATATGTACAAAAACCCGAACCTAATATCTGAAAAATTTAATGAATTCTATATATCCAGTATAACTGATATAGTATGTAGTATGCCTGATAATGATTATGTATTTGAATTCAATGAAGTGGATGGAATAAAAATGCAAAATTTTAGATCATTAACAAAAACTGAATTAAAATCAATAATATTTGACTTAGCAAACACGAGTAGTCCAGATGAAATTGATATGTCTTTTTATAAGGATCACTTTGACGTCATATCGGATACTCTGATAAATATAATTAACAGTTCGTTAGAAAATGGTATCGTACCTAGTTCCTTAAAAGTGTCGACCATTCAAGAAAATATTAGAAAAAGTAGTTTACTTACAATTTTTAGACTTCATTTTAGAAAAACAAATACTTAATAAATTTCAATCTGGTTTTAGGGAAGGTTATAGTTGTGAATGTGCATTACAATATATTATAAATGAATGGAAGGAAGCTAAGGATAAAGGAAGAATGACAGGAGTAATATTCTTAGATTTGAAAAGAGCATTTGAGACGGTTGATAGAAAAATTTTATTAAGTAAGCTTGGAAAGTATGGAATTAGTGGTATTGTAAAGAAATGGTTTGATTGTTACTTAAAAAATAGGAGGCAAACGGTTAAGTGCGAAGATATTGTGTCATGTGAAAAAAGTATAGATGTTGGAGTACCTCAAGGGAGTATACTTGGGCCTCTATTGTTTGTAATATACATTAATGATATGTCAAATATTTTTCAATACTGTAAATATCATTTTTTTGCTGACGACACAATAATTTACAATGATGAAGACGACCATAGTGAGTTGGTAAACAAAATAAATTATGATTTAGAACTTGTGTCTAAATGGTTGGAAAAAAATAAATTAAAACTGAATATAATAAAAACAAAAAGTATGCTTATAACTAATCAGCAAAATCTCAACCTCTTTAAGAATAGACATTTAACATTCGGTCTTCAAGAAGAAAGTTTAACTGTAGTAACAGAGATTAAATACTTAGGGGTCATCGTTGATTGCACTTTGAATTTTAATAACCACGTAGATTATATTTGCAAAAAAATATCAAAAAAAAATTCGAATCCTTAAGCGTGTTAGCTGGTATTTATCAATTAATGCAAGAAAAACTGTTTATAATTCCATCATATTACCACATTTTAATTATTGTAGCACAATATTATACATGGCTAATAAGACGAATTTGGAACGGTTACAAAGGCTGCAAAATAGAGCTATGAGAGTCATATTAAAATGTAGTATTTACACTAGAATAGAGGACATGTTAAAATGTTTAAATTGGATGAATGCAGCAGATTTTCTTAAGTATAACGTTTTAGTTTTTATACATAAAATTAACAAAGACATTGTTCCAGAATACTTAAAAAATATTTTAAAGAAATTGAGAGACGTGCACGAATATAATACCCGCGGAAAAGAAAGTTATGTAATTAAACAAGCGAATAAAACATCTACGCATTGTTCCATTTTCTATAAAGGTGTAGTGGAGTGTAATCTACTAGGTACCGAACTAAGCAAAACAAATCTAAATACTTTTAAAAGGCTACTAAAAGATAGTATGTTGGAAAAGAATGTGTGTGAAAGAAGAAGTGTTTGTAGTTTGTACATTCGTATGTATTTGTATATATATATATATATATATATATATATATATGTTAGATAGTGGATTGTTTGAATAACTTTTTAAAAAGGAACTTTATTTGTTACACTGGAGTCTACTTTGACTCTTTAGAAAAATACAATAATAATTTAGATGAGGTTTATTCGAAAGTGAGTATAAGACTGAGGTTTACAATGACAGTGGGTAATATTTATAATGTCTGGAGAACAAAGAACATTGGATTTGCAATTCAGCATGATAACAGATTACTGAGAATGAAAATGTTAAGCTCAGCTAACGTGAGCGGTTATTAGAGAAGAGCTGTTACGCAATTTGTAATGTGATATGTCTGAGAAGGTTAAGCCAGTCTCGGTGATATTATATATCATGGTATATTTCTAATATAACAGCTTCCCCCTTATAAAAAAAGTTGGTGTTTTATGCAGCAACTTTTGAAATGAATATAAAATGTATATAAAAGGTAATGGTACAATTTGGAAAAATATAAAGAGTACAAAATGTTAAATCGTAAGGTTTAAAATACAGAATATAACCTTAGCGTCTAAAATATGAAATGCAAACACAATAAGCTTGATTCATAAAAATAAAATAACATAAAAATGTTAGAGTTAAAATGTAGCTTTGGCAAGAAAGCGTAAAATACAAACATACTAGGTTTGAATTGTAAAATGGGATAAAATATTCCCAAGGTTAAAATATAGCTTTACTGTGAAAGCATAAAATATAAGCATGATGGGTTTGAATGAAAATGACGTAAAAATGTTAATAAAATTGAAATTAACAAATGATAGAAAAATAATGAAATATAATGATTAAACAAATGAAATAAAATTCACTGAAGAGTCCAGCACTAAAAGTCAGTAAAAAGGCACAAAACAGTTTGTCTTTATGTAAGTTCTATGTCTTCGGCTTCGTTGTCTTCTCTTCTTAAGGTGGGTCGTCTTCGTGAAGGGAATAGGTTAGCAAATGTCCTGTAGGGTTTGCTAGGCCTCGGTGGAGATGGGGGTGATGCAGAAACATCGATGGCTAGTCTTCGTCTTTTTGTTCTGCACTTACAAAATAGGTACAGAAATAACAGTCCAAATATTAGCACAATGATGAAGTAGGTGAACCAGGATATGTGTTTTGTTACGAATGGTTCGTTGATTAAATCGTCTAGATCTCTGGGATATTGGTCCAATTTGTGTTTGGCAATTTCGAGATCTTCTGTCTTAAGGTTGTTTAATTTTAATGGTTTAAGGTTTGGTGCTCTAATGTTGTTTGGAATTTTGTTGCAGCATTCGAATGGAATTTGGATGGGATGAGTGTCGTCGTTTACGTCGGTTACTTCGTTGGTACTGGCTTGGATTTTTGTGATGCCTATAAAGGCGTAACAATTAGGTTGTAATTTCACTATTGAGTTTTTGTAGATGACTTCAGTTTTCGAACTTCTTTCTGGACAATTGATGGTTGCCTGTAATGATTCTGCGTTGATAACTAACCACGTATATTCGTCTATCTTTTGGACGTTGTAGCCTTGGCTGATGATGAATGACGTCTGGCAGCTTCCTGGCAGAGTTTTGAGGTTCTTGAAGAGACGGGCTTCACAAATGGCATTATCATCAATGGGGTATGAAAATAGATTTAAACATAATTTAGTGTTGAAGTAGAGTGGTTTGCATTCTCTGAGGTCCGGGATGGTTAAGTACATTAAAGAATCATCATCTCTCGCGATATATTTTTGAGAGGTTGACAAGATATGATATAAGCCAGTTCTATTATCCAAAATAGGGATAGGGTATAATTGAAATACTGAGTAGGTTTGAGGGTCTACCAAAGGTATGTCTAATACGAATATTAAATCTGAATTTGTTTGAAAAGCTTTTAGTTCTATAATGTCTAAATACTGTGCAACTTTTGATAATTTGATTGGAAGTGGCAAATTGTTCCTTTGTAGGTTCTGTGAAATTTACCAAGTCTTTTGGGTTTATGATCGATGTATGAATTATTTTGAGCCTCGCGAAAGTGATAGAATTCAGGATATCGTTTAAGTTATCTTCGATAAATAGATAGCTTGCCATAAGCTGTTCGCAGATTTCTATAAATTTTAATTTTGCGTGAATATTTTCTATGTCTTTAGTCATGTTTAGAATTGAAGTTTCGATTCCTTTAATATCTTTATTGAAAGTTTCTTCATCAACCTGCAGTTTTTGAATGGTTGCGTTGAAATTTTTGATTACTGAAGTTGTGACAGATATTTGATTTTTGATTAAATTTTCGAGTTGGTGCTCGTCATTATTTAATTTGTTGATGCAATCAGAATAATACTGACCATCTTCTGCATCTAAATTTCCAGTTATTGATTTGAAAATTGTTCCAATACCGTTTAGTATTCCTCGCTTGTATCGTTTCGTGTCAAGGTAAATTTCGTCAAATTTTGATTGTATTGATTGAGAAATTTGAGTCAATAAACTGAGGTGAGTTTTTACATCTCCTAAAAAGACGTTCATGTAATGATACGTTGGGTCGAGCGTGTTGTATAGTGTCTGTAAGATCTTGTCGTTTTTGTCGAAAGCTGTCCTAAAGGTAGATATGTTTTTGTGTACCAGTAAAGTCCATTTCTTGTGAGAAATCACAATGTTTGTGTCTCGGTGATAGTATACTCCAATTGTATTGTTAATTGGTGTTATTTTAAATTGAGCAAGTGCTGATCCGAACAGCAGGAAAAACCTGAAAATAAATTTAATTTTCAGTATAAGGTTTCATTCGGTCAAAGTTTACTTTAGTCGTTTGGTTTGTTTCCAGATTTAATAATGTTGCAGAATTTTGAGAAGTTTCTAAAATTTCGAAGGGGCCGTTAAATTTGTTCTGTAATTTGTTTTTTATTTGTGATTCTTTGACGTACACTTTGTCGCCAATATTATATGTGTGTCGATTTTCGGGAATGTTTTTGTCGAATCGAACTTTGGCTTTTTGTTTTTGTGCTTCTGTTCGACTTCGCGCAATTTTGTAATAGTGGGATATCCGGTTGTTAAGGTCTCTAACATATTTGGTAATCAGGTCTTTCTGGTTATAAAGGGTTTCGGGTGGTCGGTTAGCTGTATGTCCGAAAATAAGCTCGTATGGCGTAAAGCCATGAGTTTTGTTTACCGAGTTGTTATAACATATTACCGCGTATGGTAATATTGTGAAAGGATGTTCGTTCGGATTCTCTGTTTTATGTATTCTGATCATTTCCGCTAAGGTGGCATGGAATCGTTCGATAGATCCATTGGATTGAGGGTGTCCTACGCTGGAGTATGTTAATTTTATGTCGTAGAGAGTACAAAGATCTTTTAATAAATTATTATCGAATTCACCGCCGTAATCACAATGAATTCTTAATGGAGTGCCATAGTGTTGGAAATATAGCAACAGGGTGTTTACAACCGATTTTGCACTTTTGTCTGGGACAGCATAAGCTTGAGTAAATTTCGTTAACTCGTCGCGGATGGTTAATGCATAGTTTCGCGTGGGAAATTCGAATAGATCGATATTAACTCTCTCAAATGGAGTTTTAGGGGTTTCGGTGATTACTAAGGGATTATTAAGGTTCTTACGACAAACTTTTGTTCTTTGACATGTTTCACAGTTTTTTATAAAGTTTTCGACATCTTTTGTTAAACCTTGCCAATTATATTTATTTTTGATTCTACGTATTGTTTCGTTTATTCCACGATGTAAATTATTTTTTCCGGTGTGATGCTGGTCGAGAATGATCGGACGTTGGTCTTCATCGGGAGTTCGTAATAAATTTTGACAAATGATTAGTTTTAAATCTTTTTCTGCAAAAATAAATGATAGGATTTCGAGAATTGGAAAGTCTAGATTGTTTTCAACATGGTAAGTTTTGGAAAGGTCTAATTTGTTCCGGTGTTTATATAATGTTAAAAATAAGTGTTCTACCACAGACTCTGGGTCGAAGGGTAGAGCGATAATGTAATAATTTCTTTGTCGGATCGATTTACTGGAAACGATATTGATTGTATTGTTATAGAATTCGGGGTTTTCCTCGAAAATATCCTCGATAATTTGATGGTGAAGGTCTGTCAAGTTGTTTTGTTGGAAAAACGTTATGATGTTTTTATTTTCTCGATCTAATAGTTGTTTATTTGTGATTTGAATTTTGGAATAGTCTATTAGAGATTTGGTTTTGTAAAGACGGGAGAATGTGTCAAATTCTCGGGCAATTTGTTCGTCAGTGATCTCGTCGTCGTTGTCTGAGGTTTCATCTTCGTCTGAGTCTTCGTTTGAGTCTTCGTTTGCGGCTAGAATTTTTGAATAAAATTTGGAACATTCTGAAAAGTGATTGATTTTTATTCTGGACAACGCGTCCGCGTTTTTATTGATCTTTCCGGGTTTGTATATTATCTCGTAGTCGTATTCTTCTAGTTTTAAGCGCCAACGCGCTAGTCTACTACCTGGGTCTTTTATAGAAAATAACCAAGTGAGTGGTCGGTGACGAGTTTGAACTTCCTTCCGAATAGATATGGCCTAAAATGCTTTACACTCCAGACCAAAGATAAAAGTTCACGCTCAATGGTTGAATACTTGGTTTCCGCGCCGCATAAAGTTCGAGATGCGTATGCGATTGGCAAATCTTTTCCTATACTTCCTTGTGAAAGTACAGAACCTATTGCAAATGCACTAGCGTCTGTAGTTAGGACAAAAGGTTCATCGAAGTTGGGGTAGATCAATATCGGAGTAGTTGTCAAGGTTTGTTTTAGGGTTTCAAATGAATTTGTACAGTCATTGTCGAAATTGAAAGGTATATCTTTTTGTAGCAATTTAGTCAAGGGTTTTGAAATTTTGGAAAAATTAGGAATGAAACGTCTATAATAGCCTGCTAAACCTAGAAAAGATTTAATTTCTTTCTGATTTTTGGGTTGAGGAAAATTTAGAATTGCTTCGACTTTGGCAGGGTTCGGTTTTACACCATCCTTTGTAATAAGATGTCCTAAATAGGCGACTTCTTTGCGAAGGAATTCGCATTTGTCTGGCTGAATTTTGAGGTTGGCTTTTTGTAAACGTTTGAAGACTTCTGTTAATCGAGAAATATGTTCATGGATAGTAGGGGAGTAGATAATGATATCGTCCATATAGACGAGACACCTTTCGTTTTGTATTCCTAGTAAAATGTTGTCCATCACCCTTTGAAATGTTGATGGAGCATTTTTGAGTCCAAAAGGCATTCGTACGAATTCAAAATGACCATTTTCAACTGTGAAAGCGGTTTTTTGAATGTCTTTGGGATCGATTTCAATTTGATGGAAGCCAGAGGCCAAGTCTAAAGTCGTGAAATATTGGCATTTGCCTAATTGATCCAAAAGGTCGGAAATGTTAGGTAGAGGATATTTATCACCTATCGTTACTTCGTTTAATTTTCGGTAGTCAACTACGACGCGCCATTTCTGTTTACCAGAAGCGTCTAGTTTTTTGGGGACTACCCAAACTGGGGAGGACCAGGGAGAAATTGAAGGCTGGATAATGCCTTGGTCGAGCATTTTTGAAACTTGTGATTTTACTTCTTGTTTGTGAATTTGGGGGTAACGATAAGATTTAGTGAAAATTGGTTTAGAATCGCTAGTGTCTATTGAATGCTTGATTTCGTTGGTAAATGTCAAGTTGTCACCTTCTAGATAAAATATGTCTGAAAAGTCTAAACAGAGTTGAGTAATTAATTCACTCTCCTCGTCGTTCAAGTGATCTAAGCGTAATTGATTTTTTATTTCGTAGTTTCGGTCTATGTATTGGGAATCCGGATTTTGAAGATTTACGTTAAATATTGATCTAAATTTTTGAACGGGTTCGAGTTTAAGATCCGAGAAGTTTACTGTTTTTGGAATCGCGTTTGCGTTTATTATCGTTGTCAAAAATTCACCATTGTTGTCTATTTTGACAATGGCGTTCGGTAAGCGTACCTTTTCATTTTCCTGGGCTATTAGTATAGCTTCGGTATCTTGTAAATTACATTTAAGCTTAAAAATCTTTTCTGTGCGTGGTTCGATAGAAATTACATTTTGGTTTTTGTTTCATTTAAATTTTGATTTTTAATCGGGCTCCAGATTGTAGTTAATATATTATCGGTAACTTGATACAATGGTACGGTTTTGAAATTAGTGATTAATTGTCTGTTTTTAATGTCTATTAAGCAATCGTAATGGTCCAAAAAGTCGGCACCTAAAAGTCCGTCAAATTCTATATCTAGATTATGAATGTAAACTTTGTATGGATCATTCGGATTGAAAGGTATGAGAGCAGATTCAGTGATATTAATTTTTTCGTCTGTTATACCTTGTATAATTACATTTTCGTGGGATCGACGTTTATAGTTTTCTGCCGTTTCGGGTTTGAATATAGAGATACCTGCGCCTGTGTCTATCAAGATTTTGAAACGTTTAGTGATGTCTTCTATGTAAAATAAATTTTTTGAGTTTACGATATTTAGTTTGTAGCGGGGTGTTTTTACATGAATTGGTTTTCCGGGAAGTTCAGGTTTGGGCCGAAACTGTCCTGGAGGTTTATCGCTTGGACTTGATGAGAAATTTGGTCTAGCTCGTCCGTTTGTTGTGTTGGAGTATTCGTGGAATACTCCGGGCCTGTGCAAAAATCCGGAGGATTAACAGTATAATCCTCGTATTGCTGAGAATTAGCAGTATAATTCTCATATTGTCCATTTTGAAAATCGTAGTCATCGTTATTTTGAGATTGATAATCAGGAGAATAATTTACGGACTGATTTGCAGAGTAATCTTCGTATTGGTTTGGGTAATCTGAGTAATTATCATAAGGTTCTTGATTTAAGTGATGTGTTTTTTGTTGATTGAATCGATTAAAATTCGGGTTCGGTTGTATGGCAGAAGGTCTCTGCTGCTGGAAGTTAGGATTTGGCCTGATAGCTAAGGGCCTGTTTTGTTGTGGATAATTACGTTGTTGATTAGGCAAATTTTGGAAATTCTGTGGTCTAAAATTTGTTTGGTTAGGTAAACTCTGGAAGTGCTGTCTAGGAACTTGTGCCTGATTGGAATAGGCGTTTGGTGTGAAATTGGGGTGTGAAAATTGGTGGTTTTGCCTCGCGCGGCATTCGTTAAAGCTGTGTCCATTCCTTTTGCAGAATGTACAAAATGGTGGGAGATTTGGGCGTCTTTGCTGATTTTGAACGGGATTTTTGTTTAAAGTTCTATTTCCAAATTTTTGAGATTCGAAATACGATAATTGTAATTCTCGTTTGATGCGATTTATTGCATCTAGCATATTGCCGGGGTTACCAGCCCTAATAATTTGACCTAATTTTGGTTCGAGTCCAGTGAGAAGAGTAGTTAACGTCATATTTTCTATTAAAGTGGATTGCGCGGTTTTTTCCTCTAAAGTTAAACTTTGTTTTTGTATTGCCGCGTGCATTTTTGCATTATGTGTTTGTAACCTGGACACAAATATTAAAGCTGTTTCGTTGGGTAATTGACGAATTGTTTGCAAGTCTTGTATCATGGCTGTCAAGTCACGAGAGTCCCCAAAATGTGATTCGAGCAAATTTTTTATTTCCGCCCAAGTGACGGGGTTTCGTGAATTTATCAATTCTGCGGCTTTTCCGCGTAATTTATTTTTTATGTGAAGCGTTAATAAGATGCGCTGATCGTCGACAGCGATCCCCTGAGCGGTTATACAGGCTGAAATAAATGTTTGCAAGAATATGGGGTTGCCGTCAAATTCGGGCACTATGGAAAATATTTATAGTTTCGTTTGCAGTCATTGAGTTGTTTACATTGGAATTGCTTACGTTTGTAGTGGTAGCCATTTTATTTGTATTATTTAGATAATTAAATAACTTAAAACACTTTTTCAAATTGAGCTAGTACGCTACTGACAATTGGTAATTTTATATTATATGTAAAAGAATGTGCTGTTTATTTTATAATATTTCAAAATTTAATTACAAGGATAATTGGATTAATTTAAAAAGTGTTTTTAGTTGGGAATAATGTCGCTGAAATTTTATATACCAATTTGCATTTAAACAGTATAGAACATGTGGGTTTTATTTTATTTCACAGTCAAGTAAGGTGTAAACTTAACCTTTATATGGTATATGATATTATGATAAAAATAATGTTAAGATAAAAATGGTATGTGATTATAATTATTTATGTAGGAAATGTAGATAAGTTTGTATTTAAAGAGTATATGATATTACGATAAAAATAATGTTAAGATAGGAACGGTATAGTTATTTATGTAGGTCACATAAATTTTAAATAAAATATTATATTACTTCTGAATGAAATTATTATTTGAATATTAGAACTGCTGTTCGTTAAATTGAATTGTTTTTTTATAAGAAAAATATGCAAAATAATCGAGATGATTCTTAAAATCTACTTACATTAAAATTTCCATTCCACACGTCTGGATTGAAGTTGAATGCTGCTCCGTGAACTTTGTTACAATGCGGTCTTCTCTGCCAGGGGCGTTACCAGGTATTCCTTCAACAGAGGTCTCCTACACTGCCGAAGACACCAACTTCTCGACTGGGATGAATTCTTACTTGCTAATTTGTCGATTGATTGATATGTTGCTTTGTTGCTCGTTGAATTATTATTATTGTTTCTTTGTGAACGTAGATTCTTCTGAGTAAAGGATTGGGATCCACCACGACAGCTAAGGAATTTCTCCTTTTTCCAGGGGCTCTTTTCTTCAGGTTAGGCAACTTTTCCAGATGAACTCCTTGTTCCTTTCGATATGTTTTCCACTGGTTAGGCTCCCGAACTGTGCGTGTTCTTCAGATCCGCCACGACTGCGCCAATGTTAGATAGTGGATTGTTTGAATAACTTTTTAAAAAGGAACTTTATTTGTTACACTGGAGTCTACTTTGACTCTTTAGAAAAATACAATAATAATTTAGAATGAGGTTTATTCGAAAGTGAGTATAAGACTGAGGTTTACAATGACAGTGGGTAATATTTATAATGTCTGGAGAACAAAGAACATTGGATTTGCAATTCAGCATGATAACAGATTACTGAGAATGAAAATGTTAAGCTCAGCTAACGTGAGCGGTTATTAGAGAAGAGCTGTTACGCAATTTGTAATGTGATATGTCTGAGAAGGTCAAGCCAGTCTCGGTGATATTATATATCATGGTATATTTCTAATATAACATATATATGTACTTACATTTATTTTTTTATTTATATTTTGTTTCGTATAGGTATAATAATATTAATAATGTTGTAAAATAAATATGTTTAAGAAATTTATATAATATATTCTACCTGTATAGCCTGGGGCTAAATAAACGTATTAACTATCTATCTATCTATTCTGTTTAACGCAAAGTCTAAAGTTTCAACCGTTCAAGAAAATACTGCTAGTAGGTTAATAATGAGAAAAGGCATGTACCCCCCCATATGCCCCATGTATACCCCCCTCCTCCCCCCACCCCGAACGTGATTGGTCGATGTGAGGGGATAAGCTCCGCCCACCTAAGCGGATTGGTTGAGTGGAGAGGATAAACCACACCCCCTCATAATATGATTGGTCGATTGGTGAATCTCAACCCACTTATTGTGATTGGTCGAGATAAATCCCACCCATGTATTGTAATTGGTCGATGGAGGGGATAAGCTCCGCCCACATAAGCGGATTTGTTGAGTGGAGGGGATAAGCTCCGCCCACCTAAGCGTATTGGATGAGTGGAGGGGATAAACCACACCCCCTCATATGATTGGTGGATTGGTGGGAGGTGAACCTTCGTATGCATGCATCTTAGGATCATTTCATTATAAACCGTCAATGTGTAAATATGTCATTTACTTTCACTCTTAGTGCAGAATCTTCCGTATTAAATTACAGTTTCAATCCACCAATATATTTAGATGATGAAATAGATTATGAAATTGGATTAGTAAATTTTGATACATATAATATTATTCCAAATATTGACAACAGTAATAATAAATTTGCATGGGGAGAAAATTATGAACATATAACTGAAATTCCTGAGGGATGTTATGAAATTGATGACATTATAAAATTCATAGTAAACAAAATAAACGAAGATGATGAAGCAGTTATCAGAATTACCACAGATATTAATACTTCTAAAGTCACTATACGTGCAAATACGAGAATTAATTTCAACGTGAAAGATTCGATAGGTCCAGTATTAGGTTTCGAGAAGAGAGAGTTAAAGGTTAATGATAGCAATACTTCCGATAATACCGTAAAGATATCTAAAGTGAATGCTATCTTTGTCGATTGCAGCATTGCAGTAGGTTCTTTTTCTAATGGACAACCTGTACATATTATTCATCAGTTTTTTCCAACAGTGCCTGTTGGGTATAAAATAGTGGAGTCACCTTTGAATATTATTTATTTCCCAGTGTGCGTTAAAACTATTAGCAACATCACTGTCAAAATAGTAGACCAAGCAGGGCAACTTGTTAATTTTCAAAAAGAGACTTTAACTGTTAGACTCCATCTTAGAAAATCAATCAAATAATTAAATGGTGCTGATATTTAATTCAACGTCATCCGTTTACAAGCATCAGCCATACTATAAAAGAGCTAGAAAGAAGGAAATCAACAGTATTAAAAAAAATATCGAACCATTAACATTAAAAAATCGTCAATATTTAAAATCAGTTGGATTGGAAGTTTTAGTATAATGGATTTACTGAATATTACTGGTCAGCCCTTTAGCGACAACTCTGTTGCGGAGTATCAGTTCCATACATATCAATCCAATATATCCGGAACTTTGGATTACAATGATGAAATAAGAATCCCTATTCAAGATTTAGATGCTTATACTGCACCGTGCAATAGTTATTTGTACATCGAAGGAAAATTAATGAAAGAGGATGGAACTGAGACTGTTGCACTGGAGTTTATTAATAATGGTATTGCGTTTTTGTTTCGTGAAATTAGATATGAAATGAATGGAATTGTAATAGATGGAGCGAGAAATGTTGGATTAGTTTCAACTTTAAAGAATTATAGATCATACAATGAAAATGAAAGTATTTCCATGCAAAATGCTGGATGGTTTCCAAAAAAGAAAGCAGGCGTGGGTGAAAAAATTATAGCCGATGTAAAAGGAAATTTCAATGTTTGCATTCCATTAAAACTACTAGTTGGATTTTTTGAAGATTTTCGAAAAATTGTCATTAATATGAGACAAGAATTAGTATTAATACGTAACAGTAATGATCTAGACAGCATTACAAGTAGCGATGAAGCTGAAAAACCTAAAATTATTATTAGTAAACTATTTTGGAGGGTCCCTCATGTCACTGTTAATATGTCAGAACAGCTTAGGTTGAATAAACTTATAAGTCGTAATGTAGACCTCCCTATAAAATTTAGAAGCTGGGAATTAATTGAATATCCATCTCTACCTCCGTCAAGCAGACATACATGGCCTGTTAAGACGTCTACTAAGGTAGAAACTCCTAGACATGTAATAATAGCATTTCAGAAAGATAGAAAAGGGTAAATTACAACTGATATGAGCAAATTCGATGACTGTGGACTTAGAAACATAAGAGTCTTCTTAAATTCTGAAAGATACCCATATAACGATTTATACTTAGACTTTAAAAGCAATAAATACGCAACCCTCTATGACATGTTTGCAAATTTTCAGGAATCTTACTATCATCACAAAATAAATCAGCCTATTCTTAATCCAAGAGAATTTAAGGCTTATGCACCAATAACGCATATCGACTGTTCACGTCAAAAAGAAGTTATACAAACGGGGTCAATGGTCATGAGAATAGAGTTTGAGACGGATATCCCCACTACTTCGGATATTACTGCATATTGTCTTATATTACATGAGAAACATTTCACTTATAACCCTTTAACTAAAATTGTACGTCAACATTGACATGCGCACTACATGTTTCTCTTTGCTGGCATAAACAAAAACTAGTTCGAAGAAGTAAGTTAGTATGATAAGGAGATCAGAATATGTGCGACTATTGAAGGAACACAGAAAAAAACTGAAATACTTAAGAAAAATAGTGGAATTTTATTGCATTTTAAAAAAATTGCATAATCTAAAACTATGAAGCTGGTTGTGGACATTCAAGGATTTAAAATAGAAAACAACGAATTTATTGTTAAAGAGCTCGCAGGCTATGACGGTGTAAAAATGTGCCACTATATTTTTAAACCACCATACCCATTTAACTTACTCTCACCAGAGATAGAAAAGCAAGTTACATGGCTAACAAGAAATCATCACGGCATCAAATGGGCTGATGGATTTACACCATTGCATATGTTCGGTCAAATTATTCAGGATTTGATTTCAGTGGCAGATTGCGTTTATGTAAAAGGAAACGAAAAAGCAAACTACATCAGACACTTTATCACCCAACCTGTATTAGAACTTGACGAACGACCAACTTTAAAGAAGTCGATCCCAAAATGTTTTTACCATTCAAATAATAAATGTATGTGTGCACTTTCTAATGTCTATTATTTGTATGAAAATTTTATTTCTTGATTTTGTAATAAATAATACCAAAGAGAATTTTGTTTTTTTTATTTTTAATATCTGCAAATAATAACACAAAATACAATACAATACACAATACAATATAAAATATTTAAATAATTCAGTTATCCTCTTGAAGATGTACCCTGTTTGCAAGTTCCGGCTCCAAATATTGTTTTATTCGATGCAAAAATCCACCTAACCCCAATTTGATCAGCTGCTGGACAAGACATCCCTCGCAAATTCTCTTTTCCAAAAATTTTCGATAAACTTCATAGCCCTCTTCATATCTTTTAGCTAGTCCATTACATTCATCTTCAGAGTAAAATCTTCCCATTCCATATACAGCCTCATGCTCTGCATCGAATTGAAGATTTGAAAATTTCTGACTTAAATGGCGGACACCACTTTCTAAGTCCGTAATCTCAACTTCTTTGACGTATCACATCCACATCTTTCGATATTAACTTTATTTCGGATGAAGTAAAAAACTGTTAACTGACGAGTTCTACTAATATTCCAGATTTATAGTGAACGATCATACCTCCCACATTATTTCAGACATGCCTATTTGACCACATTTGTGGAGTCAGCAGTTTATTGTACTTAAGTATGTCATAATTTATTCAATTTACAAGTTTATTGTAACACATCCGGCATTTTATTCAGATTATGTCAGCAGTTCATTGTACTGATACATCCGGTATTACTTAACTTACAATGTCAGCAGTTCATTCAACTTATAAAGTTAGCAGTTCATTATACTGACTCATCCGGCATTTTATGCAGCTTATGTCAGTAGTTCATTGTACTGATACATCCGATATTACTTAACTCGTAATGTCAGAAGTTTATTCAACTTGCAAAGTTAGCAGTTCATTATATTGTTATATCCGGTATTATTATGTAACATGCAACATCAGCAGTTCATTGTACTGATACATCCGGTATTACTTAACTCGTAATGTCAGAAGTTTATTCAACTTGCAAAGTTAGCAGTTCATTATACTGTTATATCCGGTATTATGCAACATGCAACATCAGCAGTTCATTGTACTTTCACATCCTGTAATTCTATTCAACTTGCGAAGGTTCATTATTTTTTCCAAATTATATATTATACAGTGAAGTGTTTGAAAAAAGAATAAAAATATCTATTATTACAATAATGCATAGGATTTGAAATAAAACAATTTTTTAAATTGATAATTTATTTGATTAATATCAGACCTTTCCCTAAAATACAGACTGAAATTATAAACTTTTTGTGTAGTTATTTCGTAACATTTACAAACAAAATGGATATTTATATAAAAAGCAAATTTTGGAATACAATACAATATAAAATATTTAAATAATTCAGTTCTCCTCTTGAAATATTCTGCTTGCAAGTTCTGGATCCAAATATTATTTTCTTGGATTCAAAAATTCACCCAAGAATAATTTAATTAATTCTTGGACGAGACATCCCTCGCATATTCTCTTTTCCAAAAATTTTCGACAAACTTCATGGCCCACTTCATATTTTTTAGCCAGTTCATTACATTCATCTTCAGAGTAAAATCTTCCCATTCCATATACTGCCTCATGCTCTGTATCGAATTGAAGATTTGAAAATTTCTGACTTGAATTTCTCACACCAGATTCTAAGTTAATAATTTCAAAAGCTAATTTTGAATATTAAAATTATAAAACATTTTTACAGTAAAACAAAAATGGATACTGGTATTAAAAAAAACAAATTTTTTGAAGATTGAAATAAGTACAAAACATTTTTTTGCACTAAAACAAAAAAACTTACAATAAGTTTAAGTCAAAGTCGGTATCATGATTTTCCTGTTCAATAATCTCATCAAATGCCCTTAAAAGAATCGTTAAAGCATCATCATTAGTATTATGGTTAGCGTTATTGAGGAAATTAGGGATAGAGTAATGTCCCCAAGCAAGAGTTTTTGTGCTTCCCGGTATAACATAACGCTTGTCATCCTGTGCGGAAAGCGCAACTTTATTTCTCAACTCAGTATATATTGTATGCAGATGTGAAGAAAATACATACATTTTTCGGTATATGAGACCGCCGTCTTCTACAATTTGTTTATAATCCACTGAATGTAACTGATTTTTAATAACACTTTTTGATACCCCTTTGGCTTTTTTCATAACATTATCATTTGTTTTAATACAGTAAGCTTTCGCCCCAGTACTGAAAAAGCTTTCTATCGGTGTACCGGCATATTCGCCTTTCATTTTCCGTGCAGTTGACCTCGTTTTCGGGATGTTGTGTACGTTTGGAATTGAAAAATTAGATGTATCGAAGAGTTCTATATTTGTTTTAATATCATCGTAAACATTTTCGGTGTGAATTTGTAAAATTAATGAATCGGTGTCCGTGTAACAGAGAACAGCTTTATCCTCATAGTTTTTCTTAATAAAGTTATAAAAAAAGTCATATATTATAGTTTTTGATATATCTAAAATGGTGAAGCCTATATAGAGCGGTTTATCATAAAATATTTTTAATAGTGACATTTGAATTGCTACTAAATTATCTGAAAATACACTACAGGATTTAAAATTGGGCTTTGCAATAAATCCTTCAGCACCTATACTACCTATACTATTTCTCCAATGTGATACTAACTTCACATCAACCCTATTATCTACATTTTCCATTGTCTTTCCGAATATGGATTTATTAAGAATTTATAAAGATCTCTCTCAAACGGATTTTTAGAAGAGTTTCTAAGTTCAGTATTCAAATCTATGTATGTTTTTAACCAAGCAGATTGTGAGAATTCTATAATTCTATGTATTTTTAAGTATTAATCCATGTTCTAAGCATTGTTTCAAATTTCTGTAATGGGTAATATATTTATGTTTATCATGTAAATTTAATATTAATTTTGAATTTTTTGAGTCCGGGGGTACAAAGGTCTCCGGACAAAACGGTAGATCATTGTGTTTGTCGTGTAAATGCTGTGGGTATTCTAAATCTACTTCCAGTATATAACCTTTTGGAGAATTATTATCGAGATTAGTGCAATCAAAATTTTCAATTTCATAGCCTTTCAACCATCTAAAATCACCCGTTGGCAAACTCTGACTCATTGAGCTTCCGTATAAGTTGGTAAAATCTAGATATAATATATATGACGTTGGTTTTGATGGATCATAATTGGAAATGAATGAATTATTAGCGACAGCTTTTCTGTTACTGCATTGGCTAACACCGCCGCGTATCCCTTTCCTAAAGAAGTGAAGCATATCAATATCAGTTAGAAGCTCAAGTTCGATACCAGTTTTTCGCAACATAGCATCCCAGCTCAATGATGGCGCTGTTAAATATTGTGCAGGATCTAATTTGTATGTCCGTAGACATATCTGTCGAAAATTCTCAAAAACATCGGCAAGAAGCAACACATCTGATATTAAATAAATATCCGAATATTCGCCGAGAGTTTGACAATTAAATGTATTCCAGACATTACAAGCCCGATCATAATCTTCCTGAGAAATTGATTCGCCACTCAAGATATTAAAAAACTCGTCCTTTGATGGCAATTCGGTACCATCCAATTTTTCAAGTGAATCTACGTAAGAATATGGAAAGACACCTTTACGTCTTAATAAATTGAATTGCAGGTCATCGGTATAAAATTTTATTTTTTCGAGGCATTGATGTGTTTCTAGCGTTTGGCTTAGTTTATCCAAGGAAGCTGGTAAAAAGCGAAAAGAATCGACAAATCTTAATTTTATGAAAACTTTCTTCGGCTTTCTATCATTGATTTGATCTACAAGAATTTGTTTGGAAAATGTAATATATTTTTCTTTATTTTGCGCAAGAACTTGTATACTTTCTTGCTTTAAAGCTAATTTTTTAATAAATAAATGGGAATCGTAATTAGTTAAATTATGAAAGAACACTGGTATAAATTTAGGTATCTTAAAATTCAAATTACAATGCGAATGCGCAGGTCCACGAAAATTGCCAGTAAGATGACAGTGATCGCGGACCTTCTCATCGCCATCCTCAAAAGGTTTATCGCATATATGGCAAATTTGGCTATTATTGAAAATATCTTGTTGATTCTGAGATAATGGTTTCATTTCAACTATATTTTTTAAGTGATTCTGATATAATTGTAAGACAAGCCCATCCAGTCTTTTAACGAAAACTTCCACAACATCAATACCTCGATAATATTCAAGTTTGGAAAGATTATCATCAATATTACACTTTAAGTAGAAGCAAAATGAGTACGGCTCGTGTTGATAAGTTTTAACGGAGAAAGATTTACTGTCAGATGGTTCATTGTAATGAATTGGTTTTAACAAACTTTCAAAATCTGCGTATATCACGAAAGGAACCGGTAATTGTTCCTCGACATTAACAAATTTCAAGATATTTCCTGCAATTACTTCCCCACATTTATTGATTTTAGGTTCTGGGTCTGGTAGTATAGTACATAAACGATTACAGTCATTTCTTTCATGAGCATTCAATTTCTCAGGAGAATTAAAAAACAATAGGCAACCGTCGCAAATATAATTTCTACCGTGATGCTTAGATCTCTGGCTAGAGACTAATCGTGACAAGTCTTTAATAAGTATGTAATGACTATTACCATCAATATCAGTAACTAGCAATAGGTTTACGTGTGTATTTTGTTTTTTATTTGTAGAGGGCCCACAATTTCGCTAACCATTTTACCATTTTCGTATTGATTGTTTATTCCAAAAACATTTATAGATATATTATTTCAAATTTCTGAATATCATGCAATTTGACAGGAAAATCAATACCTTCAAAATTGAGCAATGTTGAGTAATGAGGATAGGATGCCACTTCATGAGGAGGTCCATCCGCTGGGAAAATTGCAGCGTTGACAGCATAAGCAAAACACTTGTTATCATTATTTTGAATATTCAAAACAGCTCTCTAATTTTCAATAGATTTAGGTAACTTGATGTATGATGATGCGAATAACGGGTTGAATTTGTTCAAGTTGACTTCGAGAAAACTAACGTGCTTCAGAGCCCATCCTAAAAGATGTTTGATATGTTTGAAAAAATGAAAATATGGATATTATGCGTAAACTGTGATTAATACAAATTTTTTAAACATACCTGAATCTCGCTCCTGGAAAGTTGATGCTTTCCCTATGATCTCTTCTTTGAAGCCGTTATACAAGTTTGATAAATCCAATGAATGTGTCACAATTTTATTTTTAGTGTTAAATGATTTAATATCTGACAATTCTTTCTCCTCAATAACATAAAATCCAAATAATTCCATATTAATTTTTATGGTGAAGAATGTTTTAATATACTTCTCAATAACTGAGATAACTTTTACTTTTACTTCTTCCAAAAACAGAGAGATATCTGTGTACTGCTTTTTTGTAGAAAAACGGTAAGTCGAAATTCGGCTCTTGAATGCGCTCTGAAGTTTTTCTACTCCATCTTCCACAATATTGATGACTTTCTTGTGAGATGAACATTTCAAATGGCCCATTAATTTATTTTTAGGCATTTTTTCATAGCATTGCGGGCAATGAATAATAATTTCCTGAGATTTTGAATGATTATGCAGACCAGAAGGTCCGGGTAGATTTTCAAATTCGTTATTATATTTTTCAGCATGAAACTGTACACCAGAAGGACCAGCAGCATTTAGGGGCTCTCCATCACATTTTTTACTCCAATTGCTTAGTTTGATTTTTTTCGGGGCATTATGTGCACTTATTTCTCTATAGGCGCAGCTTTCACGACGATGACGTGACAAACTGCTATTTGATGAAAATTGTTTTTTACACTGGGGGCACTGCATTGTAAATTATAGTTTTTACAAGGAACTATATTCGACACCAAATAACTGTATTTAAGGAAAAGTCTGAATATTAATGCTTTAATCGATTTCACATTCATTTTTATATACCTCACCCTCTCCCACCACTTAATTAACTTGGTGGTAATTTGATCTCCTGAAAAAATGCAAATAAAATCAATTTTTTAGACAAAAACGTCGTTGCGGCAGTAATTTGATCATCCGAAAGAAAATGCATGACAAGTTCAAGATTTTAGACAAAAAATTTGGTTTCGGTAGTATTCTGATAGCCGAAAGTGAAGACAAGGTCAAATATTTACGAACAAATTTAATTTCGGGAGTATTTTGGCACCCTAGAATGTAGTCATGTTCAAAGCTTTAAACAGTAACTTCGTTTAGGTAGTATTTTCGCACCCAAAAATGAATACGAGGTTAAATATTCACACAAAAATTTGGTTTCGGCAGATTCTGACAGCCGAAAATGAAGACAAGGTCAAATATTTACGAACAAATTTAATTTCGGGAGTATTTTGGCAGACAAAGTCAAAGATTTTTAGACAATAATTTGGTTTCGGCGGTATTCTTATACCCAAAAAATTTCGGTCAAGGTCGAATTACAAAAAATATTGATTTGGGCTGTAATTTGACACCCAAACAGCGTCTTCAAGTCATATTTTGACTGTAATTTGACACCCAAAAAACGTTTTCAAGGTCACATTTTTCAAAATTCGACCAGCTTAGTTGAGGGCGCATAATATTCCTACATTTATAGAGACTATTTGAAAAATTCACCTCGCATAATAATTGAAAGTCTAAATATTATACCTAAATTAAATATATTATATGTAAAATACAACAGTTTGTTTGCTTGTAGTAATTAACATGTACATTAACAAGAAATATTCTACCACATTATTTTTACATATATATAAAATTTCAAATAAAAATTTGGGTAACTGAAGTTCTCGTATTTACAAGAGTATTTAAAAATGTGGTCTAGTTCTGCACAGGTGCAATGAGACATTGTATGTAATTGATTTTTTAGCCAAAAATTTCTAGATGGGTCATGGAATTAGGAACTAACAGTGAAATTACCAAAAAACATTGTCTTATAATATAAAATGTGATATTTGTTACAGTGAATAAATAATACATTTTTTTTAAATTATTTAAGTCATAACTTGAACATTATGTTAAATCACAAGTCGGTATACGTGCAACGTAATATAACACCGGAAAATGTACGATCACGCGATAGGTGACCAACCTCGCTGACATTCATTAAATGCAGTTTAATCAATTTCATATAATGCAGTTTATTTCACTCGTACTTACTGCTGTTCAATCGCCCCACCGCAAAGGGGACTGTGCATTATTTAAACTATGACGAGCATTACAGTTCATTCTGTATCCACAGTTGCACCTTGCACAGTTGTTATTTGTTCGCTCGCTCTATTTACAATTTTTTTATTTATAATTTTATAGTTTCGTTGTTAGATTATTATTTAATTTAGTGTTCAATTTAAGTCCGTGTTTAAGTAATTTTTAGTGTTGATTAGTTCGTTCTGTTTAATTTAAAGTCCGTGTTTAAGTAATTTTTTTAGTATTTATTTTTAATTTTTTAGTAGTTATTTTTAAGTGTAAATATTTTAAAGTCATTTTTAGCGTTAATTATTTTTAAGTGTAAGAGTTAATTTAGTTCGTGCTTTCGCGAAATTTTTTTGTCCTTTTTCCCTATTTTTTCCTATTCCTATCATCATGTCGCATTTCCAAAGAAGTGTAGCCACTGCCGTGAGGGACGCCAACTTCGAGCACGCATTTTCGGATGTGACGTTCGAGGAGGAAATGGCCAAGTACCTGGACAATCAGGCGGCCCCGTCTAGTATCGGGTCCGGAATCCAGGTACTTCAGGGGTCGTTTACCGACTTACGGCCCATTGGAATGGAGTTGGAACAACCAGGTACAGCATTTTTTAAATTTTCGGTTAATAATTGGGTATCTAATTTGCTTTTTCTTTGCAGTGGCAACAACGGGAATAGCGGTGCGGGCGGATGCGGCATCAACTCAATCTGCGCGGAGGGAGGCGTAACGGAGGGCCGAAGATGAGGTCCTTCAGCAGTTCGAGCTGGAACAACCAGGTACAGCATTTTTTTATTTTTCGGTTAAATAATTGGGTATCTAATTTGCTTTTTTCTTTGCAGTGGCAACAACGGTGCTGGCGGATCCGGCATCAATATCATCTGCGCGGAGGGAGGCGTACCGGAGGGCCGAAGACGAGGTCCTTCAGCAGTTCGAGCAGGAACAACCAGGTACAGCATTTTTTTTATTTTTCGGTTAAATAACTGGGTATCTAATTTGCTTTTTTCTTTGCAGTGGCAACAACGGTGCGGGCGGATCCGGCAAGGCCAGGATCATCGTCGTCATCAGCATCATCTACGCGGACCCGGAGGGAGGCGTACCGGAGGGCCGAAGGCGAGGGGCTCCTGAGGTTCGAGCATGATGGGTGGCTGGACCTGATTCGGGGGGACGTCATCAAACAAGAAGAAAAGATTGCTCGTAGCAAGAAACGCTACGAGCAGGAGACCAGGAGCTTCTTCGTAAACAACACCGCCCGGTACGCCCAGAGCCTGAAGTTGGGGAAAACGAAGATGATGCAGCACCTACACCGAATTCGCCACCGGCAGCAGATCCTGGCTCAAGAAGCGGATCTGCTGGAGGCGAAGATCGGTGTAGTCGACACCGAATTAAAAAAGTGCAAAGACTTTGTTACGAATATACCTTTAGATGAGTAGTGTTAGTTTAGTTAGGTCCTTAGTTTAAGTTTTTTTATTTAATGTTTTTTACAATTATTTTTAATAAAATATGTTAAAATTATTATTTTCTCTTATTGCTTATTTTATATCAGGTTTCTAAGTCCCAAAAAATACAATATGCTTAAGAGCAGACAGTGACAATTTTAGTAACAAAAAAAAATAAAAGTATAAAAAAAAATGAAACAAATTGACTGAAAAAATTATAAACTGAAAAATATTTTCAACACCCAATGTGTTTCGAATAGTGAAACATATTTTTATACTCTGGTTAAATTTGACTTCATAAAACCTGTAATAAATTTATGAAGTCAATGTGTGCTTTGAAAAAGTGGTAGAATGAAATTGACATTGAAAAATAGTAAGTATATTTCAAATCGTAATATTTTTTTTATCATAACTTTAAACACTATTTCTCAACTTAGAAAAATAAATAATATAATCAGTACTAGAACATAGGACTGAACGTGAGCAAAGATGGATAATTTAAAAAAATTGAAACAAATCATTCCTTATAAAGATATTTATTATAAACCACAATCTAAGTTACATTCTTAAATATACAGATGATTATTGCATACATAGATCAGGTTGAAAACTACTTAAAAAAACAAACATATTAGGCAGCACTCGCCTTTGTACAATTTACATCACAATTAGCACAGACAGTATATATTTTAGTATCCTTGGGTGCACTGTATTCTTCTAAAACACTTTTACATCTTAGACAAATCCATATACAGACGGGCATTTTTTTGAACGTATTATTACAGATGTATAATTTATTTTCTTGTATTAGTTATAAAAACATATGCTAAGTATCATAAACAGGCAGATGCTTATTAGATGAAAGCTTATTATCACAAGCCACTTGAATCCACTTTTACAATTAATCGTATGGCTTTTTGTAATACACGTGTGCCCCTCCTTTATATTTCGCAGCAATAGGTTCTTCATTAATTTTGCGTAGGAACAGTTTGCTGAAAATTTCAAATGTTCAGTGATAGGTATGTCGCTTGCCTCCCATCTATATACTTCGACGCCACAACAAAAGCAACTGGCTACATCATGGCAGCCGCTGTAATAAAATCCGGCCAGGGCGAGGTCCGCAGGATCCACAGCGCCATTCCATCTTTTAAACGACAGTAAACGTTCATCGAATGACTTACACAGTCCTGTATTATTTGTTACAACTGAAGAGTCTTCCATGCATGCGCAAAATGTCTGCATAATTGATTTTTCCAATCTACACTCTTCACCACACATTGAGAAATGCCTTTTAGATGGCTATCCAATTATTTTCTCTTATAAATTAATAATCTATGTTGACGTCAGGTGGTGTTCACCTCCCACCATTAAAAATCTGTTGTTTATATTGATTATACAAAAATGAGAGACATAAATGTCCACAGATATATGAATTATAGTTTTGCATAGAATCATAATTATATCTAATTTTATTCAAGCCGCCGTCACTTAAAAAATATTTTATTAATTCTTTTGGAGGTCTTAAATTTCCATAACTGTCAAAATAAATTATTTCCTTGTTTTTCTTGGTGTACGCTACCCAGTGAGTTCCCTCACCATCATCAGTATCTATCTAGATTTATTATACCGGTCTCGTTTTTATTTATTATTTTAGGAAGCGTATCTCTCATAAAAACACCGCGAAAATGAGGAATTTTAAGCATTTTTGAATATTTCATTAGATCTAAATTAGTCAGTGGTCGGCGAGGCAGCTTTATTGGGAGTTTTTTGGATATGTTTTTAAATATAATCCAGAGCCTTTTTTGTAAGGACCTAGATATAATCCTTTCCCTTTTGAAGCTTGCTCCATTGCTAAATTATGTCTCTTTTGTTCAGCGGCCTGTTCCCGATTTGATTTAGCGTCATTTACTGATTTTGCAATGCCGGCTGCACCTCCTCCGAGAGCTCCTAATGCTCCCAAAAGAGGTAAAAGGAATGGGAGAAATCCACCTGTTTTTGGGGTAGCTATAATTCTTCTCCTCCGCTTCTTTGACTTTGATTTTTTCTTTATACCAAGCTTAACATTTATTTCTCCACCTTTCTTCTTTGAGGAACGACTTCCTCGGCGTTTGAGGCCCATTCCCAACTTATTTTTTAATTTCATCACCCCACCGACTCCCAATGCGGCGATTTTTTCACCGAAACCTGAGTCGGATGCTTTTACACGTTTAAATGCGACTTCAGCTAATTCTCTGTCAGCTTGATTTCGTCGCTCGACGTCTTGAAATTTAGAATACGCTATATCGTGCTCTTTGCAGGCCTCATCCAACGGATTAATTCCTTTATCCCCTCTTTGTAACCTCTTTGAAAGTTTTGTTCCAGGTCCACAATAATTATAAGTAGGCAAATGTAACTCCACTGGAAGTTTATCGATGATTTTATTAAGCAGACCACGTCCTTTCTTCTTAGCACTTCCAATACTACTAGGTGGAGAAGACTTTCTGCGAACCATTATAATACAACTGACATAAACAATAAAACATGTTTTGTAAAGTAGCCGTATATATACCTGCAGGATGTGATGTCCAGTCAGTTTACCGTAGTTCTCATTGTAGTGAAAATCCACTTCAAAATAATTTCTAGATATATGTACTAATTAGTAGCTGCCTGAAATGCGGATTCATCAGCAAGAAACAGTTTTACCGATAGCAGAGCATGATGACGTTTCCAAGACCTGCACCATTCAAAAGCACGGCATTTTATTTGGCGGACAATCGAAACGAGGACTTTTGGTAGGAAGCTCAGGGTGCGGAAAAACAAATGTGATGCTCAGTTTATTAGAACATCCCAATGGGTTACGGTTTGAAAATATTTACTTATATTCGAAGTCCCTATATCAACCGAAATATGAGTACTTGAGAATGCTTATGAAACCTATAAATGAAATTGGATATTTCGAATATAATGATGGGGATGCAGTAATACCTCCAGAAGAAATAATACCGAATTATGTGATAATATTTGATGATTTAGCTTCTTGTAATCAAAATATCATTAAAAGCTATTTTTGTTTTGGACGTCATAAAAACACTGATTGTTTTTACCTATGTCAGACATACAGCGCCATTCCCAAACAACTATGTAGAGATAATGCTAACCTTATTGTGATATTCCCTCAAGATATGACCAATCTGAAACATATTTATGATGATCATGTAAACGTGGATATGTGTTTTCAAGATTTCAGAGAGCTCTGTGCATTTTGTTGGAAAGATAAATACGGGTTTGTGGTAATAGATAAAGATTGCGCTGTTAACTCTGGAAGATATCGGAAGGGATTCGATAAATTCGATCAAATATAAGGTTTCAACACTGAGCCCCTCAGTCAGTAATCATGGATAATCGAGTGGCAGTACAGCTTTTAAAAACAAGAGAGGCGCTGAAACAAAAATACAGAAGTTTAAAAAGAGATATCGACAAATCACAATCACAGTTAGAGAAAACTTACAAACCGATAACTGAACCTCTTAAAGAAACTCTTATTAAAACAGAAAGTGCTTCGAAAAAACCATATTTGAAAAAAGAATTAAAAGAAGAAATAAGCCGTGATAGTCTTAATACTCGATCAATTGGTCAAACTCCTCTTGAATATTATCACACTTCTACACCTGTTCATTTGGAAGACGAAACTTTTCAGTATGACCCGACTCAAGTAAGGCCCGAGTTCAGTGAAAGTTTATTTGATGAAACTTCTCAGCCAACGATAGCAGATACATCGACAGCTGCAGAACATGAAAAATATTTACAGCAATTTAAGAAACCTCTACCGCGAGCATACATAGAAGGAAAAATCGAAGATGTAAAAAATGAATATGATGATACTTTCGGTGTTTACTTCGACCCTTTTGCCAAAAAATATGCGATTGGTGATGCAACTATTGATTTTGACGGCGCTGACTTTATTATTAATGGCGAGTTTAAATATACGGGTACACCAGGATTGTATGAACTGATGTTTAAAAAGCATCCAGCGGGTTATCGACCAACTGATTTAGATCAATATATCGATATAATTAAAAGGACCAATGCTCATTACTTAGGGTACAATCCCGAGAAAGGTTTATCGACGTCACGTGCATCTAAATTTATAGATATTATTAAACCACGAGTTACTAATTTACATTCGATGGCTCAAGAAAAAAACAATAAAAAAAACACTATCCCAAAAAAATCAGCATTAGCATTACCCACAGCGACACAAATATCGAGATCTAGTTCATTTCCTAGGACGCAAGCAATAAAAACAAGGAGCCAAAATAAGAGAGGTGGAAATCTAATAACGATGGAATTCAATAATAAGAAGATTGAATATAGGCATTTTGATGACTACAATGAACTTGTAGATCGTTTAAGACTATTGATAGCATCACAATTAGCAGGAAATACCGGGCATAATAATGAGATAACCTCAATAATAGAACAATTGAGGGAGGGTAAAATAATAAGATAAATAGTTTACGTGAAATATTGATATATCATTCAGTATAAGACTTTGAGACTGTCACCATGCCAATTAATAAATTTGGAAGGCATATGTTAAAGAATGGAGTAATTTCATATTCATCAGCAATTCTCCCATCACCCCTATTAACATCACCCTTTTACATTTGTGAGCCTTCTTCACATCATAGCAAATGTATTATAAATATTCGAGGTCGTTTACAGAAATCTCAAAGTGTACTTTTTTATACCTTAGAGAACAATACAACAGAATACAAATGCCCTATATCTGGTAAAATTGAAAATATAGAGATTTTACCTGCTAGTACCCAAATTTTCTTGAATACAGTTGCAGTTACAGCAGAAGAACTTGTGGGGAAAATTGTAAATGTGGAAGATAAGTTTACGTTTTACGCAAAAAATAAAGATCCTCTGTACGTCCAAATTGTACTACAGTGTCCAATAGCTAAAAATGATTAACGTTAAACAGGAAATAGTCAACGAAATTCATAAACCTGCCAGAAAGTATTTTAAAAGGAGGAGAGTAATTGTTAAAGGCCTTAATGACCTTATTCAAGCAGATCTTGTTGAAATGGGTCGATATGCTAAAATAAACAAAGGCTATAGATATATTTTAGTGGTTATTAACGTATTTTCAAAATTTGTTTGGTGTGAACCTGTCAAAAATAAAAGTGGAAAAGCAGTTGTAGAAGCAATGAACAAAATCCTGTCACAGATGAGCACACCACCCAAGAATTTACAGACCGATATGGGTAAAGAATTTTACAATAAAAAATTTAAAAAATTAACGGATAAATTGAAAATTAACCACTATAGTTCTTACACACATCTTAAAGCAAGTGTTGTAGAAAGAGTGAATAGAACTTTAAAAAATAAAATGTGGAAGCAGTTCAGCTTACAAGGAAACTACAAATGGTTATATATCTTACCAGATATTGTTGCCGAATATAATAGCACCAAACACAGGACTATTGGAATGAAACCAAAAAATGTTAAAAAGAAAAATGAAAAATATTTATTACAAACTGCCTATAGTCATCTGAAAACAATTGATCCACGGAAACGAAAATTTAAAGTCAATGATTATGTAAGAATTAGTAAATATCGAGAAGCTTTTTCAAAAGGTTACACTCCTAACTGGTCGAACGAAATTTTCCAAATCAGAAAAATTAACAAAAGTAATCCTAGAACATTTCTATTAGAAGATCAAAATGGTGACGAAATTCAAGGAGGTTTTTATGAGCATGAACTTCAGAAAGTAAAATATCCAGATGTATATCTTGTGGAGAAGATTATAAGAAAAAAGGGGACCAAGCTCTATGTTAAATGGCTTGGATTAGACAAAAAATATAATTCATGGATTTCGAAAAATCAAATTGTATAATAATACTCTGCATATACTTTATCTTAATAAAACAAATGTCTTAAGTAATACATGTTTTTTTATTTATATATTTTGTACATATTTTATACATTATTTCATATACTTTATAAAATAATAAAAAGGAATTCATAAATGACTTACACATATATTAACTTACAAAACCAATCATTTTAATATCTCTTAAACTAAACATTCGGCTTTGAATAAATCTGGATAAATATAAACAAGTTCCATGAGCATATAAGCATTTTCATCACTGCAACTCTTGTGTTGAATAATGTTTAGAGCATTTTCAAATATATTTTCTCCTTGACGTTGTAGTTCTCTCTTGACATTCTTGAAATAATTTATAAACTGTTGTCTTTTTAACATGTCAATGCCATACTTAACAAGTGGTAACACTTCCCATAACTTGCAGATTGATTCATAACCCAAGTACACATATGAGTTATTCTTTATAATTTTTATAACTGTAGAATTGGAAAATTGCTCAAATTGTATGGAAAAATTCTCAGCATTTATTGGTTGAATGTTATCGTTGGTATGTATATAATTAGTAATATATCCTTGAAAAGTGAGAAAATGGTTCCAATCCGTTTCGTCAAAAATTATTGCATCATTTTTATTTCCACACAGCTTTACACATGGATTATAACACAAGTCACTTGATAACCCCGTTGACACATACTTGCTCCTCGATTTATTTAACTTATGTCTTCTTTCTCCTAGTATCACTAAATCGTTTTTATTCTGCGGAGCTGGAGGTAAATTATTAAATAAGTCAAACTTCAGCTCAGGCAATACACTGCTGTATTCGTTCATCTTGAATAGTTGAAATTTAGAAGTTTCTTGAAATAACTTTGAGACACGAATATTAGTACGCAATATTGTCGGTGTCTAAGGAATTTATATATTAAAAGATAATTTCATTGGGAGGTATTTGAACTCTCTAGTTATGTTTTCCGGTCAGAACAGTTGATATCTGTCTGTAAGAGAGTACCATAATATCACCACCATTTTGCGCACCTCCCACCAATCGACCAATCATATTATGACGGGGTGTGGTTTATCCCCTCCACTCATCCAATACGCTTAGGTGGGCGGAGCTTATCCCCTCCACTCAACAAATCCGCTTATGTGGGCGGAGCTTATCCCCTCCATCGACCAATTACAATACATGGGTGGGATTTATCTCGACCAATCACAAAGTGGGTTGAGATTCACCTCCCACCAATCGACCAATCATATTATGAGGGGTGTGGTTTATCCCCTCCACTCAACCAATCCGCTTAGGTGGGCGGAGCTTATCCCCTCCCATCGACCAATCACGTTCGGGGTGGGGGGTATACATGGGGCATATGGGGGGGGGGTACATGCCTTTTCTCATTATTAACCTACTACTGCTAACAACAGTTCTATAGAAATGAGCACAGTGTCTTCTATCAGTGCCGTGCCCAGAGTTAGGGAAAATTGTCCCAACCCGAGGTACAATTTTCCAAAATAAGGGGGGAGGTGTTGTAAAGCCATCAGCTTTACACCCTATATTTCATATTAATATTTTATTTTATTCTTTAATTTAATTTCACAATAAATCGCATTAAAATATGACATCATTGCGTCATGCGATATAGTTTAGCAAATTTCTTTTGTTCTATTGTTTTAAATTCCTAGTATTACATACACCGTCTAATTGCTGAGCTTTCAGTTTTGCAACGAACTTTCCTCTGTCGCTTGGACTCAAAAGTGCAAATAAAGTAATTTATTGTGATTGAACAGAAATGGTGTCACGTTAAACTGCAATTGGTCCGTTGCTTTAATGCATCCCTCCCGGTGACGTCAGGGACTGATTTCATAAAACTGAAGGTTTGCCAATTTTAAAGGCAGTCTCATTAGTATACTAATGCTACTCGTTTTCTAAATTATATTATATTTCGGCCTGTTAACCTCTAACAGCACGTTCACACGACACGGTTTCGATAATTTTATCGAATCGGTAAAAGTATCGAATCCCACAGTGGCGCATTATTTTAAATCTGTATATTCACACGATGCGGTCACTCCCCGTATACGGGAAAATTACCGATTCGTTCAAACTTGCATTCACTTTGCGCCACTGACAGCCGTATGCGGTCGTTCGGGAAAAAAACCGAATCGGTCGTCAGTGACACATACATATGCATTGACGAGTTCACGTCCTGACGCGATTCGATTATTTTACAGAACGGCAGTTGTTCTTTAATATTCATTTAATTTGATAGTATTTGTGATAAATTTGCAATGGACAAAATAAATACGGAGCTAATGATAAGTTTAGTGGAAGCGAGACCCGTTTTATGGGATAAGACACTTGATATATATAAAGACAAAAATTTAAAGTCGTCAGCATGGAGAGAGATATGTTCTCTTTTAAGCGAGAACTTTGAAGAAATGCAACAGAAAGAAAGGGCAAGCTTTGGTAAGTGTTTTATTGTTTATTTTGACATACATAAATCTAACCTATGGCTTCATCTTGCCAAGAAACAGATCCTGCTTCTGTTAGAAAATAGTCAGCAAAAGTTGTTCTTATCGAATTGGCAGAGAGTCCTCCTCGTATATTTTGTGCACTTGATAGGTTGTCAAGATGGTTTTCTGACAATTGAGCGTTTTCAAAATTAAACCCATCCTTTTCTCTGACAAAATTATGTAACACAGTACACGCTTTTACTATCCGTAATGCCGTTTCTTTTTTGACATCTAAAGGACGGTGAAATATCCTCCACTTATTAGCTAACATGCCAAACGCACATTCAACATATCTTCTAGCTCGAGTTAGTCGGTAATTAAATATTCTCTTCTTTTTATCTAAATGTGTACCACCAAAGGGCCTCAATAAATTATCATGCAACCCGAAACCTTCATCGCCAATAAACACAAAAGGTACATTTATTTCTGTCTGTTCATCTAAAGGTCTGGATGCTGGTATGTTCAAATCGCCCTGTATCAACTTTTTCCACAATGCAGATTCTTTCCAGATTGATGAATCACAGTCTTTTCCATAAGACCCTACATTCACATAAATGAAGCGATATTCTGAATCTACGACTGCTAATAAAACAATAGAGAAATAATCTTTGTAATTAAAATACATAGAGGCACTGTTATCGGGTTTTCTAACTATTATATGTTTGCCATCTACTGCACCGAGACAATGCGGGACATTACTTTTAATCCAGAATCCATTCGCTATTTGCTCCCATTTAGCTGGCGTATCAGGGCATACCATAAATTCAGTACTCAGATTGTTCCATATACTTCGAGTAACTTCTCTCACAATATTGCTAATTGTTGAGACACCAACTCGGTAGCAGTAATGAAGATCTTTATACGAACACCCAGATGCTAGATATCTGAAAAAGAAGTAACGTATATTTTTTTCAGGTAAACTGGTTTTAAAAAAGTGGACGCATATTCGGGACTCGTGGATGAAAGCAATAAAAAAGCAGAAAGAACAAAAAACCAGTGGTACATCTACCAAACCTTCAAGGCTTTACATATATAATGAGCAGATGTCATTCCTGAAAAAAAATTACGGCTTCAGCGGTTCCTCATGAAAGCACCAATAATGACAATGAAACTGAAATAGATGACATTGATGCAGAAGTTATTGAAGAAAATGTTCCACCTGAACAAACGGATGGGGAAGCAAATCAGCCTGCTTGTACGCTCATTCAGTGCTTCCACTAGACGAAGGAAGAAGACTCTTAATGAAGTTGATGTTAAAATGATGCGATTCATGGACCATCAAATCAACTTATCCAAGGTTTCAAATGACAAAGAAGATGAAAATCGTCATCTTACATTTTTCAAAAGCTTTCTTCCATCATTGTCATCATTTGATGAAGATGAAACCTTGGACTTCCAGTCGGGTGTGCTAAGTTTATTACAAAATATGAGGGCAAAGAAGCGAAGGCTTGCGAATAATCATAACATGCCATCGCCTACACTTACAAATTATTACAATAATTGGCAATATCAGGATTATTATAGTCAGCAACAGCCACAAATAAGTTCAAGGGTAGCAACGCCGATGGCTAGTCCATATACTTCCGAACCGCCACCCTCAATACAATCTGACGCAAGCCAAGACTCTATTTTGGATCTGGATACTTCCCATTTTTAATTTGTATATTTCTCTATAAAATAAATATAAAGTTTACAAAAAAATCCACTAACCTTAGCATATCACCAATTTTTCCTCAGCACTGATACATCTTCTCATATTTGTGTCTTCTTGGGTCAAGTCTCTCTTTAATCTATTTAATAGGTCATCAAAAGTAGAGGTAGACATCCGAAAATAATTAAAAAATTTAATTTCATCTCACCTCAATTGACACAAGAGTCCGGAAAGACCCCAAATTAAATCTATCTCTGACAATAGGATGTTCCGAATATCTCCTAATTATTCGTCTTTTACGGCGTTTACGATACCAATACATAACAACAAACATATTTACATCCATTATGCAAAAGCCAATCAACAACTAACTGTCAAAAAATTGTGTGCGCCTACGTTTCTTGAAGAAACGTACGCGGGCAAAACTATATCGTGTGAACACTCAATACGGTTCGGCGAAAATACCTTTTCGATTAAATTGCCGTGCCGTATGTACCGTGTGAACGTGCTGTAATTTACTATTTCGGTGTAACTGTGTAATTGTAATTTTTCCCAACATTTTGAATAAACCTGAGTGAAAACTTAAACTACTGCTGTAATTATAACTACGCAATTTTGTCCAGGTAACCCTCTTTCTTGTGCCTGGCAACTGGACTAGAAGTTTACAAGACAAAAAAATTTTAAAAGACTCTGGCGTGGCTATCTATGAGGATTTGACCATAGCGCGTTACAATCTCTTATCATTTGCAAAGAAAAATTATGGAAATAATCCCTGGTCGTATGGAGATAAAATATGTGTGTATGGTCTGCTGAGGATAATAAAAGGTGCTTTATCTCATCTGAAGCGGATATGTGAAACTGTTTATTGTCTCTTTATCGGCGTGGTAGTGCTATAGGTTATCTGTTTTAAGTAATTTAATAATGAAATAATTTTTACACTGTTCTCTTTTTGCATTTCTTTTCTTAGTATAATTCCTTTGTACGGTCAAGTAATCATATTTTTACCAAATTCACCATATTATTTGGTTGTTTATAAAGGTTCTAAGAAATATGTTATATGTTATTATATGAATGCCGAACGCGTTTTTAAATTTTTCTCATTTTAATATTAGATCTATTTGTGCAAAATTTGATCTGTTAACAGCTAACTACGTTATCAACCACTGAAATCGAGGAAGCTTTAGCGCAGTTACGAGAAGAAGTTGTAATTAGTAACAGTGAAGGAGAAAGTGATCAAAAACAAATCGAGGAAGCTAGTGTAGCAGAAACAGTGAGGTCAGCTATAATGAAGAAGAATTTCCCTGAGACATGGGCATTATTATAATGCAGACGCAAGATAGAGTACAGGGGCTAGTACAACAGCCTTAACCTCATACCCACAACCCAACGATTTATAATAACTTCGGAGTGGATTAAAAAATATGAAAATAAATTAAAATAAGAACTGAATTATTTAAATAATTTGAAAACTGCCGAGATTGATTATAAGAGAGCCATGGAAGAATATAAAGCTGGCCAAATAAATTTGCGAGAGGAAGAACAATTAACTAAATTTGTCATTGTTGAAAATACACACCAAAGACAGAGCAAACACAAGTGATAAAGAGCAAACACAAATGATAAAATAAATTAGCGAAAAATGTCTGATCCAAATACAAGCACCAGTGGTAGTGACTCCGGCGAAGAGTGTGGAAAGGGCACATCTGTGCAATTTCACACATGTACCATCTGATCAATTGGACAGGATGGAACGGGATTTCCTGTCGAGATTTCCCACAGAAACCAGGTTAATTGCTAATGCGGCTTTTAGAACAGTGATTCCCAAAGACTTCAAAGTCGATCTGAAACCATCTTCTGTAGATTATTCAGAACACTGAAGCAGTTTTTGCTATTATCATCAAAGGCAACAACTGCAGGTGTCTTTCATATTATTGATGAGGCAGGAAACGTCATCCAAAGAGGGGAGATCTTGTGTCTGATTTAGCTATCTTTAGCCTCATCTTCAGCACTAGGAAGGCAATTCCTGCAAAGATCTTTAAAAAGATTCAGTCTCAATGGGTAGAACCTTTGACGCTGAAATTCGATACCTATAAAATTTCCAGAAAGCCATAGACCTCATCATTAACAAATTTAGACATAACTCTAGGGATGTTGGCAGGAGCTGTGCCTCAGTTCATTGTTTTCTTGATGCACCAAGGTATTGTGAAAATTTACATAGATTCTCAATACCTTTCTAGAGCTCATGGCTTTAATTACCCCAAAGCCACTCAACCCAGATGGTTTCTGGAGGTGTTCCTAGAGTGGGAGTGGGTTCTGAATTGATTAATATATGTAATAGGGTAGGGTGGGGCACATTTGGACGTGGGGTACATTTGGACAATTCAAATTTGCTGCCCTAGTGGCACTGTGGAAACAGCGACCCGCTTAAATAGTAACCTAACTGTATCTAGTTGATGTGTCATAACAGTTCTCTTAGAAATATTTTGTCTTACTGTGTGAAAATAATCGACGAAAATTGAGTACTATCAATGTAAGTATATGCACTTTTCGTTCATAAGACTCTGATGGCCGGTTTATAGAATTTTTACCCAGTATTGTATGTTCTAAACAAACATCACACTATTTCACTCAACATAACCTAAAAAAAAGCACGTCCGTTTCAAATACATAGATTTTATATTGCCGATTAACGATCTTTCTCGCATGTGGGGCACATTTGGACAAGTAAGGTGGGGTAGATTTAGACTAGTCCGAAAGTGCCCCATAGCTATGAAAAGTTAACAATTGATTAGGTTTATATTACCTATTAGTCATAATGATGTTTTAAAAAATTAAAACTCAATTATATAGACTAATTAATATAAATAATAAGAAAAAAGAGTATTTTGGCAATTAACTTCCTACTTATTGTTAATGTAGTTCATACAGAGTGCAACTCCTTTCCACTTGATTTTTTATTAAACATGTAATCAGCCGATAGTAGTTTACAGTTTACAAAAAAGAGTACAGTGCTTTTACAATTAAAGCCAAAATAAAGCCGCATTGATATGTTTATTTAAAATTTGTCCAAATGTGCCCCACATTTAAAATTGTACTGTTATTACAGAATGGTGCGAAGATATAAACGTAAAACAGAAAGAGCTAACATTTCCTCGGATGATTTGCGTAACGCGATAAATGAAGTAATCCTAAACAAGAGAAAAATTCGAGATGCAGCAGCAATGTTCAACATTAACAAATCAACTCTTCATTGTCATGTAAAGAGAGCGAGGTCTGAAAATGGATCAGACCCTGGAAATGACAGTGATCATTTAGTAATGAACAACAGAACTGTCTCCAAATATGCATCTCGGCAAATTTTTTCTGCTACAGAGGAAACAGAATTAGAAAAATACATGATGAAGGCATCCACAATGAACTTGTAATAATAATGTCGCAAAATGCTTGCATTTGTCTAATTGAACCCCACCCCTGTCCAAATCTACACCATCGTGGGGCACAATTGGACAAATGCACGCTTTGAGAAAACACCATTTTTCTTTATATTGAACCTGAATAATCTCAATTTCAATCTGAACATTTACAGCCAGCATGTGTAGCTACTGATTAGTACAGCCAAAAATCCTAAATAGTTAAAAATTCTATAAAAAAATTAACACTGAAAAGAAGTGTACAAAACTGCCCCACCCTACCCTACTCATCTAGATCTACAACTTTTGTTTAAAACATTTTTGCTAAAACGCATAGAATTTTTTTTTAAAAAAGCGTGATTTATTTACATTTTGAAGACTACCGACGTAACAATAGTTCAAAGCACAATAAATTCAAGTTGGGCAGCTCTAATAAAGATATACTTATTTACTTAATCACTTGTTTCCTAAAATAATAGAGATCTAAAGCAGTACAAAACAATATAAGACGAAAATCTGTCAAAATGCAAAACCGCTATCAGAAAATTATTACGTAAAACTTTTCAGGAACACACTGTATATTCATTTAGTTTTTCAGAAAATCGAGTATAAGATTGATTGTGATAAACTTCATGTATGCCTAAAAACTAGGCATTTCTCAACTAATATAAAAACGTTCATATCTCATAGTATAATAAAGAGCTACTGTTCAAAATACTTTGTAAGAATAATCAAATATCTGCAATTCATCCGTTTATAATTTTATTGTTCGTTATAGTGTCAAGATGAATTTCGAAAGAGAAGTTTTTTCTTATGCATGTAATATTAATTTGGTTTTGATTAATATGTATTTTTAGAAAAACTGAAGAGAACTAATCGATTAAAGTGGACGGCTGTGGGGACGCGCTGGGTAATAGGCCCCTATGTAGTGGTAAAAAATAGTCTTAAGTAAATTTTAAGTCTGTTTGTAAAAAAAAAACATTTTAGAGTCGCAAAGCCCTCAAAATTCTCCTCCTCCCTCTAGAGCGTGGAAGGAGAACTGGATGAATTTTTAAAACAATATAAAGAGTGAGTTTCAATCATAAATTAAGTACATAGAATCATTTTTAACTTTGCGTTATTAATTTCAGAGATTGCCCTAGATGTCCGCCCATTCCACCACCCTTACCAACGCCGCCATTACCAGCGGTAATTAGGCGCGGGCTGGAATACTAGTAAATAATAATTTACGCTTCCTACAACAGTTCTAAAATAGTAATTTTTTTCTAGTATTCCGAGACTAATTGAACCGGTGTATGCGGAAACAACACATGCCCATTTTTGCCTAAAATGGAGTTATGTCAGAAATTGAGTCTTTATAGGTAAATGTATCGTACTACATATAAACCTCACATGTCCCTATATCCCCGTAGTAGTAAACAACGTGCAATTTGAGAGATAATATGCAGAAACGACACATGTCCTGGACATGTGCGGTTTTTGCTAAGCGAATGTCAAAAAAATGTCTGCATGCGAACTTTTACTCCAATCAGCTGATTAGTCGAACTGGTGGGAGAGATTTCTACACTCATCAAATTAATATTATTATTCATTTATGTGTTGTGTCCTGTAGTAACTTGTTTAAGTGATTAATTAATAGTGAAGATGGAAAACAATGCAGATAATCCCTCCCAAGGAAAAGAAAGGCAATTCCAGAGCATTACCAACGAAATATTATAAAAAAATCACGTGTAAAAGGCGAACCTTATAAAAATTCCAAGGGCGATAACATTCCTGGTAAAATAATAGGTCCCCCTTGCAGGTATATTAAGTGTTTATTATTTCGTTAGTCTGTTTTAGACTTGATTTTTTGTTTAACAGAAGGATGTTTTTTCGAGGTGAGTTTTATTTTATTTTGTTTTCAGTTGCAGAGCAAAATGCTTCAATAAATTATCCAACGAGGAATTGCAAAAAAATTTTACACGTTTTTATTCCCTTGGAAATAAAGACAAACATGTTTTTAAATATTACATATACAAAGGGGCTGCTAAAATTGAAGTATGTTTAAATGCTTTCACCTCTGCGTATGCCATTCCTTCAAGCCGAGTTAGAAGACTTAGAGATCTTGCTGTACTTGGAAAATCTCCGAGAGATTTTCGTGGCCAAAATTCAAGTGTAAATAAACTAAGAAAGAAAGTTGAAAGAACACATTGAATTTCTAAATAAAAACGCTGAAGTTATAAGAAATAAACAGTTTGCGAATAAAGAAACTCAGACGGCTGTTTGTACAAGAAACGCATCAACTTCTACAAATCTTGAAATTCAAACGCCCAGTGGCGTATCTGATATTTTTCAAAAGAGAGCGCCAGAGCCCATAGTTACTGAAAGTCCTAGTGGAAACAAATCTGTCAGTACATGGGATAAACCACCGACACGCAGTGAAGTTACAGTGCAAAAACAAGTTATACAGGGTGGCGAAAATATTTGTAATATTGTTAATCAATCTAGTCCTATTAATAATCCTATTCATCGCAAACGACAAATTCTGTTATTAACAGACGATATAGACGTGACCTTCCAACTTAGGAGATGTTTAGACAAAAATCTTTATGAAATTATTTCAGTGAAGAAACCTGGAGCACTTTTGCATCAAGTGATTGAAAACATGGAATCATTGGCAAGTAACTTTAACTTTCAAGATCATATCATTGTGGTAGGAGGACGCAATGATATTGATAAAAACAAAGCACCCTCTTTCCGAAACATTTGTGACAAACTTAGGCTATGTGCCCATACCAATGTTATTTTTACATCTATCCCGTACTATTTTAAAGGTAGCCTCAAAAACAAGTTAATTTATAAGTTCAACACAAAATTATATCAGTTTCTAAATAGATTTAATGCATGTAGTGAAGGTCAATTTAGTTTTCTTGATATTAACAAAGACCAACAAAGTAAGTTTAAAGGCTACATTGCGGTTTCCAGTATAGTTCATTCTATTATTGATACCAACCGTTTGTACAAAACGTTAACGTTTATTCAAACCAGTGACGTCTCTGTGCCGGCTGCAGTCCAGGAATCACCTTTTCTCATGTCTGCTGTAATTACTTTAGATGATAGCACTCATAACATTAATGTAATGAATCCTACGCCAACTAATGACACTATCGACGATTCTGATACATCGTCTTCTTCTTTTTTATACCCGCGACTTTCTCAAGTGTCTCTTGTAATGTAAAAAATAAATTAGCTGTAAAAAAAACGGTTGACATGATTTCTAATAAATCTGGAAAATCGAGTCCCAATAGTCTGTTTAATATTTTTCATTTAAATATACAATGCCTTAAAAATAAAGTAATTGACTTAAATGTATTTCTGATAGACAGCAATATTGATATTTTATGTATAAACGAACATTGGCTGGTAGAAGATGAAGTAGAATATATCACACTAGAAGGCTACTATTTAGCTTCAAATTTTAGTAGGAAAAGTAATATTCATGGTGGTGTTGCTATTTTCTGCAAGAATATATATAATTGCTCCACTATCACACAAATTAATAAACTCTCTGTTGAGTTGCATTGTGAATTGACTGGTGTTGTCTGTGACAAGTTTATAATAATAACTACTTATAGATCCCCCTCCTTAGGGGATTTTGATATATTTTTGCAAACACTCGCTAATGTGTTAAATTTTATTTCACAAAAAAATAAAAATGTAATTTTTACGGGAGATTTTAACGTTCATTTTAATAACCCTGATAAACATGTACATGCAATCATTTACATTTTTAGCTCATTTGGTTTTATTGCTTGTAATACTTCTCCAACTCGTCTGGAAAACTGTCTCGACAATGTTTTTATAAACTTTTCTTTTGATAATTGCAAACTGCACATTTTAGATCCCAAACTGTCTGATCACGCTGGTATCAATTTAAGTGTAAACAACTGTAGGCCTCCTCAATTATCTAAGAAAATTTCCTACCGACCTATTTCCGATATAGGTTTGTTTCATATGAATAGTTATTTACAACAGATTGATTGGAGGTTTATTGATGATCCTTCTTTTGATATAGATACTAAATCTAATTCTTTCCTTGATACAATTATTTTCGCTCTGGATAAGTATTTTCCAGTCAAGTCAAAAATTTTAAATAATAATAAAATAAACTTAAACTGGTACACAAATGATTTGAGGCAAATGAGAGAATCATTACATCTGCTCCTAGATGTTTACAAGATAAGTCCTAGCAATGATTTGAAAGAGTTAATCAAACACAAAAAACGTATCTATAGAAATGAGTTAATAAGAGCTAAGAAAACAGCAAATGATAATTACATACATCAAAACAAGAATCAACAAAAAGCAATGTGGCATTTGATCAATATGAATAAAAGTAGCTCAGTTAATCAGTCAGAAATGATTTCTCCTGACGACTTTAACAATTATTTTGGGAACATTGCTGATAATTTAATTAACTCCTTACCGTCCACTAACGACAATTTGGAGACTGATTTTATTAATTCAGTCGGAACTAATTCAGACAAGGAATTTACTTTTTCGGAAGTAACGTATATTCAAGTTCTTGACATAATCGACAATTTAAAAAAAACTAAAAGCAATGATGCATATGATATTAATATAAAAATTCTTAACTGCATTAAGTATATAATTCTTATTCCTCTTACTAATCTTATCAACCAGTGTATCAGAAACAACGTCTTCCCCAAATTTCTTAAATGTTCAAAAGTGTTACCCTTATTTAAAAGCAATTGTATGGACAACCCAGCTAATTACAGACCAATATCTATTGTGCCCATATTTGCAAAAATCTTTGAAGTTGTACTTAAAATTCAAATCACAACTTATTTTGAAAACTCCAATTTGTTTACTAGTTGTCAATATGGTTTCAGGGCAAAATTATCAACAACCGGAGCAATAAATTCGTTGATCAACTTAGTTAACAAAGGTTTTGAGGCCAATGAATTTGTACACGTACAATTTCTAGACCTAAGTAAGGCTTTCGACTGCGTACCGCATGATAACTTACTCAGTAAACTAAAATGTTACAATTTTTCCGCAAGTAGCCAAAAACTGATTATGTCCTATTTGACGGACAGAACTCAATTTGTTTATTTTAATAACGCCAATTCAAGGTTAACTGACATCAAATTCGGTGTACCGCAAGGTTCTGTTCTGGGTCCGGTCTTATTTCTTATCTATGTTAATGACTTGCCAAATAGTACTCCATCAGCAAACTTCACTCTTTTTGCTGACGACACTTCATTGACTCATTCCCATAGCGACTTCAACATGTTATTGACAGAGGCCCAAAATAGCTTATTATCGGCTCAAAATTGGTTCACAAATAATAAGTTAGTCCTAAATAAGGACAAGACTGAGACAATGGTTTTTAGTTTAAGACAACATTCAGAGCTTGACAACTCCCATTCCGTAAAATTTTTAGGTGTTCTTTTGGATAGTAAGTTGACTTGGGAAGAACACACGGTTTCAGTCTGCAAGAATATATCGCGAAAAATTTTTTTACTGCGTAACCTGCGAAATTGCTTATCACTTTCAACATTAAAAATTGCTTATCATGCATTAATTCAGTCTTCACTGTCTTATGCGTTATTAGTGTGGGGACATTCAGCTCATGCTTCAACAGTTTTTTCCATGCAGAGAAAGGCTGTTAGAGTCATCGCTGGATTACAATACAGAGATGATTGTAGGGCTGTTTTCAAAAATTTTAATATACTTACCCTGCCCTGTGCCTATATATTCCAATGCCTTATGCATATAAAAGTAAATATAGATAAATACATTACAAATGAAAGTTTGCATTCCTACTCAACACGTAACAAAGATAAAATTCATCCAGATTATTTGCGGCTTTCGAGGACGAGAAACGGGACAAGCTATTATGCTACTAAATTTTTTAATGCATTACCATCTGTTGTACAAGTACTTGAGCGTGAACGTTTTAAATCAGTAATTAAGCGATTACTGATTGATCATGCGTTCTATGATTTTGAAGAATTCTTGTCAACCGATTTTTCTAAATTAACTTTATAAATCCATTATTATCTGTTGTTTGTGTATTTTTTTTTCTCTGTGATATGTTATTCTACTATTTATGTGTTTTTACTCAACTCTTGAATTTTGTAATGACAAATATGTTTTCGTATTTTGTCCATATATACTTATATACCTCTGTTTTTTTTTTTTTAAACCTCTATACTTATATTTATATAGATATATATATATTTTTTTTTTTTCTTCTTTTATTTTGTATTATACTGACATGTCAAAGCACATCTGTGTATATATGACCAATAAAGATCTATCTATCTATCTATCTATAAGTGAAGATGTTCAACTTGCTGTTCGACAGCACATTGAGTCATTTCCAGTTAAAATAAGTCACTATGCAAATCGATAAATTAACTACCTAGATAGCCAGCTGAACATTAAATTAATGTTTGACTTATTTAAGGAGAGGCACCTTGGAGTTAAAGTAAGTTATTCTTACTACTAGATTTTTTCGAGAAAATTTTTCTTTACGATTTGGTCGTCCGCAAGTTGATGTTTGTTCAGTGTGTGGAACTTTGAACAATAAAATTAAAGACCAAAATTTAAATGAAAATGCAAAACGAGCAGCAGAGCTTCTGGTGCACAAACGCAGAAGTAAAAAATTTTATACAAAATTGAAAGAGGAAAGTAATGGATCCACTAATAGCGATAATGTTTTAGCGCTATGTTTCGATTTCATGCAGAATATTCAGCTGCCTAAAACGTCAGTAGGTGAAGTTTTCTATTACCAACAATTAACAGTTTCGGTGTTCTGTATTCATAACATTAAAGAGAATACTGCTAGAACGTATATATATCATGAAGGGGAAGCTAAAAAGACTTCCAATGAAATTTGTTCATTTCTGTTAGATTACTTAAAGGAAATACCAGAAAATATAAACGAACTCCACTTATTTAGTGATAACTGTTGGGGGCAAAATAAAAACCACACTCTCATCCGTATGCTTCTTGCATTAACAGACAGTGCTCGATTTTCAAAAATTATGCACTATTTTCCAGTCAGGGGACATTCATTCCTTCCATGCGACAGGGACTTCGCAATGGTGAAAAGAAAATTAAGGATGTGCGACAGAATTTTTACTATTCACCGAATAACTGAACTTATCGTAACTAGCAGCACCTCAAGAAAATTTACGGTAAAAGAAGTGAATACAGAAGATGTAATAAATTTCAAAGATTGGTGGCCAAAACTGTATAAAAAGAACTGCATATCTCAAGAAACGATTTCCAAAAGTATACCACGAAAATCAAAGGTGTATTTTAACATGTACCTATTCACATTTTATTTACGATAGTAAAAAAAAAGGGGTGTGTTGAGGTTTCGCAGTTTGTAGATGGCGCTTTCAAACACACATTTAAACTGCAGCAACCAGGTAAAAATATGATGGAATTACCATCTGCATTGGCCTATCCACTAGGAAAAGTTCCGATAAAATCAAAGAAAATGGAAGATGTAAGGAAATGTGTAAAATTTGTGGATGAAGCAAAACCAAAATTTTTATGCCACAATACTTCTTTGGCCAACTGCCACTAAGTAGGAACTAAACATTTTTTTGTAACTTTTTAAAATATAGATAGATACCTAGTGAAATAACTATTTTTGTATTGATTTTAATTCAGGTTATGCAGAAAGAGCACATGTCCTTTTTTTTGAAAACCCCTAGAAAATAAAATTTTCAGTTTTAAACTAAAATTCAGATTTCATTGAGTTAGAATTATTTATAATTATTATTTTAAACTGGTAAACTCGAACAAAATGAATTTCGAATAATATTACAATGTTTTTTACATTTTCCTGAAAATTGCTTTTTTGGACATGTGTCGTTACTGCATACACCGATTCAATTATTATCGAGGGGTAAGCATTTTCTTCCTGGTGTTAATGAGTTTTCTATTTACTAAAAACTTTTTGTTATTTTCAGGGGAATTTTATATATAAACAATAAGCCAGCGTTTTCCGCTTAAGAATTTTAGTGTTAGTTTAGTGCCTTACTAATAGTTTATGTGCGTCGTGTGTATGGATAAAAAACATCAATGGTGAGTTTAACAAATTTGCAATCTTTTAAAAATTCATATTAGGATAAAAAGTAGTAGTAATTTGATGATGGTGATAGTAAGCTTAATTTGAATACTATTTTACTTGTCTCACGGGATATTTCAGTATCCTATAGTACTTTTTATTCAATTTATTGTTGTTTTTTACTGATTTTCAATTGATATTTAAATTATGCCTTCTTCCAATTTGATATACAAGAGTCTCAAAAACAGTACTAAATTTTAAATTGATACGAATATTAAATATCCCGAGTATTATAAGGTAAAATCTATAAGTGTGTATCCACCTTAACATTCAAATTTCATTCAACGGGTAAGGATGTTTTGCAGAGGAGGAAAAAACGGACATCGTTCGATCGGTTCACAGTAGAAGTTAGAAATTAGTATTCGTTTTTCTTGGTTAGTTGTGTCCAGTGACAAACAAATTTAATTTTCTTAGTTACCCGTCGAGTACGGATAAGTGTTTAAGTCGCATAGGAGACGTAAAGTATTTATTGAAGTTTTTTTTGCATTTTACGTCTTTAACCGTAGTTTTACGGATGGTTTTTTTGGGACACATTGAAGCATAAAACGTCTCGGCAATAAGGGTTCTGTGATAGAAGTGTGTATAAAAATTACCTATTCTTGCTTTTAATGTAAATAGCCAAACAGCTAATTTATTCTTCTGTGAAAGTGCATTTAATATCAATTTACAATATTCCGCGAGTTAATTTTTGTTTTTATTTATTAGGCGTTTTTTTGTACCTCTGCTCCGCCATTTCGTTTTGTTTGGAGTTGGATACACTTTACCGTTTGGCCGCTCTGCAGAGTTGCAGTTTACACCATTCTAGAATAATTTTGGTCTCTTACTTCAACAGGAAGTTGGCATATTCTATACGGGGATCTCACATCTTGACGATTCCACTGCACCGGCAAAATAACACCCGTCGCTGGATAAGATTGAGTATCCCCCTCGTGGGAATTTATTATCTTGATAGTTGTCATTTCTTACATAATTATCTTTCTTATTATTTATTTTAATAGTTCCATGCCAAAGCCCCAAATATTTAACGTAATTATCTTTACTTAAAATGCCCTACTGAAACCACCTACCAACAAATAACCACAGGGGTTCTGTTAGATCATAAATATATGTATATTGAATTTCTTATTCGTAAATTACGGTTTTTTTTGTACTTGCTTAACCAAATTTACTAGTAATACTACTAATAAACAGAATATATACACATCTCTCTCTCCATACCCATACCAATTCACTGTCGATTCTGAAGCTCTAACGGCATCCCTAGCTGCTATTCAAAAACTTATTGATGAATTTGTGGGTAGTGAGCACGATAGTAAATACAAGGGGATTGTTTCCAAGATAGCTCATGCGTTGGGACGTGTTAACAGATCCAATCCAACTAATGACGAGCAAAGAGGTGTGAAGTCCAGTACTCGGCTTAAATTATTGTTAGCTTTTGATAAACTTAAGGATAAGGCCCGCGGGGATCGTAAGTGTAAAGAGTCAGCCATCCTCAATATGTCGGTATTGCATAATGCCATGGCTCAGGTTCAGCCTGATGCGCATAGCTCTGCAATAACTACTGATTTTAGTTCAGATGAGGAGGAGGCTGCGAAACCTAAACCCGTACCGGTTAGAGACTGGGGGGCTTGAAATTTACTGGCCGAAAGGGCGATATGTCCTTTGCAACTTTCTTAGAACGTGTCGAAGAGAAACGGAGGTCTCGTGGTATTTCACGAGCACGGTTGTTTAAGGATGCAGTAGACTTATTCGAGGGAGATGCCTACAATTGGTATAATCTGGTGAAAGACTGAGTCACCGATTGGCCATCCTTAGTGGAGGCAATGAGGGAACAGTTCATGCCAGAGTCTTTAGACCGCGACTTGTTTGAGATTAAGCGACGTACTCAAGGTAGTCAGGAAAGCATAGGATTGTACATCGCTAGTATGATTGGGTTGTTCAAGAATATACACACTCCAATACCTATTGGAGACCCAGCTCGAAATGATTTTGGAGCGAATAGATCCACACTATCATCTTTTCCTTGCTTTTGAGAATATAACTTCCGTCACGCAACTCCTGCAATGTTGTCGTATGCTTGACTCCAAACGACACTTGGCTAAGTCGTATGTTCCTCCTCCACCTAAGAGTAAATCTCTTATACCGGAGTTCGTTTATGCCTCTACTAGTTCTACTACTTCTCGTTCGACCTCTTGTTCTAGTCTGGCCCTGAATGAAGTCCAACGTTCTGGAAACAAATGTTTTAATTGTGGTCAAGTTGGTCATGGATATCGGGAGTGTCAGGCTCCCAGGAAGTGGTTCTCCTATAAATGTGGTAAAGCAGAAGTTACTATTAGGTCCTGTCCTAAGTGTTCACGTTCGGAAAAACCTGCAGCCCTACGGAGGTGTCTTCGGGACAAAAGAAATTGACCCAAGGATGGGGTTGATTTATAGCCTCTCCAGCCCTGGAACTTTCTACTGTGTGTGGATGCCCCGTCCGTGGAACTTCACTGATGTGTGTAGAAGCCCCGTCCGTGGAACCCTAAAGATATCACGATTTAATTTGCAAAGTCGGAAATGCACGTGAAGCGTGCCTAATGTGGGCAACTCAAATCTGACATAACCTACAAAAGAAATATAATTTACCTCACTGATGAGGGAACAATCCACCAATGTTCCTCGAAAGCCACAGTTGGATGAATGGGGTCGAGTCCGCCTTTTAAGTTGACACGATACTTTCAAAGGAAAGCCTGAAAATTTGCGAAACACGTGGGTAGAGAACGGGTAAGATGGCGTGAAGAGATTAGCTTACCTTGTATACTTAAATATCCTGCTTCCGCAGTTAAAATTTACTCACAACAAAATATTCCGCTAAACGGACAAACAACAGATTGAGAAAATTTTCCTGTGTTGATAATCCCAAAATCCACCAGGATGCCTTGGATAAACCGAGGTTGTAGAATTATCAACTATATACGCCAACAAAAAATGGTTGCCTTCCGTCTCTCTGCTTTCCACGAGCCGCAAGTATATCGCCCTTCCGTGGAGAATGGCGAAACTGTGCTACGGACGTAGCGGTTGTTATTATGAGGCCCACAAAACGCTAAGGCGTATGGTGGGTCGCATACGCTAGAGGCCCGCAACATCTCTTTTCTTTAATTTTAAAATTATTTGGCTAATGCCTCCAAGGGAGACAGTTTAGTAATTTCTCGATAGACAAATTCATGTGTATAGGGATAAAAAAAAATTATTAAATTACTTGGCGCCCCTTTAAAAGAAAAACTATGTCCCACGCCCTACCGCAACCGGTGAGCGAAGCCTAGGGCCTATACATACTCTGTTATCGTATATTTTAGCCGAATACATGTAACAAAATGTACAGGGGCTATACCTACCTTAATATTTCTTTATTATTGAAACTGGAAAATTTATTTAAAATAAGTGGATATTTCTTTGTATACAAGTGACTGACAACATTTTAGAGGTGTGTAGGGACTGTTTACAAAAAAAATTGCATTTTTTATTTTTTGAGTGTACGGGTGAACGCTACCTAACTTTTTATATATAGGTTAGCTAGATTCATTTCAAGTTATATGAAATAATACCTTTAGACAATTTTTCTTTATTATAAGGTCAAGACTTTGGAAATTCTTATTTATGCTACCCTTTATACGCGAATTCGTATTGATATTTTAAGCTATTATATACATAGATTTTTCAAAGCTTGTATTGTGTTTACCCTAATCTCCTGAAAAACTAAATTACGTAAAAATTGTAAAAAGAAATGCAACTTGTAGGCTTCTAACTTTTTCTAGCTCAAGTAGTCAATACTCTTGTACGCTACACCTGTATGGGGTGGGACATTAATAACGGGGACAAATAGAGAGAGGTTGGAGAGGACACAACGCGGTATGCTGATAAGAGTTTGTTGCGCGTACAGAACTGTGCCGACCATAGCGCTCCAGGTGATCGCCGCCATGCCACCGATCGACCTCTTGGTTAAAGAGCGCGGGCACAATCACGGGGTGGACAATAATGGTCGCAAATATAATAGGAGGCGCCTTATGGAGAGATGGCAGCAACGTTGGAGTGGGTCAGAGCAGGGGAGCTGCACTAGAGCGTTAATACCTGACGTTGAGCCATGGTACGGTAGGGCATACGGCCAGGTCGATTACTATCTCACGCAGGCGCTGAGCGGGCACGGTAGCTTCGCGGCATACGTCAAACGTATTGGCACGAGGGAGGGGGACGCATGCATGTATTGTAATATGAGGGACGGCGCGGAGCATACAATATTTATATGCCCAAGGTGGAACGACGTGAGGGGAGTAGCGGTTAGAATTGTTGGAACAAATATAAATAAATAGGGGTAATATGGTTAGCCTAATGCTGAGAGACGAGAAGAATTGGACGCGGTAAAAAACATGTGCGGGGAAATCTTAAGGTCGAAGGATGAGGAAGAGAGGCGTAACGCGGCCTAGTAGTAGGCGATACTTCCCTCCAACTTGAAGTAATGCTAACGCGGTTCCAAGTTAGAGGAGCGGAAGAGGGGAGGGGTTTTAGTGGGATAAAAATCCCACACTACCCCGCCGCCGAACATCAGGTCTTTTGAAGATTTCCCCTCCTCTGAAAGAAAAAGGTGAAGTTAGGTCAGGTTAGGTTTCTTCACTAATACGTAAACAAGGTGGTACAAGGCTCGCCTCCAAAAGGAGAAAGGAGTGCGAGAGAGAAGTCCTCTTCTTAAAGGAGGATGTGGTTACATACAGGGAGCTGCTTATGAAAGTCAGAAAGGTAGACGTGAAGACCGTAGGAGTGGAAGTAACGGCTCTAAGAAAAACTAAAAAGGGCGAGATGATAATCGGGGTGGCAGGGGGCAAAGGAGCATCCGGCTTCGCTCAAGGAAGCTATAAAGAGAATGGGAGCGATAGTGGTGAGAAAGAAAAGGGAAGAAAAAATAGTCATTACAAGGGTCATGGATGCGACGGCTACCGAAGAAGTAAAAAGGGCGATAATGGATGAGACAGGAATTAATGTAGGCGAGATAGAGTTGGGAAAAATATAGTTGTGGAAGTTAGATTACCGGAGAAGACAGCAAATAAGTTGGTTGCACAGATGCGCTTGAAAGTGGGGTGCTTGCGATGTAGAGTCCAAGAGAGGATAGAAGTAGTAAAATGCTGATGTTGGGAGATAGGGTATACAAGTAGAAATTATAAGGGCCCAGACAGGTAGGGGCCTACCTTAAATACCTAAAGGAGGGGCATCGGCTTAAAGACTGCACAGAAGCTCAATGCCCAATGTGCGAAAAAGTAGGACACCGAGCAGACTCGGCGGAGTGTCGACGGTATGCAGAGTTCTCGACAGAAAGAGGATTGCTACGAGAAGCAGAGAAGAGGAGGAAAGGGTGATGCCACCTAACCCCTACTAACAAGTGAACCAGGGTCCTGAAGTAATGCGAGAGTGGTTCCAGGGCTGTGGGGACACGGAAAGAAGAGGGGAGGGGTTTTAGTGAGTAAAAGCCTCACACTACTCCGTCGCCGGACATCAGGCGATCTTTTGAAGATTCCCCCTCCCAAAAAAGGTACTTTGCGGCCAAGATCAGCTGGTTCTGTTAGTACAGTACAGTGTTGTTAATAAGAAAAAGTAGCACAGTACGATGCTGTTAATAAGAATAAGTACTTAGTGTTTGACTTTAGGAAATAAAATTACCGAAAATGGGTCTCAGTGAGCGATGGAAATTCTGGTACAAAAGTGAGAAAGTAAAGACAAAACGTAAATTAGCGAAAGATGATAGGTAAGGTTAGGTTAATGATGAGTTATTAGATTTTAATGAGATGGAATTTAGGTACATGAAGAAAACTTTTAATTTAGAAGAATTTAACAAACCGTGCAATCATAATAGAAAAATTTATGTACGCAATATGATAGAGTTTGTTTACCTTTTGTGACTGCAACTTTAGAGATATCGAGACAAATTTTGCATGTTGCAAACTTAATAAACGAAGGTAACCCAAAACTCAAAGGAAGCGACAGAATTTCAAAAAACTGAGGCACAAAAGAAAAAAATTAGAGAATTTATTGGTAATCTTAGAGGGCGGGAAAGCCGCAGCAAATAACAGCTGATTTAAGTATCGCATAATTGTACAAGATATATGTCACAGGTTGAGGATAATTTTAAAACAACTCTGTCTATGTTCACAAGACTTGTGCATGTGCTAGTTAAAGTATACTATTAAAAAGAAAAAGGATAACCAGAAACGTGTTGCGATGCTTGAACTTAGGATTCATAAACAGAGATCTAAAGCATTTTAAGATTTAGCAAAAGAAAATCCACCATAATCTCATACGATCTGCAACAGGTCCAGCCACACTAAATCAATTATTAATCATTTTGATGTGTTGGCATGATGTCACGAAATCCAACATTCTACTCGTGGACCGAAAATCACCCTCAAGCCTTCTAGAAATCAGAATCTTTTTCTCCGTTAGAGGTCACAGTTTTCTCCCAGTGGACAGTCTTTGGTCCAGTAGAACGGGAATTAATTGCGAAAACACCCTACCCTAGTAAGCAGAGAAGACTATGCTGATATGTATCGTAAATTCGGAGTTATGAGGGAACTTAGAAAAGAATGGGAGATATACAACATCGAACATTTACAAAACAATTTAAAAAAATATTGGGATATCGGATTTCAAAGGGATATGCATACAAAAAAAAAAGAAGAATGGCAGACAATATCAAAAAATAATAAATATAAAACGTCATAAAAATTTTAGATATGAGGGCCTCGATTAAACTGAGCAAAGTATAATCAAAACGAGTAAAAGTGATAACAATTTAAAACTAGGCCATTCGATTTGGAACACCAAATCTTTGGAACACCTATTTCGCAACAGTTTGGGTATGAATGAAAAACTGATGAGGCTTTGAAATGGTACAAAGAAAGTGTGTCTGATGAAAATTCATAAGTTTGGGAATCACTAGAATGATGCTGAATACGAGCAAGAACAAGTTATGTGACTGTTTTTAATAAAATTATTTATTAAAAATTACATTGTTCATAATATTGGTTTTTACTCAATAAAATGCATTACAAAAATATAATAACCAATTTACGAGCAAACTGATACAAATCCTAATGTGAAGCAAACAAATCGTATTAAATTCAGACAGATCGATTAAAACGAGTTTAATCCAAAATGATTTTTTGAATAGCACCCAAATGCTCCCTAAATTTACTTTAATAGCTCGGAGTCAATGTAACGAAAACAATGTAAAAAAAATGTATTTCGTCGGATAAAAATGAGGAACAGGAAAATTTTAATGGAACGATTAGACATAAGCCATCTTCGTCTGAGTTAAAAAAAAAGAATATATCGAGAGGAAAGGCGAAATATAGCTTATATCGATGAGACTTATATACATTCATCCCATATCAATCAAAAACGATGGAGCGATCAATCCAATATCAAAAGGATCTCGTTTAATCGCATTGAATGCCGGCTGTTAAAATGGATTCGTGCCAGGATCATATGCTCGCTGGAAATCCACTTCTAATATTGGTGACCGCCATAAAGAAATTAATTTCGAAAATTATAAAAAGTGAGTAAGAACTCAATTATTACATAATCTACCCCCAAGTGTTATAGTAATAGATAACGCTCCCTATCACAACAAACAGAGATAAATGCCCAAGTTCGTCTTCTACAAAGGAAGAAATGAAAAATTGGGTAAAATTGACTATACTCTTTTAAGACAAACTTTTACAACCGGGAATCTGCAATATAGTTAAAGAATATAAACCAAAACACAAGGTGTTTAAAATAGATCAAATTATAAGCAGCATGGGACATGAGGTGTTAAGGTTAACAGAAATAACGAAAACTAGTTTACAGTATGTGAACAGGCAAAAAAAAATCGAAATGGAAAGTACGAAACGAAAACCAATGGTCGATATTGTAGTAGACCAATTAATTATAAGTATAAGGGAGAATAGTACTGAGTTTTAAAGAAAGTGAAAATTCCGACGCATGTGATTATGCATCGAGTGACACATTTGGTGATATCTCAGGTATAGAATTCTCAAAAGAACTAGACGAAGATCCCCGTGCAAGAACTTCAAAGGAAATATTGAAATATTTGTAAAATTTCATCAAAACTGTTCTCTTTATATTTTTGTTATGGTTCTTAATGAGAAATCCTGTCTTCTTGCCCTACTCGTCTTTAGGTATCTTATGCTAATACAGTTAAATCTATTCAAATTTACAACAATCTTACCTTAATAAGAATTTAAGAAAGCAAAATTTCGGAGATGATCTAATAAAATGGATTACAAGTTCTCTATTTCTTTTAATGTATTAACCATCTACAAACCATATTTAATAAACATCAATCTCATAATTTACAGTACCTAAAATTTATTGCAGATAGCGTTTTACTACCACTAAATTAAAAATTCTACTTTCAAAAGTTTATAGTACCGAATGTCCTTCGGAACACAGCGCTCTCCATCTCCGTTTCATATCGGAAGTCTCTTGTCCTCCACTGTGCATTTCGCGAATCAAGCTACGCTATGAGACCTGTAGACAATTTTGTAACAGCAGAAATAACTCAAACAGAAAGTTGTCACTTTCAAAAAAGCTGCAGAATAAAATAAAACGCAAATCGAAACTTGATAAAAGTTCGATTGGTGAAAATCACTCGCAGAAGGCGAAATACGGTAACTAAAAACGTACACGTCAGGTAGAGATGGGATGACTTTGTAGTCTGGACAGCGGAAGGTACATTCAAGAGCGATCTAAATGTGGCGGCGGGAGTAGAGGAAAATTCAGCACCTTAAAACCCATGAATCATAATGATGACCTCATACAAAAGGCCTAGAGTTGTTTTTCCTGGAAATGTTTCTTCAAAAGGAAACTGTTGAGTAGAGATATAACTGTTGAAGATATATTCAATAAAACGAAATTTTCGAATTCTAAAGTAAAAGTGTATTTATGCTCGAAGGAAATTGCAGAAACGGCCACTAATCACTCGGAAATGGTAGAAAAAGTTTGCCTCAAAATTCGCTAGTTTATATCGAGCATACCAATAAACCGTTTCACATATTAACGATATAGTCAAGGTCAAAATTACTAAAATTTTCAAAATAAATCAATCTTCAAAGTCACCAAATCAAAACACAATAAAAAAGTCACTCACAAGAGTCAACAACCATACATTTTCAAAAATAATTCTGAGAAAATTCAGCAACCTCGAAAATTCACAATTTAAATTTATCAACAAAATCATTCAAACATCAAAATTCACCAAATTACAACCAAAACATTACATTACAAACGATTGCCCTAAAAAATACCGCCCCCTCATTATCTCGATTCACTTCAAAACCACTTTCCAAACTCAAGGCGGAATATTTTAATTCACTTCCGAAAACTTTCTACAAAAAAATTTCTCTTCAAATTAACTTCTAAACTAATTTTCTACTCATGGCTCAAAACATCCTTCATTCGTATTTCCAACGAGCCTACAACACATTCATCCAAGCATACTATGTCCAATTTACATGTTCCATACGAGTTGCTAGCAACTCGCAGCTATCTTTATCTTCACTTCAATACTCAAAACTTACTTCCAGTCCGTTCAACGCCGGCGATAGAACATTCTCAATATGACAATATGGATTAAATTACGACTTCCAACATTATGGGACCAGCTCAATTTTAACACTTTATTCAGCCATTCCAGGATAAATGAGCCTAAGTGAGTCTACTAGTTTCAAAACCCAACACATCCACTTTTGGCAAAAATTTAGATAAATACGTCTTCCAATAGGTGTCGCGCTCCTCTACTTAAGGCATATACAATTTAGTTTTAAAATGCGACAATTTTTTAGTTTTAAAATGCGACAATTTCCATCAAAAATGTATCCTAAATGGGATGCTAGTTTCAAAACCCGACAAATATTTCGTAGGTTTTAATCAAAACACGACAGATCCATTCCTACCAATCATGATACTCTATGATGATCATTGATTTGTTTACAATGATTCAGTATAAGTTAAAACCTTTTTGAACACGCATTAAGCAATTGTTTCTAGTTTTTTGTTTTATCGAATAATTAATATTAAAATTATTGATTATTATGGAAGCTTCAGTTCAAACAAATTAAAATAAAATCTGACCAGGTTAAAGCTTGTCTTGCTGAACTTGGTTTTCGAATTTCAGTCTCCAAACAATCTATTATAGATTGAACATTTGAAAAAGTTATTCTAAATTGAATTGGAAGATTTTTCTTTATAGAAAGTTCACTGGGCCAAAAAATCATTGTTTTCATCAAGTGTGCCAAAATAATTAGGTTATGTCGAAAAATGTTATTAGCATACGACTTCGATACACCAAATAAATCACCAATTTTTTCAAATGAATTCTTAATTTTGTATAATGTCAAATATATAAAATTTTTCTTTAACAGAGATTTTTTTTCCAGAAGATCCAAAAAATTCTTATTTCTTTGGGAATGCCAGTATACATCCGCAACTTTTTTCTATTATATCAATAAACATGTCACGAAATTGTAATTGTTTACTTTGTAATGTCAATTTATTATCTTTCTCACCACTCTCACTGTTGCCTTGATGTGGTTCCCAAATATCTGAATTAAAAGAACTTTCCACGCAGTTCCCCTGTTCGATAATACTGGTATTATCAAATTTTTTCGGGCTTAGGCCTTTAATTTTTTTTTGGGAATAACTAGAACGGCAAATTTTATGGGCGACGTGGCCATATCTTTTCTTGTATCTTTGAGGCGGGATACCTGTATACTCTTACTTCTACAATGAATGGATTTATCCTTGCAGCAGAAATCGGTTTTAAGTTTATCCAAAATTGTATTTTTATTCACTTCAGAAGATGTGCTTGGCTCAGGATCTGGATCATTTGCAATGTTTCAGACCTCGAGGAATTTCACAAATTTTTCTTTTTCTAGCTCTTTTCTCGCTACTTTGACGAGGATAATTAATTTTTTTATCCGATTGGCAAGTAAAAATATGCGGTACTACGTCAGGTTTCATGCGAATATTAACTTTGCTTAATCTATACTGCCAGTAATTTTCCATGTCTTCTTCTAGCTGAAACAAATATTTTATTATAAATACTGTTAAACAAATACCACAATCAAATCAGATATTACCTAATAAATAAATATCAATATAAATATACAAGGTAACCAAATAAATGGTCTACTTTAATATAAACTATATTATAAGTTATTTATGGTACTACTGCTGGGAAGATCAGGAAACAAATAGAATTCTTTTAAAACATAAAAACGAAGCGAGAACAAAAGGAGCAACGGCATATATAAAAGGGCAGGCATTGATAGTTAATAACGAAACATATACTATTAACCAACTGGAAGAAAACGAACCTGAACTTGATTTGTTACTTACAAAACCCGATAGTGCACCTTCCACTCCAAATCCCGAACGACGTCAAAGGCAGCTCGCCGTAGAATTGGGAATAGGTGAAATAGACGTCACTAATCTAACCCAGGATAAACCACTAAATCGAAATAAAGCGAGAGAACAAGATAGCACAACAGGAAAAGGAAAAGTTGTGACTCGTTCAATTTCAGCTGTCAAGAAAAAATTATCTTTAGTTTTTAAATCATTTTTTATGTATCATATCTTTTGTTATATTTACTAAATTTATCAAATACTATTAAATTTTATCACTAGATATATTACTTTCTTTGCTCAACTTAAAAGTAAATATGGATCCATACATTAGAGATTACCAGAACCCGCCTATTACCACACACATATGTCAAAATGTAGATGAATATAGTAATATAATCCAAAAAAGGGACGTTAATTGCACCACTGAATTTTCTGTAATACACAATAACATAAGAAGCATCCATAAAAATCTTAATGAATTTCTTGTACTTTTGTCACAATTTAAACAAGATTTCGATTGCATCGTGCTAACAGAAACCCATAAAATATCTGATTTATCTCTCTTAAATATAGAAACTCATAATATAATTTATAATGAGGGCGCTTATAATAAAAACGATGGTGTTGTTATCTATATAAAAAAGTGTCATCAATATAAATCAGTTATTGTGCCATTGGGCAGTATGTCTATTTTGAATATGAAAATAGAAAAAAATAATAAAGTAATTAATATAATTGGAATTTACAAATCACCTACAATCAAATGCAATGACTTCAATGAACAACTAAGGGGCTATTTGTCTCACTTAACAAATTCAGACTATACGTTATTAGTAGGCGACATAAACATTGACATACTGTCCAATGACACATGCACAAGATTATTTAGATCTGCTGAATGAAAATGGTTTTGTTTCACAAATAAATAGTTACACCAGGGTCGAAAATATGTCAACAAAATCGTGTATAGACCATGTTTTCTTGAAAACCACTGGCGATTCCCAAGAAAATGAGAACATCGCAGCAATAATACAAACTACCATAACGGATCATTATACAGTTCTCTTAAATATAGGCATTAATATGGAAAAACAAAAATCTGTCAGCCACACCAATTTTTATGAAATAATAGATAAAAAGAAACTTTTGACAGATATAAAAAATGAAAATTGGAGTAATTTATATCTTGAGGAAAACCCTGACATTTGTATAGAACTATCCATTAAAAAATTGAATACAATTATACGCAACTCTACACGAACCTTAAAAAATAACAACAAAAATCGAAAAAGAAAAAACCTTGGATTACTGCCGGTATAGTTAATTCAATGAATAAACGGGATACACTTTTCCAAGAATGTCTCAAAAACCCGAATAATTATGAAATAAAAAATAAATATACTACATACAGAAATAAAATAAATAATCTGGTAAAAGAAGCTAAAAATAACTATATAATGAGTTTAATATACAGAGAACAAGTTCCTAGTAAAAGTTCATGGGAGGGAGTGAACAGAATTACCAACAAAAAAACACGAAATAATACTGAAATCAAATTTATAAAAAAAAAATACAGAAAAAGTCACAGATCAGAAAGAAATGGCAAACATCTATAACAAATATTACGCAAATATAGGATCTACACTAGCAGACCAAATTGAGGAACGTTCTCCTGACCTAACTAAAAACAAAATAGTGGATTCCTTTTTCATAACACCAACAAATGAATCTGAAATTAAAAACTGTATTAGTAATCTTAAGAATAACAAAGCTCCTGGAAAGGATGGTTTCAAATCGGAAATTATTAAAGACTTAAAGGATTTTATTTCAAAACCGTTATGCTATATATTTAATAAATCAATAAGTACAGGTATATTTCCAAAATTGTTCAAGAAGGCTATTATAACACCTTTATACAAAAGTGGCGAAAATCATTTAATAGAAAACTATAGACCCATATCACTCATGTCAAATTTTGGTAAAATATTTGAAAAAATACTTAAGATTAGATTCACAATATTTCTAAAAAAACATAAAATAATATCGGAACAGCAATATGGATTTCAAGAAAACAAATCTACACATGACGCGATAGCTAAGTTCGTTATGTGTTTTTTTAGACCTAGCGAAGGCTTTTGACACGGTGTGTCACAAAAGATTAATAAATAAATTAGAATCTATTGGCATAAGGGGTGTAGCACTGGAGTTGTTCAAAAGCTACCTAAGTGACAGAGAACAGTTTGTGAAAATTGGCAATATCTTAAGTCAGCCGGAAATTGTAACGTATGGTGTACCACAGGGAACAGTATTAGGGCCTATACTTTTCTCAGTTTATATAAACGACATACTTTCCCTTGATACACCCGGTACTATAATCTCCTTTGCAGACGATACTGTTATATTTTATGAAGCAACCTCTTGGGAAATTCTTAAAACCATTGTCGAGCATGACCTTAAACAAATAAAAAACTCATTCGATAGTTTTAAATTAACGATAAATTATAAAAAAAACATTTTACTTGCCTTTAACATCTTACAATTGTAACCTACCAAATTTTAATAAACTGGAAATAATACAAGGAAATAAAACCATCCACATTAATGCTACAGAAAAAGTAAAATATCTGGGAATTTATATAGATTGTCACCTAAGATGGCAACACCAAGTGCAAAATATATTGCAAAAAGTAAGAGGTTTGTTACATAAATTTAAACAAATTAAAGAAATATTAAAAACTTCACATTTAATTGCCATCTATAAAGCACTTGTAGAGTCAATTTTGAGATATGGGATAATAGGCTGGGGAGGAGTAGGGATAACGTATTTAACGCAATTACAACACTTGCAAAAACGGTTTCTTAAAATTATCTATGGGAAAAATGTTCTTTATCCTACGGAACTGCTATTTCAAAACTCAGAGCTTTTTAGCATACGTCAACTCTATTGTTATACCACTCTTATTTATCAGTACAATAACAAACAAAACCATGAGCATTTTACACATAAATATAGCACAAGAAGTAAACAGCAGGATGACATCAAAATCAAAAAAATGGCAAAACGTATAGGGCAAAGATATTATGTATACATAGGTGAAAAACTTTTTAATATGTTGGATAAATGTACCAGAGATGCTAGAAATATTACAAAATTTAAAAGAAACGTCAAAAAATGGATCAAACTGCAGGGTCTGAATCTATATTCATCATTAATGTGTGTGTATTGATAGATACATGTGTGTAGTTTTTTATGTGTGTTAGAAAAAGTGTGGTTTTAGGGCGTAGGTAGGTGTATATATAATTTTATTTTTAAATAGTAAATAGGAGATAGAAAATTGTCAGTATATATTCTTAAGCTCTTTTATATGTTACATATATTATAAAAATTTGATCGTAAGGGAAACATCATCTACTTATATTATTAAGGCATCCATCAATGACTATTATAACATTGAATCGCAATCAAGTTTACAAAAAACTTAAGCGATTTCTCTTTTATTTATATTCATGAAATGTGCAGCCTATTATATATGTTTAGTTTAGTTGAATCTTTGATATAAATAAATATTATTATTATTATTATTACTGCTACGTATAAATTACACGAGACAAGTTTTCTCAAGTGACTTATAGAACATAACACATGAGTAAAATACAAAATTGTATCCAACACCTGCATTTCTCATATTTTAAAAGGTATCAAAATTTTGATTTCATTGTGTAGGACAGTTATTTTTACACCTCATCTTTGTTAATCTCAATTATGGTCTCATTTTTGTCAATCTAAGTTATGAGTATGATTTGATCAAGAAGGCGTGTTGTGTTCTTTTTTAATAAATAAACTTATAACTCACTATTGTGTTATTAAGTACTGCAGTAGTCTACAATCAAATAAATAATGGCGCTATAAATATTGACTGTTAAATAAAATAATAAAATTAAGTAGGTATATATCGTGGGGTTACTGCCAAAACCAGATAATTCCATTTTCTTGAATTTTTAGTTCATATTTATACCTAAAAATTGTTTAAAAATGTACTGCCAAAACAAGTTAAATCTATTGCGGGGATACAGGGTATATAGGCATGTGCGTCATGTAGTCCATTATAAGTAAACTGCGGCCAGTGAGAATAAGATAAGTGCATTTATGTTCTATGTACAAAAATTCATAGTGTATTCCTGAGTTGATAAAACAGTCGTAATGAGTTATGTGACATTTATCTGTTTTTAGCAGTTTGCTTATGGCAGCGATATAAGTTTTGTGAACTAAAAACCAGATATTTGCACTTATCTTGTTGTACTACTGTACGTCGAAATATTAAAACTAAAAGTAACATAATCAGTTATATGTCACAACTTATTGTGGCTGTAGCGTTTATGTCAAATACATAATACTTGTCTGCTCGTTAAGAACACTTATCTTAATCTTTAAGGTGGGCATATCCAAGAGAGAGAGATTCAATAAGGAAATATTTATTATTTTTGGCCATAACTTTTTTTAACGCATATATTGGTAAAAAAATTAAAGGACTACCCAAGTAGTACTATGACAGGTGTAGTGATATGAAATATGAAGTTTCACTCAATAATTTCGTTTGCTTGCAAAATAGTTAGATTTAATTTTAAAATTGTCAATTTTCGTATTTTCTAAATTTAAATCTAACTATCTCGCATATGTAAAATTGTTGAGTTAAAATTTATAACACTACTCTTGTTATAGTTCTACTTAGGTAGTCTTATAGTTTGTTCGCAATATGTGTTTTAGAACAAGTTATGGTAAAAAAATGTAAAATATTTCCCTGCCGGATCTCTCTCTCTCTTTCAAGTGTAGATAAGTTAACTATCTTATCTCGTATATTTAGACTTTAATTTAAATAAAATAAAAACTTATTTTACGCTTAATAAAATAATTTTTAATTTCCGTTAAAAACAAAATGTTTTAATTTCAAGAAAAATATATACAGGGTGTAGCCATTGACCCTGTCAATAGAAATAAAATTAATAAAAATGCTAGTCGGACTTTAAATAAAAATTACAAGTGAAAATTAACTCTGAAACATATACAGGGCGAAGTATTCGGCCCGTTCCAACCGTTTAAGAACTAACCACCCCAACTTCGAAACAATCAAAATTAAGTGCACGAAAGGCCTCCCCAGTCTCAACTTAAGCTCTCTAGCCCAAACTTTTTTATTTTTTCCAACCTTGGAGGCACCTTCGTGTTCAAAGTACGGTTGGCCTCTGACGACATCAATCAATTCTATTCACATTTTGTACCGGATATTTTAGCTGATAATGAATCACAAAATGTTGAAAGTGAAATATGAAGTGAATTATTATTACCCCACCGGTAATTTCAAATACTAACAAATTGGAACAAAGTAATAGCGATAATGTAGGAAGGGTAGTACTCCGTAATGTACTTTACAAGGCTGATATTTGGAGTAAATATTCTTCGAGATACCTTAAAAAAGTATATTGATAGCCAGACGATTTGAGTAGTTACAAATACTCGTCAGGTCAGTGCATTGTTCACCATATTCAACGTAAGTACAGGTGAGATAGACGAATGTGAATGCCTACGCGAGATCAACCATAACAGCTACGAAGGCATCACGAATCGACATAATATTCGATCAATATTACTCTCTATCAATCAAAGATTAGGAATGGAACCAACGATAAGAAGGAAGGAATGTTAATTATACAGGGTGTTGCATCATGAGAGGGACATAGCTTAATAGGAGGTAGAGAACATCAGTGGTAACCGGAACCTCCCATAGAAATGTCTCATTGGGCCTTCACTACGAAGTTACAGGGCGTTTTATAATTTTTGGCCAAACCTGTTTTTTGTCATAACTTTGACAGGGAATGAAATAACGGATTCATATTTGGTACGGCTAATGTACTAACGAGCCCCAAGAGGTACATGTATAAAAAAAAATATATCCAGGTCCGGACTCACTATAATTTATGTTTCTTCTTTACATCAATAAAACATCACCCTGTATATATTTTTTTGAAATTTCGATACGATATTCGAAAAGAGCAAGAAAAAACAAACAAAATGGCCTATTTCATTTTTTTGTTACACCTTTGTGGTTATTTAAATACGTTGTTAAATGTGCAAAATGGATTACAGAACCCTATTAAATGAGAGGCACCTGAAATAAATAGTTTTATAACTAAAATTTGCAAAAATTCTATTGATCCTAGGTGTTCTGGGTGAATCCTAATTCCGGCACGTTTTAAAGGTCCATTTTGGTAAAAAACTGTGGTCCTAATAAGTAATCGGGTATGAAATAACAAAATTTTCAATCAATCACAGTAGGCTTGTTCAAAGTGGCAGATAATAAAAAGAAATCTCCTAAACAGTTGAATAATTGTTTGTTAGTAATTTAATGTGTCAATAATCTGCATTTAGTTAGTGAAAACTTGTGAAAATATTTTAACTATGCCAGTAAAATTTACAAACGTGGAATATGCTGACATAATATTCATCTATGGTTTCTGTAATGGAAATGGTAGGTCGGCGGAAAGAGAATATCAGCTGCGTTTTCCTGGTCGTCGATGCCCTAATCATGAAACCTTTAGTACGGTGTTCCAGTATGCAAGACAACACGGAAAGTTTCCTAATTCTGCAGTTGTGGAGCGTGTTTTACAACAAGGTGTGCAGGAACAAAACAATATTATAAACGTAGTTCAAGAAAACCCAAATATGAGCACTAGACGAATCAGTTTGGCAACTGGTATTCCTCATTGGCGAGTATGGAGAACCCTAAAAAGAGAACGTTACCATCCATATCATATCCAACAGGTACAGCGTCTTCAACAAGGCGACGATATCCCCCGCCTGGCATTTTGTCATTGGTTGTCTAACCATCGCCCAGTCATTTACAGAACCTTATTTACGGATGAGGCACAATTTACAAGGGATGGAGTAAACAATTCACGAAATAATCATAAATGGGCACAGGAAAACCCACATGCGGTACGCCAACGCCGTTCGCAACACGGGTTTTCTGTAAATGTTTGGGTCGGACTTGTGAATAGACATTTGATAGGGCCACATTTTTTTGAAGAAAGATTGAATGGTGAAATTTACTTTGAATTTCTTCAAAACATTTTACCGAATATGTTAGAAAATATCGGTATAAGAGGCATGTTGTTTCAGCATGATGGGGCCCCACCACATTTTAACCTTCAAGTAAGAGAACACTTAAACAATGTGTATCCTAATAGATGGATTGGACGCGGGGGTCCACATGAATGGCCACCAAGATCTCCTGATTGTAACCCTTGTGATTACTTTTTATGGGGCCACTTAAAAAACGAGGTTTATAGCATTGAAATGGAAAGTAGACAACATTTAATCCAGCGCATCGTTACAACCTGCGACGAAATACGGAATAATCCAGAAATGATACGTCGAGCAATTGGTGACCTTTCTAAACGCGCAAGAAAATGCACAGAATGTGGGGGAGGACATTTTGAAAATTTACTTTAGTGTCAATTACGTTTTATTTTTAAACACATTTAGTTATTTTTTTGTTATTTATTGTTAATTGAATGGATTTTAGTTTGTTCTCTTTTCCAATTTTTATTAAGTATAAAATGTTGATGATTTTCTTGATCAAAGTAACTGGTTGCTTAGGCCTAAATGGTTTAAATTATCTGTCACTTTTATTCTTTGAACAAGCCTACTGTGATTGATTAAAAATTTTGTTATTTCATACCCGATTACTTATTAGGACCACAGTTTTTTACCAAAATGGACCTTTAAAACGTGCCGGAATTAGGATTCACCCAGACCACCTAGGCTCAATAGAATTTTTGCAAATTTTAGTTATAAAACTATTTATTTCACGTGCCTCTCATTTAATAGGGTTCTGTAATCCATTTTCTTGCACATTTAACAACGTATTTAAATAACCACGAAGGTGTAACAAAAAAATGAAATAGGCCATTTTGTTTGTTTTTTCTTGCTCTTTTCGAATATCGTATCGAAATTTCAAAATAATATATACAGGGTGATGTTTTATTGATGTAAAGAAGAAACATAAATTATAGTGAGTCCGGACCTGGATATGTTTTTTTTTATACATGTACCTCTTGGGGCTCGTTAGTACATTAGCCGTACCAAATATGAATCCGTTATTTCATTCCCTGTCAAAGTTATGACAAAAAACAGGTTTGGCCAAAAATTATAAAACGCCCTGTAACTTCGTAGTGAAGGCCCAATGAGACATTTCTATGGGAGGTTCCGGTTACCACTGATGTTCTCTACCTCCTATTAAGCTATGTCCCTCTCATGATGCAACACCCTGTATAATCACTGGCCCAGAACAGTAGATTTTACAAAAAAACTAAAAAATATTTCATTCAAAGAAGCTTTTGTCGAATTATTAATCCAGCATTGGAGCTGTGATGAAGTAGTACCTTTTGCTAGAAATACTGCAATAAATTTAAATTATTTATATTGTCATAATTATGTAATAAGAAATAATTCAGTCTCTCGACAATTAAGAAAAAATTATCGAACCTAAACCATGAAGAAGCCCATACAAAAATTGTACATCACATTTGTCAAATTTAAGGCGGTAGGAGATTAGAAAATATTTTAATTAAATCATCAGATGAGGAGCAGACTTGCAAAACGCAGTTTGTCCAAATTTTCAAGTTTTCAACTAAAGATGGCGTTACAATATTCAGTTGACTGGCTATCGTTTCATAAAATATTCGACTTTCAATTCGCATTATATCCTACCTAAAATGTACTATGAAAACCACTTGGACATGCAAAATACATTTAGTCCATCGAAATTAGACAAACGAATTGCATTTTGTCCGCTAGACGAAAAAACCGCGTTTAGTCCAGACGTAAACACGTGGTTACTGTTAGTGTTGTTTCATTTTACTTGCGAGCATGGTGTGTTTTGATTATTTGCGACTTATTTACAACTTTTTCAGTAAAAATGGAATCTGTTGATGGTGAGCACATTGTTGGTGACAGTGATCGTGGTAGTCGGAAACGACCAGTAAATTTAACATCCACAAAGAGACAAAAACAAGTGAGGTACGAATAAAATGGATAATTTAAATTTTTGATGTATAGATTCTATAATTATTTCAGACATTCAAACCATGACCCTGATTTACTACAATTCAATATAGTTTGTAACCATAAGAATTCAAACTTACAATGTGGGCAAGTAGGTCGAGATGATGTAATTAAACTTCGGGAAGTTTTTTACAACAATCGACAAAAATTACAAGATTGTCAGAAGTTTATAATGGCTGTATATAACGTTGGTCAATAATACAATTTCTAAGAAAATGCAGGATGGCGAAGAAGTAATAAAAGAGGAGGCGATAGACGAGCTTTTAAGTTTGTAGAAAAATTGGATGCTGTGAAATCGTTTATTAGTCAATTACAAGGAAAAGAGAGTCACTATGAAAGGAAGAAGTCTCGAAGGATCTATGTATCTTCTGTGTACAACATTTGTATACTTTGGAAATTATATAACAAAGATGCACCGAACAGTTTCAAAGTAAATTACAAACACTTTAGCCGGGTGTTTAGTAAACATTTTAATAAAGGATTCGGCAGTCCTGCTACTGATGTTTGTAGTTACTGCGTAAGAACACGAACCAAAATTGCATATAAAATGTCGAGTGGTGCGAACGCAAGTCAAAGTGGTTCCTCAATAGTTTGCTTTAAATGCTGTAAAAGCAAGAATTTTATCCATTACGTTTGTGTTAGATGCTCTAATATATTTCATAAAAGCTGTTTATCAAGATTTCGAAGCCAAATTAAATTTATTACTGACAATAAAATAATTTGTTGTAAATCAGATGACGAGTGGTTAGTAGGTATAAGTGATTCTGAAGAGGAAAAAGCCAACCTGGAAAAGACCATTTGTGACCTCACGGAGGATGGAGATTACAAAGATAAGTACATCTCAAAACTAAAGCACGACCATGAGGTTTATATGCAGGACGCATTAAAACAGAGGAAGAAATGTTGGATTTAATTAGTCAACAGAAAAAAATGATAGACGAGTTAAAAGATCAAATTGATAAATTGCAAAAGAAACACTGCTCTAAAAAAGTTGAACCGACAAAAAATGTATATACACAAACAAACTTTTTTAAAATAACTAGGGATATATCTACGGACACAGAGTCGCTGCCGAAAATTAGCCAGCACTACTCTACGCAATCATTTAATAATTTGGAAAGCAAAGGTACCCAAACTGTATGTTATAAAAATACGTTTGCTGACCTGGGAAATAAAATAATTCATAATACCAGCAATCGTACTGCTAATAACCCATCGCAGTTAAACAAAATTCTGCTGCTCACTGACGATGTCGGCATAGGCTTAAATGCGAGAATGCGCAGGAACCTCGCAGATTACAGCATCACTTCTTTTGTCAAACCTGGTGCACCTTTATCGGCAGTATTAGAAAATCTTGACGAAGTGGCTACCCATTTTACGAAAACTGATGTAATTGTTATAATGGCGGGTATAAATGATTTCAGAAATAATAGATATCCATCCTTCAAGTTGATTTGCGAGAAGTTGAAAAAATGTAGCCATACTAACATTATATTCTCATCAGTACCTTATACAAAAATTCGTAATAGAAATGATCGTATTTACAAATATAATAATAAACTGCTCGATTTTATTACTAAATTAAACCGTGTAACGGAGGGTAATTTCATGTTTTACGAAATTAATGATCCTAGTTATACTTTAAACAAAAATGTAATTTCCAAGGACCTGGTAAACCTAATAGTTAATAACAACTTCAGAGCTAAAACTCTGGTATTCATTGCTCCACTTGAAAGCGGACGAACGGTAGGAAGGGATCGTGGTTGTGATGCTGAAGTGCATGAAGTTACAGATACTGAATCGACTTGGAATCTGCAGCCAAGCAAAATCAGTGACAGTCTATTATTGGATAGTGCAAGAATTGACGTCAGTGCGCCAACCGAGGAGCGCGCAGCTTGTGCAGGTCACTCTACGTCTCTTGAAACAAATTTTTTATACCCGCGCCTGTCCCAGATATCTGTAGTAATGTGAAACTACTTAATAATATCGGGAACGCAATCTCATTAAATAATATTAATTATAAAAATATAATAGTAAGTAGTAGACTTAATATTTGTCATGTAAACGTCCAGGGACTTTTAAATAATCTTAATTCTATTGAAGTATTTGTAAAACAACGTAAAATCAATTTTCTATGTATTTCCGAACATTGGGTTTGTAATGATGACATAAATTATTTACATTTTCCTGATTACAAACTGATTACACCCTATGCTAGAAGTAATCATATTCATGGGGGATCTCTTATTTTAATGCATGATGCAAATGAGGTCACGGAACTCAATTCAATTAAACAACTGTCAGTTGAGTGTCATATTGAAATATGTGGTGTTTGTTACAAAGTGGACAATTGTAAGTTATCTATTGTTACTTTATATAGACCTCCTAGCGGAGATATTAATATATTTATACATACGTTATCACAAGATCTGAGCATTACCTCAGGTAGGTCTAAATACATCATCCTTTGTGGTGACTTTAATATCGACTATAACCAGCCAAGTAGCATGAACACAAAGTTGTTAATGGGCATATTTAATTCATTTGAGCTGAACATGTGCTCTGCAGGTAGTACTAGAATTTTCACCAATATAAATGGCCATACTAGTTCTTCTTGTATTGACTATATGGTCACAAATCTAGAAAATAGGTGGTTCGATTGTGATCTAGTGAATCCGAACATAGCTGATCACTTTTCGCATATTTTATGCCTAAATTCTCTAAATAACATTCAGTCAGCTAAAAATATTGTTCCTGTCTATGCTAGACAGCTTGGTGCCGATAATATAAATAAATTAAGAACTAGATTGGCTAACATAAATTGGACCTACTTGTTTGATTTTGAGATAAACGTTAGCTTTAAGTTTTTTGTGGATTGTCTAATCTGGGGTTTTAACCTGTGCTGTCCTTTAAAAAAAATTTGTAGAAGTCAGCCTAATTTCAACAATTGGGTCACAAACCAGATTGTCAAAGAAGGTGAGGAATTGAGGAGGATATTCTGGCTTATGTCCAACACAGAACTCCCTGATATTAAAAATCTATATACAAATTTAAAAAATCAACATAAATTTAATATTAAAGTAGCAAAATCTAACTATTATAGTACAAAAATCAATAGCTCATGCAATAAAACCAAGGAAATGTGGAATATAATTAATTTTAAACTAGGCAAGTCTAACGATATTAAAACCATTGTTCTTAATTACAGTGGTGATTATATAGATAACTCCAATGAAGTTGCTAATCTTTTTGCCAGCCACTTTTCTAATGCTGCTGAGCAGAATGCTAAAAATCATTTTGGCCAGAATTTAGCCCTGCCTTGTACATTAATACCTCCAAAGAATATTATGAATCTACATATTGACCCCATTAATGATCATGATGTCTATGTAGCCCTGGATCGGATAAAAAACAAAAAATCATCAGGGACCGATGAACTGTCCTTGACCACAATCTCAAACATTTTAGATCTTATTATGCAACCATTGCTCTATTTATTAAACCAGTCACTGTACCAAGGTTGTTTTCCAGATGTGTTTAAAACAGCTTTAGTTCTGCCAATTTATAAGAAGGGCGATTCACATAACATTGATAACTATAGACAGATTTCAATCTGTAATTGCCTTACCACACATTTGGAGAATAATGAACTACTTACTACTTTTCAGCATGGATTCAGAAAAAACAGATCAGTTGAGTCAGCTACGGTCGAATTACTAAATTTCGTTTACCATGAGCTAGATAGTGGCAGATATGTCGTGTCACTATTATTTGACCTGTCCAAGGCTTTTGATTCTGTGTGCCCAGACTTTTTAATAAAAAAACTTAGTGTCTACAATTTATCAGACAACATTGTTAGTTGGATCAAGTCATATCTTGGGGGTCGAAACATGGTCATTAATGTTAATGGTATTAAATCAGAGGTCCATGATGTTAAACTTGGTGTCCCACAAGGATCTGTTCTGGGTCCACTACTGTTTTCATTATTTATCAATGACCTTCCCAACCATATTACTGAGGGATTAGTTACAATGTTCGCTGATGACACGACTATAACCTTATCAGCTGATACAACTCAACAGCTTGAGAACATGATTCTAGTTGCTGCCTCTGAATTAAGCATTTGGTGTGAACGTAATCGACTTGTATTGAATAAAACCAAAACTAAGTGTATAAATTTTTTATTAGAAGAAGCATGCCAACTACCAACCTGACTGGAGATATGCAATGCTTCGATACAGTAACGTTTCTAGGTACTTACTTAGATAACAGGCTTACCTGGGATGCTCATGTGGATCACGTATGTAAAAAATTAAATAAAGCGTTTTATGCTATTCTCCAATTAAAAAATACCTTAACTGTCCCAGGCCTTCTTAATATATATTATGCTATGGCCTATTCACATATTGCTCTTAATATAATAAGCTGGGGTTGTGGAAGGGATTTTAAGAGAGTTTTTATAGCTCAGAAAAAGCTTTTAAGATTATTATTCAATATGACTCATCGCGAAAGTTGTAGACGGGTGTTTGTGAATAATAAAATTCTTACGGCCCCATCAGTCTATATCTACAGATGTCTATTATATGTCAAAAACCATAATCATTTATTTACCAGTAACTCCTGCTTGCATGATCATATCACCAGGCACGGAGAACTACTGCGTATCCCTCGGCACAATTCATCTACGTACAAACATTCGCCAAACTATAATTGTATTGTCTTAAATAACAAATTACCCAATAAGCTTATAAATTATAATACGTTTAAAAGACATGTTAAATCTATGCTGATTAATGGATGTTTTTATAGTATTGATGAATTTTTATCTGCGTCTCTTGAATATGTGTAATTTTCTGGTTTATTGTCCAAACTCACACTTATTTTAAATCTGATACGACCCAAGTTGCACGTAAATTCATTTTTATTACATGCACTTTATGTTTTTATTGTTTGTCACTTATAATATAATTTTGTTCATTACCCTAATTTATTTATTTATTTATGTGTATACTGTAAATTGTGATTATTTTTAATCAAATTGTGACGTTTCATATCAATAATTGCCTTGTGTATCTTTTGGTCAATAAATATTAAAAAAAATAAGTATACCTCAAAGCCCTTCTGAAAAACAGAAAATATCTACTGAACTTAAAGTACACAAATTTCGTGCATCACAATTCCATAAGCTAATGAAAGCCGAAGAACCAAATACAATTTCATATTGCTTTGATTTACAACAAGTTCAGGTATTACCGAAGGTACCTATCCAGGAGGCATTTTACGCTCAACAGCTGTCAATATATTTTTTTGCATTACGAAACTTAATTGTCAGGAACCAATGTTCTTCACGTGGATGGAGCACCAAAGTAGGTATACTACACCGCTACTGCGTCATAGGGATTTTTTCCCCTAGGTTGGTACTAAAAAGTTATTAGATTTGGGTTGGTACTCCTGTGTAATGGTGGTATTAGGGTGAGGCTGTGTGTCTATTGGTGGAGGGCGGGGTCTAGTGGTGACGTAACACAAGCCTGATTGGTTGTGAGTGGTGACGTAACGCATGGCTGATTGGTTGTGAGCGGGGCATAGTAGTGAGGTCTTATTGGTTGGGAGTGGGGATATAGTAGTCTGAAACGTAAACAAGAGCGTGTATTGGTTGTGTGGGCAATATGGCTGCGGCGGAAAACAAGATGGCTGCTGAGGAGGAGAAAAGACCGGCGGGCGGGGCTTTGACGCGCTGGAAACAAGATGGCTACTGAGGCGAAAAGAGAATGGCGATTGGAATAGAAAACAAAGAAATAATGGCTGACGACGTGACGCTGGCGTCAGAGATGATTTATTATTATTACAAAAACAAGATGGTTGCGGTGTGGTGGTGAGAGGAGACGAGGACGAGGCCGGCGGGCGGGCGGGGCTTTGTGTATACGCGCTGCTCACAGACCTATCGAGACTTGTCTGGCTTTATTGTAAACAAATGATGACGTCATATCTGCACACGTGCGGCTATCTGATTTTTTTATGCGTAATTTAATCATTTTCATTTATATTTTATTCTCTGTATAGGCACATATAAGTAAGCGAAAAAATATAAATGTTAAATATAGATCGCATTTCATTTTAAAATCGTACCGTGAGAGTAAAATGAAATAAGTAATTGGTCACGTATGAAAATTTGGTAATGTAAATATATTTAATATAGGAATCGTGTGAATTGCAAATTCAGCGTCTATTGAAATATGTTTGTGTTAAAGTGATTATAAGTATAAGAAATGAACTAATAAAAATTAATTTATGCTTTCTTAAAAATATCAATCGGTGAGAGATTAAATGAAATAAGCAATTAGTCACGTATAAAAATTTGGTAATATAAATATTTTTAATATAGGAATCGTGAGAATTGCAAATTCAGCGTCTATTGAACATGTTTTCTTTAACATGATTATAAGAAATGGACTAATAAAAATTAATTTATGACTCCTTGAAAATATCAATCGTAATGCCACAGCGTTAGAGTTTAAATGAAATAAGCAATTAGTCACGTAGGATATTCAGTGCTGTACAAATATTCAATACATGGCCCTCGATAAAACTGCAAATTCAGGTATTACACACACGTGTTTCATAAACAAATCTTGGCTTGTCTGAACGCTGACTGGGTGTTTGATGACGTGTGAACCTTGACGTCACAGATGATATAAAAGCTGACGGTCAGCGTGTTTTACCATAAGTTAATAGTTTGTATACTAGCGCGCTATTACGTATCATCAAATAACTGGACTTTGTGATAATTGTTTTGTGGTCTTATCTACAATAAAATAAAACGTGAGTAAATTTTGTTTTTTTATAAATTTCAATTTAATTTAAAAGGAATTCTATTTCTTTTAGATGGATTTAGAAAAATTAAATAAAGTTTCACTTTTAGAAAATAAACAAGTAGTGAGACTGGGAGCGTTACCTGAAAATATTCCGCAGCCCATATATGGTGCACAAATAGTAAATACAAAACACGGAGAAACTATTTTATTAGAATTAGAGAAAAATAAGGTATTTCTACCAAAAAGAATAGTACCAGTGATCAAAGAAAATTTGATGCAATTTACTGATGGGAAATACAGTATAATTTATGAGGGCTTAGAGGATGTAAATAAGCCTTCTATGGGTGTGGTATTCAAGTTTATCGAAAGTAAGTAAGCCACATACATAATTTTTAAAAAAATATTAAGTTTGTAATTTCTTTTTAGCCGAGAAGAAAGAGTGATAAGCCAACAATTCATATAAATATAATAGACAGAGACATACATTTTCACTTACTTCTGAACGTGTTGAGAGCGACCATGGCTTCTGAAGAAATAAAGAATATCAGTGATCAAGTTGCAGCAAAATTTAAAGAAGTAGAAGTAATTTTAGATAAAAAATGTACCCCTGGGGAGAGAGACATTTGGCTTAAACAGGTAAAACACCACACTAGACTTTTCAATAAGACGATTAAAAAATCTGATCTATCTATAGGTACCTTGAAAAAATTACAAACAAATTTGGGACATCTTAAAAGATTTAAAAAATAATTGAAAATTTAAGTTATATCGGGGCGGGATCGGTAAAACAAAAACGTAGTAATAGAGTAAAATGGGAGGACTTAGTATCGGCTTTTAAAAGTATAGGCTTCGTACTGGAGTAATTATTAATTTAAAACATAAAGATTTTATTGAATTTTTCAATGATGCTTTTCACCTTTTCAAAATTAGAATAATAAATGCTATGAAAAAAGTACCCATGCTTAAAGTTAACACTTGTTTCTGTGCCGAGTTTATAAGAAAGCCGGGGGACATAGAAATTACTGAAAACAAATATTTTAATACAAAAAAATAAGGTACTTGATGCAGGGACGGATTTAAATCAATGGTTTGTGGTCAATGTAAATGCTATTTTTAACACTTTATCAGAATTTTCAGAATCGGGTAGTGGGTGGGCTTAAGTGAAATTATTAGCTTAGAAGTAAATATAAATAAATATGAAATTGGGAACGGAGTCTCATCCTTCATTAATCTACCGGAAATTTTTTTAAAAAAGCAGGCGTGCATCAACATTAAAAATAATGATGTAGCCTGCTTTGCGTGGAGCATTGTTAGTGCACTTTATCCTGATGCTAATAATTCCAATAGAATATCATCATATCCTCATTACGCAACAGTACTAAATATAACGGGAATTGAATTTCCTATGACGTTACCGCAAATTTCCAAATTTGAAAAAATCTCAGTTAACGTATTTGGCTTGGAAATGGATTCAAAATCAAATTTCTCTGTCGTCCCCGTCCGTGTTACCAAACAAAAATTAGAAAAACATGTAAATTTATTAATTATTCAAGATAAATATTTTCCCAAAATAAATGAATTTGAATCGATACCCGAACCCGAAGACAATGAAGAGGAAATAGAAATTAAGTACCATTATTGTTATATTAAATATTTATCTAGACTTTTAAATTATCAACTTTCTAAAGATGCTCATAAAAAAAAATTCTGCGATAGATGTCTAAATTATTTTAGTTCTCAGGACAAGCTAAACGATCATATCGTGGATTACGAAAAACTTAACGATTGCAAAATTGAATTTTCTAGGGAACGGTACATTAAATTTAAAAATTTTGTTTACAAGGAAACGGTTTCGTTTATTATTTATGCAGATTTCGAATCTTTGCTTGAGCCATTTAATGATGATAGTCATTGTAAAACGAGTAGATATCAGAAACACAGCATACAGTGCCGGGTATTATTATAGTTATAACAACGACTGGTCTTACTATAAAAGTACCCGGGGTTTAAATTGTATGTCTTGGTTCGAGGAGGAATTACGTAATGTAGCAAAATTTGTCTCTTCGAAATTAAAGCATGTGGAGCCCATGAACTCTGAAGTTAGTTTACGGGATGCTAGTAAAACCTGTCATATTTGCGAAGAGGAATTTAAGGAAACAGATAAAATTGTTAGAGATCATTGTCACCTCACCGGAAACTTTAGAGGTTTTGCCCATAATAAATGTAATTTGAATTATAAAAATTTCTTTGTTATTCCGGCCGTGTTTCATAACCTCGGAGGTTACGATGCCCATTTTGCAATAAAATACTTAGCAGAACGAAATCATATTACACTATTACCCGAAAATAAGGAAAAATACATTAGTTTCACAGTTCACAAGAAAGAAATTAACATTAAATTTAGGTTTATAGACTCCTTCAGATTCATGGGTTGTTCACTAGAAGAACTAGCTTCCACATTGAAAGATGAAAACTTTGAAAATCTTAAACGTGAATTTCGAGACATCGACGATTAAAAATTTCAATTATTAACACGAAAAGGTGTATTCTTTTATGACTATTTAGACAACATTGGAAAACTAGATGAAAAAGAATTACCTGATATAAAATAGTACATTCATTCGGGCGAATTTACAATTATTGTTGTACTTCTACTTTATATAAAATTATTGTAATTAACAATTTCACAATAACATAAACAAAATGCTCTGCTGCGATTGGTTCTTAACACCGACGCTTCCTCAAGTTCCTTCTTCAGTATTTTTCCCTCCTCAGTTAGTCCTCTACCCTTGCGTGCATCAATAGAGAACTTTACATTTTACTGCAATTTACACTAATAAGTTATTTGCAATGTGTTCGATCAGTGCACCATCAACTTCAAATGGTGGTCAATTGCCAGTTTGTGCTTTTAACACTTGTGAGAATTGTGAAGTTGCTTGTGCCATATTCTATAAAATGGTCGCCGCGTCAGATGAATCTTTACAGGCATTTTTTAATCGACGTGGTGTCATTCCATGCCACCATATATGCCCCAAATGTGGAACTTTATTAGTCCCAACAACTTCTGGTAATATGTCACTTTTCACGTGTCAGCGACGATACTCGGACAAACACAAGCGTAAGTGCAACATCAATGTTAGTATATATAATAAAACTTCCTTTCACAACATTATGATTCCAATAAACATCGTTGCAGAGTTAGTTTTCATGTATTTGACTAGACCATCTCCGCGTTTCAAATTTATTAAGCGGGAACTCGATTTAGCCAACTCAACCATTATTGACTATTTTAGTTTCATAAGGGAAGTCTTCATTTATTGGGCGAATCTGAATAGTGCAGTGATCGGCGGTGATGGAAAGTTTGTTGAGATTGACGAGGCTAAGATCGGCAAGCGTAAATATAACAAAGGGCGTTACTTAGAGGGACAATAGGTATTCGGAGGAATCGAAAGGGGGACACGGAATTTTTTTTTAGTGGCTGTCGAGGATCACTCCGCTGACACCCTTGTGAACATTATAAAAACAAAAATCAAACCAGGTACCACCATTTACACCGATTGCTGGAAATCATACAACAGTTTGGGTAAAGAAAATTACACACACCTTACCGTCAACCACTCCGTTAATTTCGTTGATCCAGACACAGGCACGCATACTCAGAATATTGAGAGACTTTGGCTTGAAGTACGGAAATTGGTTCCGCGGTTCGGTCACAGAAAATACCACTAGAGGGATACTTGTCGGAATGCCTGTTCCTGATGCAACATCCCGATCATACGAGACGTTACCATGCGTTTTGGAAGCTGGCTGGCCAATTGTATATCCCCCTACCACATTAAAACGCCAACATACCTACATGTAAGTACATCCAAATTAACATCTAAACATTACAGTGCAACACCGCGAGTTAATAAATTCGAGGCACAAATTTCCTATAACGTTTCTTTTTCGCCTTATGCGATAATGACATTCACCAAAGATTTTCCTTGCCCTACAATTTCGAGACAAATTTAGCTTCATTGCAATTTTCCTTTCGCACGCGACTTTCTTTTATTTCAACGACGACTTTCTTCAAAGATTTGTGATCTCATGCAATTTTTTGTCGCATGAGATTATTACAGTGCAACCCCGCGAGTTAATACATTCGAGCCACGCATTTTCTATAACGCTTATTTTTCGTCTCATGCGACAATCACATTCACCAAAGATTTTCCTTCCCCTACAATTTCGGCACAAATTTAACTTCATTGTAATTTCCCTTTCGCATGCGACTTTCATCAAAGTTTCGTGGTCTCATGTGATTTTTGGTCGCATGCGATTCTCTTTACTATTCGGCTAAAAAAAAATTTACTTACGACTTTCTACACATTACTTACTGTCGGGAAAGACTAATTTTGTCGGATGCGACTTTTTGTACCATGCGATTTTTTGTCGCATGCGATTTTTGCCAGAAGCAATTTTTCCTGCATTCGGCTAAAAACTAAATTTACTTGCGACTGTAAGTCGCGCGTTACATAATGTCGCGAACGACTGTTTTGTCGGATGCGACTATCGTCATACTTACACTAAATTCGCGATCCTGTTTTACCCACCCAGCACCCCTATTCACTCCACCATCCCGTATGCTTGTTGCTTATTATTATTATTATTCATTTGCACAACATTTCTTTGTCACCAAATGATTCATAAGACAGTTTACTACATTATTGCGAAAAAAAATCGCCAAAAAACGAGAATTACCAAGTGAAGTACAATATCGCAGTTCAGATGAGACAAAAAAGTTCCAATCGCTACTAAAACCACGTGCACGATTCGACCAAGTAGAGTTGCCGGAGCTATCTTTGGGTCATAAGATAAAGAAGAAAAAAATAGACAGTTTAAAAAATTACTGGAGTCATTATCTGGAGAAAACTGGATCCATGATCCAACGATAATGCTAGGTAGGCAACATATTTATCGAGGTGGTCGTACCGGAAACAAGAAAAGACGCATTAACATATCTAAATTGTATATTCACCTTAGACCATTATTATCTTCAAGTTTACCAGGATTTCATGTACTCACAGGTTGCGACTGTATCTTCCATTTTTTAAAAGAGCCAAAAAAGCCTTTCGAAATCTTGAAAAAACACCACAATATTAAAAAGCCAGACAGTGGAAATGCTCATATAACTGGACGTAGTACCAAAATATTCAAAATTATAGAAAAATTAATTTGTCAAAGTTACAGAACCAAAGCAGATAATGTCAACGACATGTATTATAAATGTATATCAACATATAGTTCATATAATGAAAATAAACCTAAGAAATATTCGAATTATGATGCATCAAATTTACTGCCCTGTGAATCGGAATTGAAACAGCAACTTGTACGGATACAATATTAATAATATATCGCTAGCACATGGCGTAACGCGAATTTAAAATGCCCTAAAACCAAAACATCATGGATGGGTAATAGAAAATGACCAATATAGCTTTAAGTAGCAAAAGGCAAATGTTGTACCATCGTCTATACATGTTGTTTTGTTAAAATCAAGTCAATCAGATGACTCCGTAATCAGGTAAAGGATTTTTGTACTTGATGTATTTGATAGGCATCTTATATATACACATGCGTCTGTAAAAAAAAATCATATTTTTTTCTTTTTCAGAGTCAAGAAACAGATCGATGAAGACCATTTAAATTCAGAAGATGAGATTACCTATGATGAAGAGACGAACGAGTAATTAATTAAAGATGTAATAAAAATTATTTTGCTATCAGTGTATAAAAATTATGTTATTATTAATAAAAATTTATATACGTCATATGATTCGTTTCACTCTTTATAACAAAATACTTCTTTCTTCTATAGCAATAATCTCTATTGACTCCATTTTTCGCGTAGGCATTCACTTTCGTTTATCTCACCTGTACTCCCGTTGAATATGGTGTACAATGCACTAACTTGGCAAGTATTTGTAACTACCCAAATGGTCTGGCTGTCAATATACTTTCTTAAGTTATCTCGAAGAATATTTCCAACAACTTACAACTGACAGGTATTAGTAACCAAAGAAATCATTCGGCAAATTTTTTCTACATTTAAGAATGTATAAATTAAGATATAGTTGAATGCCAGACTTGTCCGAGTATAATAATTTTTATGATTATTTTGCATTTAAAAATTTAGCAACTACTATTGCAATCGCGCCAATTTGTGTGATTTTCTTATTTTACTAGTATTAAATCTAGTATACACAAAATTTTAGCCTTGTATCTCACACGTTACGCGAGGTCGCTAAATTATGGCTTTAAGGAAGGAAATGCCGCATACTAAAAGTAAAATGACAACGGTGAAGAAGAATTTGGTGAGGATGCGTATTCCGAGATGCGTTGTCCGAGTTTTTATTTTATGGAAAGTGCACTATTAGAGCTAATGTAAATGTTTCGTGTGTAGGACACGATTTTAACGCACAGAAATGGAAAGTTATTGCTCTAGTTGCTTCCATCATATGTGAGTGCAGATGATAAAGTTCTGCTTGAAGAAGACATGTTGCAATTCAATTAAGTTGATCACGATGCTCTAAGGCCCAGTTGTATAAAAGTGGATCAGTCGAAGTTCAATTGAACTTGGTTTAAAATCCATGGTTACAATTGCTACAACAATAGTATCCACGGATTTTGAACCAGGTTCAACTGAACTTCGGCTGATCCACTTTTATACAACTGGGCCTTAGATATTTTGTTGATTTAGGATGTCAAAATATTTGAAGAATTGGCTTATAAAGAGTTCATACAAAAATCTGTTTAGATATTATAATTTGTGTTCATTTCAATTATTTTTGTAACATGGATATGTTAGAACAGTGGACAAATGGTACAGATAATGTTGTGTCAAATAAAATATAAAATAAATAATAAATAAACACCACAGAAATTAGACAACCCCCAATTCCAGAAGCCAGGGGCTTGTGCCGAAGGGGGTTACACATTGAAAAAACACGGACATACAACCATTTCCACCGACAGGGCCGGAGCCAGGATTCGAACCCGGTAGTGCGATGCCCGTGTAATTAATCGCGATTGCCACCTCTAGCCTTAACCTACGCGGCTATCGACCAGACAATATATACAGTGAATTCTAATGATGAACTAAAAGTGGGCGTAAAAATTTTGTATAGAGAAAGATGGTATTATGGAAAAATAATAGCTCTTGAAGAAGACAGTGACTATTATAATTATTCCGACTCTGATAACATATCTTTAGCAAATACTGTTAAAACAATACAAAAACCCAAAACTACTGATATAAATGATTTCGACTCGGACAACATACCATTAGCAAATATTGTTAAAGCAATAGAAAAAACCAAAATCAGTAACAAAAATGGTTCCTTTGAAATCCAACCAGTTACTCATGTTATTAATGTCCAGAATAGGGAATATTTTGAGGATCATCAACCAGTAGTTGTATACTAGCAAGTAATTGTAATTATGAAATGCTAATAAGCAAAATTGTAACTATTAATTTTTGTTTGAATAACTTATAGGTGGCTGAGGAATTTCTTACAGGCTTCTAATCTTGAACACCCTACTACTACTTTTCCAACCATTAACATTGATGAAGCAGAAACATCAGATGATGACTAGGGTGGAACGATCTGACAATTTTTTTTTTTTTTGAAACGGCTGGAGTACCAAAAGTTGCCGCCTACGGATAAAACTCACAAAAAAAAAATATATTAATGGCTTCATGTTGCACAAGGCCAATGACCTGATACTTCTAAGCAGCCACTGTGCAACATGAAGTCGTAAGTTTGTTTACCCGATTTTTTTTGTATGTTATGTTATATGTATGTTATGTATGTTAAGAGCACCTTTTGCCATGCCAGCCGATGGTATTTAAAAAAAAAACGTCAAAGTCATAATTTTATCAGTTTTTAATAGTCAGTACGAAATTGTTTCTGATCGTTTGTTTTAAGTATAATAATATCCACATTATTATTTATAGATTATAAAAAACGTTGCAGAAATGTTTCATTTTTAGAAAATAGGTTTGAGTTAACAGATGAAGTGGGTTTCGACGGTTTTGTTACTTTCTCTACGCTTACGGACTGACGCTTGTGTAATTTAACTGTTCGGGTGCATGATGTAATATTTTTGTTGTTGAGAAGGGGTATCAGGTATATTATATGGTTGAACCGCTGTGTGGCTTTGTTTGTCAGTGTTATGTTGTATTTTCGCTAGTTGCACGTTTTCTCTATTAAATTTTATTTTATCTGGGTATTCTTATAAATATTAGTACAACTGTGTGAATTTGCGGAAGTTATTACGTAAAAAGTACTTAGGTAAGTGTTTTATAATTTAATGTTCTGTATTCAGACACCATGTAACATAAATGTCCTTATCGTAGGCTACTTTACTGATAATATATTTTTTTATAGATACAACCACCTATCAGTAACCATGAGCGCAAATATTACAACTAGGAGTGGAGTTTACTCCGATATCTTTGGTACTCCAAAAGAATTAAAACTGAACGTTTTACCAACCTATAAAGACGTAATGAAAGACTATTTATAGACTAAAACTATTTTAATGAAGTCAAAGAAAAAAGAACCTGCTATTTTGGATATATGCCAACAAGTTGCTTTGAAAGTTGCTGCAGTTTGGAAAAAGGCGTAAATTTCTATTATATCCTATAAAGGAATATAAATTCGAACGTACTACAATAAATACAGGCTTTTATTAAAGTACGATCAAACTCGTCTGAACACATTGACGTATAAGAACAAAATAAAAGCTTTTCAAGACGAATCGGAAACACTTTTCGATATTTGCACTTGCAAATGTTCATAAATGTGATAAAAGCGCAGAATTCCCATTCAAGAGCAAGCATTCTTGCATGATCAAAGGACAACAAGAACAATGATTATTGGTTCGGTTGATGCTACAACAACAAAACAACTATCACGTCAAACCGATAGAAAATTACGAGAAAGTGTAATGAATAAAAATGTAAGAAAAGTTGATGAGAAAGCTAGCAAAAGTCAATTATGAGATGCTTTCACCGTCGTCCGTGTCATCAATAGAAGCAATAGATGAAGGGCACAGGAACAAAACAGGGAGAGTCCAAATTTTTATGTTCGGTGGTTTTTACTTTTTCAAGTTCGTACTATCTTAGCTTTATCCGAGGACGAACATTTGCGGTATAAAACTAGAAAGGTCACGTATATTTTAAAGCAGCAAGATCTGTGGTGCAGGTATAAAACTAGGAACGTCCACGCGTCACACGTTTAAAACAAGGAGGGTCCAGGTAACAGCACTAACAGCAGTCGACCATCGTCAGTTTATAAGCATCTCCCGGTGTGGCATGAATTTTTGTCAATAATAATTACGTTACATTGTGTTAAAAATGAACTGTGAAAATGTGCAACAACGATCAAAAAAGAGGCCTAAAACTGGGCGAATTTAAGATGTGATGAAGAAAGTTCGTCTGGCTTCCCATGAACAAGGTGACGCATGTTTCTGTAAACGATTGAAATGTTTTGATGTTACTACAAGCGAACAACGTAACGCGATTCACATTTTAACAGTTTGTGCACGAACGATGAACAAAATAGTTATTTATGCGGTTTGATTTCGATTACGCCCGTCCAGAGGCGGCGAAATCGAAAGCCAGAAGAGGATGCCAGATTTCATGATAGCGTATTTTCCTACAGAGTTAGAGTAAAAAAAGACAGTCGGATATGTGAGATACCCGTTTGTCACAAAGGTTTTATGAATATTCATGGGATTACCAAGGGAAAGCTAGAACACCTGCAGAAGGCTTTAAAGAGTACAAGAACGGCACCAAAAGATAAGAGAGGCCAGCACAGCTCCAAGATAAAAAGTTTGCGTGACACTACATACAAACACATTTTCGGTCATATGAGATCCTTCAAGGGTAGGCTTTCACATTATAGTTTGCACGATTCAAGAAAACTTTATCTTCCTGAAGAGCTCAACGTCAAAAAGATGTTTGACATGTTCAGAAAAGTACACCCAACAGACAAAGTATCTTACGAAACTTACCGAAATATTTTTAATACTAAATTCAATATCAGTTTCGGGTATCCGCGGTGCGATACATGTAGCATCTGTGACAAATTTACTGCGGAGGTAAACAGATTGAGAGCTGAAGGGAATCCAAAAGTTACACCCACAATAAGAAGATTGGTTATCCAAAATGAACTTCATAAAAGGAAGGCTTAGGCATTCTACGACAAAAAAAGGACAGCGAAGCAACGAGCCAGAACTAGCGATGATTTTATCGCTGTTGCAATGGATTACCAAAAAAAACGTGTATCTTCCAAACGTACCGACAAACGATGTCTACTATCTTCGTCAACTTTCAATGTATTCATTCAATATACATGTTTTGAGTACAGCCCAGTCATTTTTCTATACATACCCTGAAAATATTGCAAAGAAGGAATCTGATGAAATTTGCTCTTTTCTGTTTGACTTTTTGATGAATCACACTGGAAACAGCATCAAACATGTGCACTTATTCTGTGATTCTGCTGGAGGGCAAAATAAAAACTATTCTGTATTTCGTCTTACGCATTATGTTGTACATTCTATAGGAAGACTTGATTCCATTCGCATCACATTTCCAATCCGAGGCCACTCCTACATGGAGTGTGATAAAAACATGGGGCTGGTGAACCTAAAGACACGGATGGAATTACCACAAGACTATTATGATTTACTGGAGCACCCTAGAAAGAATCCATTTCCATTTTCTGTAATAAGAGTTCAACAAAACATGGTAAAAGAATGGACAACATTCTTCAAGGATAAGTTTAAAGCAAAATGCCCTTTTGCAGTTCAAGAAATACGTGAAATTTATTGCGCAAGAATAATCCAAAGCTAATGTATTTTCGACCAAATTTCAATGGTAGCTTTAGTAATGGCTGTATTATCAACACCAATAAGAAAAAACCTCAAGGGCGGAGACTGAACGAAAAGGAGTTTGAGCTTCCTCATGCAAAATATACCGGTAAGCATACATGGGATCAGACCTTTCAGCCTTCTAAACCTTTTTTTTCTTCAGAAACGCTACCCATAAAAAAGGTAAAATACCTAAACTTGCAGCAGCTTAAGTCATTTTGTCAACAACCAGAAGCAGCTGCTTTTTACACCGAACTTAAGCATGCAGAGTGGTAAGAAAACACGGAACATGAATATGGGTACCTTTAACTTAGTATTTGTTTATTTCCAGAAAAGCAGATCACCACAATGATGTGAAACATGTGGACATTCCTTGTTTTGTTCCTGCATTTTTGGACATTTACGCGAAATTTTAACGACAAATGTGAACTTGAAAGTTTTCTTACAAAATGTACTTTTCTGTTCTAAAGAATACATGTTTAGGTGTCCTTTTTTACCGTTAAGAACATTTTATCACATTTTGTAAACTGTTTATTAACGAATTTACAATAAAAAGTTATTTTCCTCGAAAATGTTATTTTGTGACATTCCTCGTCTTATTCCTGTACCCTTCAGATCGTGATAACTTTATTCCTCCATCCTCTCGACCAGTTTCACCTGAATCAACACGCTCAAAAAAACAGTACAATCGTCAGCTTTCTGCTTTGGCCTTAGCTTGTGACCGTACAGGTGTTTCGGACCGATCTGCTACAATAATTGCTACTGCAGTGCTAGAAGATCATGGATCTGTAACTAGGGATGATCCTTTCAACATAGTGAATCGTATGGCGGTACGAAGAGCCAGGAAAAGAATGAGAACAGATTTCGATAAAGGATTACCTAACGAGACAGTAGAGTTTGGTCTGTATTTTGATGGAAGAAAGGATCAAACCTTAAAACAGCAAGTCATAGACGGAAAATATCATCGCAGCACAATAGTTGAGGAACACCATTCCCTGATTACAGAACCAGGATCCGTTTATTTAGGTCATTGTGCACCAATATCGGGTTCGGCCATTAATATTAAAAAGGGCATAATCACTTTTCTTAAAACAAATACAATTGATACATCAAAATTAATCGCTGTGGGATGTGATGGAACAGCGGTAAATACGGGACCGAAAGGTGGCGTTATCAGATTTTTAGAACGAGAATTGGAAAGACCATTACAATGGCTAGTATGCCAGTTACATGGAACTGAATTACCGCTTCGCCATTTATTTCATTACTTAGACAGCGAAATTACGGGACCTGGCGGATTTTCAGGACCTATCGGAAAAAGTCTAAAAAATTGCGAGCAATTGCCAGTCGTGCCCTTTTCACAAATAGATACAACTGTAACTGAACTTCCAGACGTAAATATATCTGATCTTAGCACCGACCAAAAATATTTATTAGAAAAATGTGCTTAGCTATTTCTACAGGGCATTGCACCTCTGATTTACTCAACAGAAATCCCGGAAAAATGTCACACGCACGATGGCTGACGAAAGCTAATAGAGTTTTACGGTTGTCTCCACAGAGAATCCCACAGAAAACTTGAAAACCCTAACAGTGTTCATAATAAAAGTATACGCACCAGTTTGGTTTAGCATAAAATTTGAGCCATCCTGCAGAAATGGTTCAAAACACCTGCATAAAATGATAAGCCTCTCTCGCTATTAGAGCGATGAATTAAAATCTGTGATAGATCCTGTCATACAAAGAAACGGATTTTTTGGCCACCCTGAAAACATTTTGCTGGCAATGCTTTCTGATGATCGCCCCACAATTCGAACATTGGCGTATAGGCGGATCTTAAAACCAAGATCAACCAAGAAGAATGCGATAAGATTCTGTTGTCGAGGCCAAAAAAGGCCATTTAAATTAATTAAATTCAATCAATAAGTCACAATTTATAGCTTAGCATCATTACACATTCATATCTCAGCTCGAATTAAATACAACGCAATAGACGCGTTAAGACTATATCAACGCTTGGGATCCCGTCCGCCTCGGCATGACTGGGCGGGGACGACACGACGCAGCAGGCGGCCCCGGCCGCTCATCCGGCACACAGTGTTCCAAACGCCCGCCGACCTAACGCTCAGAGCTCCGTCCGCTCCGATGTCTACAGGATCGCGGCGAGGTTTCAGCAGCAGTCAGTCGAGTCCGAGCATTCATCGATACAACTACTACGTCATCAAGCAGTCTACAGAACTTCAACCATTTCTTCAAGAATTCCATCCGACGAACCGAGACCTAGCACGGCGTCTCAGATACTAGTCCCTGCACTTTATCTGAACCCTGTTAGCGTTAGGAGAAGGACCATATTCGTCGACGCGACGCGACTTTCAACCGCTATACGTTACTATTTATTGTGTTAGCTCAGTAAAAGTTAGGGGTAAAATTCAAATTAAATTAAATTGTGCAACGAACGTCGCCAGAGTTCTGCTTAACGTTACAATTTATTGGATCTCCGACTTTTATTTCTTCGAATCGTTACATACCAGGCAAAAGCGCCTATATATATGCACAAAGTGGGGTACCTTGTTCCAAAAGCGGTTCAAGTGTATGACAGCAACAAGGGGGTAGCAGCAATACCTTCCGACAATCAGAAAATCGTCAAAACCATCACAGAACTTCAGAAATCGGCCCTGAGAACTCGTCCAACATCCAGATCTACGAGAACACCACTATCGAGGCTGCTGGCGCCCATAAAACTTCAAAATTCGCAGTCTCCGATAAAAAACATTTTCATTTTTTCACAACTCAACCCTCGTTTTCGTAGACAATTCTTTGTTATTCCTGACTTTAATTTTGAAGCCACCGATTACATTGACCTTATTGCATGGCAAACGGTTGAGGTAACTGAGCCCCCGCTGACATTTCAAATAAAAGACATAAATTCTATCCTAATGAATGAAGTACCACCGATCCAAACCTTTTCTGATTTTCCATGTCACACCCAGGCGGTTGAACGAACAGTAAAATTAGTTACTGAAGCAGCAGCTGCAGTGTGCGGAGAGAACTCCAGAGACGGTTATTCGCTCAACTCTTAGATTTCGAGCCATGATGCCAACCTTTAATACAAAATCAGAGTATAGAACACAATAAAAAAATTCTATTGGTAGTTCAGTTTTTTTTATATAAATATAGTTTGTTTAAAAATTAAAATATTTTCAAAAAAAATATATATTTTGATTTCTGTGTTGGGCTGCGGTGCCAAAAGTTACTAAATAATTAGAAACTCCTACAAAAAAAATATTAACCAAAAATATAAATGACTTCATGTTGCACAAGTCACTTTTGAGTTTTGTGTGCAACATGACGCCATTTTTATTTTTAGTAAAAAAAAAATTTGTAGGAGTTTTTATTCATTTAACAAGTTTCGGCACCCCAGCCGATCCAAATAAAAAATTTAAAAAAAATCCCATATAACATCGTTCCACCCTAATGATGACCCCTCCTGTAAAGAGGTTTGTCAGATCTCTAAGTGTAAATTACCGGGAGATGACTTTGTGCCTGTGGGTTTTGATTATATAAGAAGCACTACAGTAATAAAGAACTATGCAAGACTCATGACGAAGATAGTTCCGATTCAGATATAGCTTGTATTATTCCAACGAAAACTAAAAGTAGAAACAGAAAGTCAAATAGGAATGATACAGAGTATCCCCTATTACGCAACTATTGTGAAAGTGTTGATTGTGAAATATGTGAAGCTCTATTATGTTGGAATCACTTTAATGAAAAATGTGCCTTTCACATAAAAACTTTGGAGTTGCGTAGCGACGAAAATCAAAGTGAACCATGTAAAAAGCCAAAGGATTATATAGTTGATGGTGCTGAAAAACAAGCACCAAGGATAGATAATGAAGAGATTTGATAAGAAAAAAGTTACGAAAAAGTTAAGACTAATTGGTGCAGGCTACATTATGCTCAACAGCCCGTTTTGCACTTGCACGAAATACTTTTAAGGAAGGAATCCACAGCCGGGGTTTAGTGTTTCTCACAGCATCAAGTCCTAACTGAGTTTTCCGCCAACCATACTCCACCACTGAATTTTCTTCAACCCCACGCCATAACTGGACTTGGTGGTAAGTCTCTCTATAAAAGTGAATTAATGAGTAGAACTTTCCATCTCTGTTATAAAGTTATATACATTTGCTGGTGGAAATCATACTAGGAGTTACATTCAATCATATTTATAATAATTTTACTTTACTCTCCATTTTTATTTATATTATTTAATTCATTTTTTACGTATAGAATGACTCCATTATTCTGATTTATTTTACTCAGTAATAAAAATTATATAGCCATTTAATTGATAATTATTTAATCTTTCCCATGTTTCTGACAAGAAGATGACCCCTAATATTATAGATAGTAATACTACACATAGATGTAGTAGACCAATATTTTTCTTATATTTTTTATTTCAATTGTATTGAGATCTATACATAATCCAAATTTGATAGAATTATAATTATTTATTTTATTCCAAATTGTTAATTTTTTAGTGTAAATTAATTTGTTATTGAATTGGTTATATAAACTGTAATTCAAATTTAAGCAGCTATCAAATTGTATACAGGATAAGAAATTAATAAAAAAATATATCTTACCAATTTTGTTATACCCATAAATAAATGAAATATAATACATGCACTTTTATATTAATAATGCTTAGTATTAATTACCAATCGATAATAATAAAAATAGGTTTCAAACATGAAATAAATTTAATGAAAATTATACTTCCAAAACCTTCACCATTATTATTGATGTTGTCACGCAGTAATTGTCAGTTATATTATTATTTATTTGAACCACCCAGTACAGTGCTTTATTCTTGTGTGGAAATTAATATCTGTGAATCGTAAAATAATATTTCAAAATGTACAAGTACAAGGCGAGTCAGTTCTGGTGCGTTTAACTATGCCATCCAGTAACTAGGTCACTGGATGGAAATGCTGACTCGCGAAAATCGGCTAGCAAGAGTAACAGCACGTTCACACGACACGGTTTCGATAATTTTATCGAATCGGTAAAAGTATCGAATCCCACAGTGGCGCATTATTTTAAATCTGTATATTCACACGATGCGGTCACTCCCCGTATACGGGAAAATTACCGATTCGTTCAAACTTGCATTCACTTTGCGCCACTGGCAGCCGTATGCGGTCGTTCGGGAAAAAAACCGAATCGGTCGTCACTGACACATACATATGCATTGACGAGTTCACGTCCTGAGGCGATTCGATTATTTTACAGAACGGCAGTTGTTCTTTAATATTCATTTAATTTGACAGTATTTGTGATAAATTTGCAATGGACAAAATAAATACTGATAAGTTTAGTGGAAGCGAGACCCGTTTTATGGGATAAGACACTTGATATATGTAAAGACAAAAATTTAAAGTCGTCAGCATGGAGAGAGATATGTTCTCTTTTAAGCGAGAACTTTGAAGAAATGCAACAGAAAGAAAGGGCAAGCTTTGGTAAGTGTTTTATTGTTTATTTTGACATACATAAATCTAACCTATGGCTTCATCTTGCCAAGAAACAGATCCTGCTTCTGTTAGAAAATAGTCAGCAAAAGTTGTTCTTATCGAATTGCCAGAGAGTCCTCCTCGTATATTTTGTGCACTTGGTAGGTTGTCAAGATGGTTTTCTGACAATTGAGCGTTTTCAAAATTAAACCCATTCTTTTCTCTGACAAAATTATGTAACACAGTACACGCTTTTACTATCCGTATTGCCGTTTCTTTTTTGACATCTAAAGGACGGTGAAATATCCTCCACTTATTAGCTAACATGCCAAACGCACATTCAACATATTTTCTAGCTCGAGTTAGTCGGTAATTAAATATTCTCTTCTTTTTATTTAAATGTGTACCACCAAAGGGCCTCAATAAATTATCATGCAACCCGAAAACTTCATCGCCAATAAACACAAAAGGTACATTTATTTCTGTCTGTTCATCTAAAGGTCTGGATGCTGGTATGTTCAAATCGCCCTGTATCAACTTTTTCCACAATGCAGATTCTTTCCAGATTGATGAATCACAATCTTTTCCATAAGACCCTACATTCACATAAATGAAGCGATATTCTGAATCTACGGCTGCTAATAAAACAATAGAGAAATAATCTTTGTAATTAAAATACATAGAGGCACTGCTATCGGGTTTTCTAACTCTTATATGTTTGCCATCTATTGCACCGAGACAATGCGGGAAATTACTTTTAATCCAGAATCCATTCGCTATTTGCTCCCATTTAGCTGGCGTATCAGGGCATACCATAAATTCAGTACTCAGATTGTTCCATATACTTCGAGTAACTTCTCTGACAATATTGCTAATTCACCAACTCGGTAGGAGTAATGAAGATCTTTATACGAACACCCAGATGCTAGATATCTGAAAAAGAAGTAACGTATATTTTTTTCAGGTAAACTGGTTTTAAAAAAGTGGACGCATATTCGGGACTCGTGGATGAAAGCAATAAAAAAGCAGAAAGAACAAAAAACAAGTGGTACATCTACCAAACCTTCAAGGCTTTACATATATAATGAGCAGATGTCATTCCTGAAAAAAATTACGGCTTCAGCGGTTCCTCATGAAAGCACCAATAATGACAATGAAACTGAAATAGATGACATTGATGCAGAAGTTATTGAAGAAAATGTTCCACCTGAACAAACGGATGGGGAAGCAAATCAGCCTGCTTGTACGCTCATTCAGTGCTTCCACTAGACGAAGGAAGAAGACTCTTAATGAAGTTGATGTTAAAATGATGCGATTCATGGACCATCAAATCAACTTATCCAAGGTTTCAAATGACAAAGAAGATGAAAATCGTCATCTTACATTTTTCAAAAGCTTTCTTCCATCATTGTCATCATTTGATGAAGATGAAACCTTGGACTTCCAGTCGGGTGTGCTAAGTTTATTACAAAATATGAGGGCAAAGAAGCGAAGGCTTGCGAATAATCATAACATGCCATCGCCTACACTTACAAATTATTACAATAATTGGCAATATCGGGATTATTATAGTCAGCAACAGCCACAAATAAGTTCAAGGGTAGCAACACCGATGGCTAGTCCATATACTTCCGAACCGTCACCCTCAATACAATCTGACGCAAGCCAAGACTCTATTTTGGATCTGAATACTTCCCATTTTTAATTTGTATATTTCTTTATAAAATAAATATAAAATAAAGTTTACAAAAAATTCACTGAACATCTTCTCATATTTGTGTCTTCTTGGGTCAAGTCTCTCTTTAATCTATTTAATAGGTCATCAAAAGTAGAGGTAGACATCCGAAAATAATTAAAAAATTTAATTTCATCTCTCCTCAATTGACACATAAGAGTCCGGAAAGACTCCAAATTAACCCTCCGGAGGGCGCGCCTGCGGCAAAAAGCCGCAAATTTACATTTTACTGTTGTAATTAAGATATGATGTGCTCTGTAATATTGTGCGTCTAGGTATTCCTTGTTGATGTTATTGACTCCGCCTACCGATAGATTTGGTGCCATATGCCATTTCCGCTCAATTGTTACAGGCGTTTCATTAAAAGCAGGTTGAATTTGCGGTGTGTTTGCCGCAGCGCGCCCGGTCATGTAAGTTTTATTAGTTACAAAATTTTTCATAATATTGCGTATTATACAATTTATATGCATGTGTACGTGTGATATTGTGTTTACTAATACGTATACTTAAAACTTGCAAAATAAATAGCAAGATTTTATTGAATTTTAGGTCACGTAAAGGATTAACACCCGAAGAGTTAGAAAATGCTTTAGAAACGGTCGTTAGAGAATTAGCCGAAGAAAGAGAGAATGGTCTGAAGGAAGAACTTAATTTTGAGTTTGATAGTGACGAAAATGATAGCGAAATAGACACAGAGGAAACGATAACACAAGATTTATACAGCAGCGATTCTGAGCAGTCAGCAGAAGAAATCGAGGAGGTCTCACATGATGGCGAACAAAGCTAACTTGATAATGATTACAGTTTTTTCATAGGACGCGATAATGAAACACTTTGGATAAGCAAACCTATTTCAGTTGGAAAAACTAATGCGAAGAATATCATAAAAATACTTCCTGGTCCAAAAGCAAGTGCTAGAAATATACATAGAGAAATTGACGCATTTAGTTTGTTTATTACTGACCAAATGATTGACGACATAGTAAGAAATACTAACATATATATAGAAAAGAAAAGACTCGACGTAAACTATTCAAGAGAGAGAGATTGCAGAGACACAACAAAAACTGAAATCAGAGCTCTGTTAGGTGCATTATATTTGATTGGGATAAACAAAGGAAGTCATACTAACTGTTTAGAGTTGTGGGATCCAGATGGTACGGGAATGATTCTTTTGAGGGCTCTCTTCAGTTACAAGCGTTTCAAATTCTTACTTCGTGCTTTACGATTGGATAATGTGCATACCCGAGAAGAAAGAAAACAAAATGACAAATTAGCCCCAATCCGAAATTTTCATGATAATTTTGTCAATAACTGTATGGCTCATTTCAATTTAAGTGAATATGTAACAATTGATGAGATGCTTCATCCGTTTAGAGGTCGCTGTTCATTTGTGCAATATATTCCAAACAAGCCCGCGAGGTATGGCATTAAAATTTATGCCCTTTGTGACGCCAAGACCTTCTACACTTTCAATTTTGAAATTTATTGTGGAAAGCAAGTACCCGGACCGTATCTAAAATCAAACAAAGCCGAAGACATTGTGAAAAGGCTAGTCGTGCCAATCGAAAAATCAAAAAGAAACGTTACCACAGATAACTATTATACAAGTTATCCAGTTGCACAATATTTGTTAACAAAAGAATTAATTTTGCTTGGAACAATGAAAAAAATAAGAGAGAAATACCATTAGAATTTCAGGCAAATAAAAGTAGGGATCTTCGATCATCTCAGTTTGGCTTCCAATATGATGCGTGTCTTGTTTCAACTGTTCCCAAAAAGAATAAAGCAGTAATTTTTCTCTCAACGATGCACAGCTCCTCTGATGTTGATGAAGAAACCAAAAAGCCACTTGTAAATTTAGATTACAATGCCACAAAAGGAGGTGCCGATACAGTCGACCAAATGTGCGCTTCCTACAGTACGTCTAGAATTACTAGAAGATGGCCGCTTGCACTTTTCTTCAGACATCTAGATATATGTGGAATAAATTCAAGTCATTTTTAAATTCAACAACATTGATAACGAAGACAGAAGAAGAGTATTTCAAAAAAACTTGCGTTACAACTGATGGATGACCATTTGAAAGACAGGGCTCAAATAAAATCACTCCCTAAAGATGTCTCTGCATTTTTATCTAAATATAGAGAGGACGAATTACAAACTAGAGAACCAACAAAGCCAGGCATCTGCCACATCTGTGGCAGTCACAAAAATAACAGAACAAAGTCAGTGTGTCAACATTGTGGAAACAATGTGTGTAAGAAGCACAGTAACATTATTGTCCAGTGTTTAGAATGTGAGCAGAAAGGACAAATGGAAGTTGAATAATGTAATATTTTTTGTTTTTAAAACCTTATATTTTAGCCTATGTTTGTTTCGTTTATATTTTTCTAGTTTAATAAAATAGTATAGGTTAAATGAAGTTGAATAATATGATTTGTTTTAAAAATGTTTTCTTCTTTTTTTTTTTTAAAGTTTATATATATTAAATAAAATGATTAAGCATGGTATATTTGTCTTATTTTACTACGCAAAATATATTTTGCATGTTGTATCTGAGCTAGAAATGTGAAGAACTAAATGCGGTGTAAATGCCGCTGCGCGCCCGCTCATGTAATTCTAAATGCGCGCCCGCCGGAGGGTTAAATAAGATATACGATGATCACAATACTGTTGATAGCATGTTCTCCGAAATTGAGGAAGGGATGGAGAACACGCTGGCAGAAAATGAGGAGCCTCGAGGTACCGCTGAAGATGCCCTTCTTCCTAATACTACTGTAAACGTGCCTTCAAATCGGACGAGAACCAGAAAACACAAAAAAACAGATGAAGTTGAATTAAACCTCCTTAAAGCTCTGGTACCAGTAACACCTTGCAGTAAAATGTCTTTTCTGTAAAGTTTAATGCCTCGCTTGAACCATTATACAGACGGAGAATTTCTTCATTTTCAAATGGGAGTGCTATATGTCATAGAAAATATTAACAAAAGGAAGGAAGCGACACCTCAACCACAAACACAGTACTCGTCTCACATGCCCTCTTATCACTCAGCATCTCCGTATATGCCTCAGCCACCTCCTATTCAACATCAATCATTTTTAGCTGCTCAACGACCCTCATTTCCCCCTCAGATTTCAAATAGTTTTGACCAACGTCAGTCTTCAACTCCTCATCATCTCTATCCACCTCAACATTCAGCAACGCCAGTGTACAATACAATACCACGCATTAATCGAGCACCATCAACAAACGAATCACAGTCAACAATGCAATTCTTCGAGACTTTTTGCTACAGCGACTCTTCAACTGACAATTTGACAAGTCCTGCACCTTCAGGCGAATCCCCCCATTCGGATCAAATCGATTTTGGAACATGTTAGTATGTATTGATAATTAAATCATTAAACTTAACAATTCTGATTGATGCAAGTGATTTATTAGTTGTCCATTAAAACATACAAACGTGCAATGCTTGTCACATCAATAAAACACAACAGTACACATAGCAGTAATTAAAGTAGCAGTCGGTGTTAAAGACACTTACCTTAAAGTCATAGCTAGCATTTCAATAGGTTTTATACAATTCCTGAATTGTGTGTTTTGCCGTTGAAGGACATTCTGCAGTTTGCCGTGCAGCTCATCAAAGGAGTGAACTGACATACAAAAGTAGTTGAAAAATTTCCGGTCATCGTTTCTCAACTGATTAAACAAGGTGTAGAATAACCCCACTTCCTCACGTCTCTGATTAATAGGGTGCACCCAATGAAGGCGATTGCGCCTTTGTCTTTTTCGACGTCGATGCAACAACCAAGGTGCAATTTGTTGCCGATTCATAGTGACATCATTCCACGACTATACTTTCCACAGAACTGGTAAAAATAATGCTTTTGTACGGTTAAAATCGTACAGTGTGACAGCAACTGGTTCACGATAAAAACTCGTACGATTTATTCCCGTACGAGCGAAAACGTGTAATGTGCAAAGAGCGTAACTCGTGCGAGGTGTGTATTGTAGTGCTTGTTTTTTAACTAGTTGGCTGTTAAAATAATCTAAAACAGGTAAGGTCTTTAATTATTCTATTACAATTAGGTTGCATTATCAATTATTGCTACATTTATTCATTTCCATTGCAAAATAGCAGTTAAATATTTTGATAGGAGTTATGTGCTCTTCTTAAAATATGTCTGTTTAAGTAATATGGAGATATGTTTTATGGTTGGCGATAATTTCAAAATAAATTTGTGTTTTTTACATCTTTAGCTTTAGTTTAGTTATTAAAATAATATTTTGTATCGGTACTTAATATATTAATTTAACTTAACTTACTATTTAGTCTAGTAAAAATAATATATTAGATTTATCAATTAGACTTTCTTCTTCATTTCAGTGCCTAATTATGACTTCTCGAGTAGAAAGGATAATATTAATGGTAAAGAAAGGTCAAACATTAAGCCATTCTGAACCTTCATCAGATTTGTGTAATATAATGGTTGAGAACACCGAAATCAGAATTTGTCAATCTAATATAGAAAAAAATTTCTACCTAAACCAAGAAATTCTCCAAAGTCTTGACGTGTTTAATGACGAATCAGAACCACAGAGAATGCGAAACTCAAACACTGCTGTTTCTAGTTCAAATACTAATCCACAAGAGCTTAACATTGAGGAAATGATAGAGTTGGCAGATGTTGTAATAGGTGGTAATGAAGCATTTTCTGTGGAAGTTAGTTCCAAACAATATCCTTTGAACGCAGAATCTGTAGAGAAATAAATAATTTCTGCGGAATTTATGAGTATAGAAGGTATTGAAGTAGAATTTGATAATGCTAAAGATTTGGAAACGATCTCATAAACAATATAAAATGATTGGGATTTAGGTAAGTTTTGGCTGTTGGATCTCTTTTCTATATCACCATCCAATTATATGCCATCTCCTAATACTATAAAATAATGTAAAGTCATCAAAGGTTACTCAAGGTCACTAAATTAATAACCTGATGTACGTGCAATAGTAGTATTTCCCGCCAGCTTAGACTGCCTGTCGGTAAGTGGCCTCATGCTCTCTGATTGCCAAAAACATTTCGGGGGCGGGCCACTTGCCAAAAATAAAAAAGTTTCCACGGTCATCAAAATTTCCCTGCGTTTTTTTATTTACAAATTGTGAACTATTAAATTACATTCATAAATTTATTATATGTATGCTTGAAAGAATCCTATTTTTCAAATGACTTATATGGCATCCTATGTTTTGGTAATGTAATCATATGTGGACGATCTAAATCGAACGCCAATATTACCAATTATGAGTACCCCCTACCATCCACCAAGCATGTTGAGTGGGGCGTGGCCTCGCGGCTCACCTTCCAATCCAATTATGGGAATCTCCACCATTCGACCAATAAACGCGGAGATCCCCCACCAATAAACCAATCACATTATGTGGGCGGAGCTTCCACCACCAATCAATCGAGAACTGGGGGATCCAGGGAGTGGTGGGGGAAAAATTACCTTTCTCATATGCACACTACTCAGGTTCTACAATATCGGGAGGAGACAAGCGAAAGAAAAGTTTATTAGTATCCCAGAAAACAGAAAAAACAATAATCTAATTAACTCCCTGAAAAGTGAAGGTATGATTAAATAAGATTACACAAAAATAAAATATAGAAACCTTTGTTCGAATATTTCTTCTTTCTACAAATTATAAGATAGATTAATTTTAAAAGTGAAAAGCGAACATTTCTTTTTTTCAAATTTGTTTATGACAAAATCGTTTCTTTTAGATCTTCTGGCTTCGGTGGAATAGACTCTATTATCACCTCGTATACAGAATTATAGGTAAAACTCTGAACTTAATGATGAATTTTTATTTTCGAAATCGTCAGAACAACTTGTTGAATCGGATTCTATATCATATGTTTTCTTTTTCTTAATTCTCTTTGCCTGTTTATTATTCTCCGTTCGTAAACCTAACAAATTTGTTGCTGTTGCTGTAGATCTTTTACACGTTGTTTTTGTTCTTTGATAAGTCTCTTGCTCTTTTAAATGTTGCAGTTCGTCGAGTCTTTATTTTTCTGGCGCGTTAGTGTAAATTCTCTATTTGTCCCTTTCCTCTCCCCTTCTTAGCCGTTTTAACCAATTTTTGAAAGGCCTAACTGCTTCAGGTGTTATGCTGATAATTTTCAATGTTGGAGGAGTGGATTCGAATGCTTTGGAAGTTGAAGGGGTAGGTTCAAACGCCGAAATATTTATAGTTTTCAAAGGATTATAACTTGTGGTGATGTTGAATGGATCTGGTCAATCGAACGTGGAGTTGCATATGAAGCCTGAGGACTCGTAGCATTTTCTGTCAGCATATTAATATAAACAAGGTGCAAAATCTTCATCTGAGAAATCCAACTTATTAAGTGGGTAAACACCTGGTTTGGCAAAGACACTGCTAATGTTTTTACCAGTAAATGATTCAAAGAATGAAAGATGAAATTTTAGCAAATGTTGGGATGTAATATATCACCAAAGCCTTTCCAGGATGATTTATGTGCCAGTCATTAAATGCCACCTACAATTTTGCTTTAAATGGGCCGAAGACTGCCACATCGAATGGTTACAACTTATGTGATGTGTGAGATGGGAATGACAAATAGACAATTCCATTTCCTCGCGAATAATTGATTGCCTCTATAGAAATATGGGACTCATGATTATCACAAATCAGCAAGATAGGAATTTATTTTGTGCTGTTCACATGCTTTTGTATGTGTTTCAACACCTCCAAAAAAAGAACAACATTTATCCAACCAGTTTTAGACGGTAAGCCTAAACCTCTCTCTGGTGCGCCTGGCAAAAAGCGATTCCTATAGTATACGCGCGGAAATACGAATACAGGCGGAACCGTATTTCCAAGTCCAGTTATAATGCCACAAATGTTACCAATTCTCCTCTTTAAGACACAATTAGGCCAACTTGTCGCACAATGTCGAAAAATGTATAGGAGAAAATAGTGGGCGTGGTTATGTCGCCCTCTCTCCAACGAGACTGAGGTAGCTTATCCAGTTCAATCCCCTTCTATTATCTCCTTAATTATTGTTTGCCTGTAAAGGATTTATGGATCTGGATAGCCTTAGTTGTGCGTTATCGTTCCAGTAAAAATGTTCACTACATATCGATGGCTTATTTGCAATAGGACGTAACCCACAATATTTCAAATAATGAGGTTTTGGCGCCAATGCATAAAAGAAACCGGTTTGCATTTGCTTACAATATCTCGTAAGCCTATAACCAATCAAACGCAAGTATTTCGCTTAGTTGCAATATCGCGTATCGCAACAGTTGGATTTTTAAATGCAATAAAACGTAACCCACTATTTTGTTTTGGCTGTGCCCACGTGTTTATCATTGATCACCTTTCATGTGAAATACTGTGATAGTTCGTCTTGTTTTATGCTATAAAATAGTACTTGATTGTTATAAAGTGACGAGTGTGTTGAATTATAAATTAAAAATTATTATAAAATAAAGTGCAGGTAAGTTTTTATAAATTATTTTGTTGATACGTCCAATTACCAATGTATTTTAATTAATTAAATGAGTAATACGTCTTATTACATTCACATTAATAAATCAAACCAATATTAAATAAATGTTAATATATAGGTATTTTAAATTTATAAATAATAAAAACAAAGATATGAAAGCTTAGAATACAGTACATTATATTTTTTGAAACGACACACACAGGCGAATTCAAGAAATCGTGGTCAAAATCGAAATTTATAAAATCCGGATTTTCTGGAAACTATTATGCGTAATTACTTTGTGTTACCTGGGTACAATAACCCACCCCTATCGTAAATCAATTAGTACCACATTTGATATTTTATTAGTTTGTGGAAAGTTGATGTCAGTGATTTTAATGTGCTTTGTTAATAAATATTTTGTGTAATTTATTTTGTCATTCAGAAAATTAAGGCATGCGAAATCGTTAAAAATATAATGAGAAATCTTTCATGTTGTAAGGTATTCAGACCTCTTTACCATAATAGGTAATATTAAGCCATTTTCAGAAAAATGTCACTTAGAAGCATGGTGTAAGTATACTTACGCCATGCTTAGAAGCAAGAATCTTGACTGGCAATAGAAAAAAATTAGGCAAAAAATTTACAATCTTCTTTTAATGAATCAATGTTGGCCTTTCAAACATTGGATAACATAGAAGTTCAGGACAATACGAGAAAAAACATTACTTGTGATGAATATTGACAGATAAAATAGTTAATTTTTGAAAACGAGCTTGCCGGTCCTAGTTATAGACAACATTTGTCTTTCGATACCATTAGCATGAAACATCACACGTCTGATTTGACTATTGATACATCTACCAGTCAAAGTCTTGTGCCATTTGAAGATATTCAAGCACCCTCTAATAGAGATCTTCACTGCCTTGAAATTGAAACCAATACCGAAATAGATGAGCTGAATCCTTTTAACATTCCAGTTGAACTAAATCCAAATAGTTTCATAGACACTCCAACACCAGTAAATTTAACTAATACGCCTAGTGACCACTTAGACTCTCCAGGACCATCTGATATTGACGAACCTGAGTATGTTGCAAGTTCGGATGAAGATGACGAAAGTGAACGGAATGATGAAGAGAATGTTGATGAACCTTCACAAAATATTCCCGGAATACTTACTCAAGACGAACGAGAAGAAAATATTGAGGAAGGCACGGACCATTCTAAAAGATCTAAAAGGGCGTGTCCAGAAAGCTGGAAAAGAAACCGAAATAAAATCAAAAGGATGAAAGGTCAGATATCTTGAGGACAGATTAGACAACATTGATATCCACAAGCAAAAAACTGTGATTATGGGCGACTTAAAGATTGATTGGTTGAAGGACGACAGTGATACCAAAAAACTAAGTTAATACATGCAGCAGGCCTTAAACAAATAGTAATGGGGGAAACTAGAATAACAAATATGTCATCTACTCTGATCTATTATATAATTACAAACAACTTTGATGCTGAAGAGGTTTCAAGAGATTTCCCTGCCATTAGTGACCACGAAATCATTTGCACGGAGTTCACATTTAATACTGTTCCCGAAACAGCAGAAACTGTTCATAAAAAATATTTAAGAGATGAAACCATTTCAGATATAATAGTAGAATTAACAGGAGCCAGTTGGAATTATACATCTACGGACGTAAACGTTTTATATGCAGATTTTATGAATGTCATTCAGACAGCAATAGACAAAGTAGCTCCGAAAGAAAATAAACATAAACAGAAAAAATACCCTTGGATAACAGAATCAGTACTGCAAGCGCAACGCATGAGAGACAAAGCATATAGGAAATTCTGTATAACTACCTCTGAATTAGACTGGGAGGACTGTAGAAGGTTACGAAATAAGGTGGTTTCAACAATACGCAGTGAAAAAACTATATATTATGATCAAAATATAGATAGGTGTAAAGGAGACAGCAGAAACATGTGGAGAACATTAAAAGAGATGATAGGAAACAAAAAACAAGTTACTTTCACAGATATTAATTATGGGAAGTATACCAGAACGGCAGAAGAACGAGTTCTATTCAGATAGTATACAGGAGATATCAGAGGGTATCGAAAAAAGAAATTGGGACTTCAAAATTGATGAAAATAAATCAGACGAACAATCCCACTTACTTAGATTTGAAAACATTACACTAGGACAGCTTAAAAAAATTGTTTATGAACTGAAAAATAAAAGTACCAGTGATAATTAGCTAAATATAAAAGTGGTTAAGGAATTGTTTTGTGTAATTGGATATGCCCTATTGCATCTCATAAATACATCACTAACAACTGGAAAAGTCCCAAATGAATTAAAAGTTAGCGTGATAGTGCCTATTCCAAAAGTAACCAAGCCTAAAATTTCTACAGAATTCAGGCCAATCAATTTACTTCCAGTTGTCGATAAAATAATTGAGATAATCGTATGTGAACAGCTAAGGAACTATTTTGAGGTTAATCAATTACTATTTGCTGGACAATCTGGGTTTAGAGCTAACCATTCCTGTGAATCAGCCCTGCAGTATGTGTGTTCAACATGGAGAAGGGACATGAATGAAGAGAAAGTGGTGCTTAGTGTATTTGTAGACTTGCAATGGGCATTTGAAACAATCGATCGGGATATTCTTATTAAAAAGTTACAGTTTTATGGTGTAAATAGTAGTGCTTTAGACTGGATTGAGAATTATTTAACGATCAGATATCAGATGACAAAAGTAGGGGGTAACGTGTCAAGTAGAATTAAAATTACTTGGGGCGTTCCTCAGGGGAGCGTACTCGGTCCTCTTTTGTTTATCATTTATGTGAATGATATTTATATAGCTTTAAAAAAATCGTTTGTCAATCTATTTGCAGACGATACCCTAATTTGTGTTGCAGGAAAAGATTTCAGAGAAATTGTTGGTACTCTGAATGATGAACTTCGAATTTTGTATGACTGGCTTTGCCAAAATAAATTAAAATTAAATACATCAAATACAAAGTGTATGGTGTTAGGCTCAAAAGCTAATTGTGGAAAATTCATGGAATTAGATTTAAGTCTCGATATAAATGGCGAGGTGATCGGCTATGTGTCCGAAATTAAATACTTGGGTGTCTATTTGGACCCCCAACTCAATTTTTCGTCGCACATAGATTATCTCTGTAAAAAATTGGGTAAAAAAGTTGGCTTTTTTAATCGTATCGCTAGTTGTTTATCACAATGGTCTAAAATGTTAATTTATAATACCATTATATTACCTCATTTTAATTACTGTAGTTCTTTGTTAATATCCTGTACTAAAAATGATATACAACGGTTACTGATACAACAGAATAAAGCAATGCGTATTATATTAAATTGTAATAAATATACCCCGATAGAAGACATGTTGCAAACATTAGGGTGATTGACAATTTGGGAGAGTATTAAAAGGGCGAACTTAATACTAATCTATAAAATAGAACATAAACAATTACCTACATACTTAAATGAATTTCTCGTTAAAAGACTAAATTTTCACAAATATAATTTACGTTCTAAGCAAAATTACAATATTAACATAGTTAAACTGACGTCCTTACAAAAATCCTTGTTTTTCGAAGGGGTTCGTCTCTTTAATGCTCTTCCCGATGCAATCAAGGTTTCACCAAATATAAATGTATTTAAGCGTGAAGTGTTCAATTATTTAGTAATAGATAATAGTGCAATTTATTATTGTTAGATATAAGCATCTGTATTTACTAGCCAAGTGCTAAAATAAAGACTTACTTGGAATATACCAGAAACACATAGGGAAAAGTGAGCCATAACCAACAACGTCCTTCCAGAAACCTAGTTCTCTGCTACTCACAGCACTGTTTAAAAAACAAAAGGTACTGTGCATCTGTATCTAAGGAGGGTTCAGATAACATTTTCTCAAGATTTTGGAATTTGTCTTGGGAGGAAAAAAGTTTATGTATGCTCTTTACTATACTTTAAAAAAATGTAGTTATACAGCTGGTTCGTCTAGGAGATCTGGTACGTATACATACTTTGGACCTTAAGGAAAAAATGGTACACTCTTGGATAAAAAAGAGTAACTGAGGCATGGAGAAAACACAGCGAAATTGACAAACAGGCAAATAAATCAAGAAAACGACAAGAGGAGAAACCATTTAAAGAAATTTTTTTATACACTGCCGAAACAGCCATCGCACTATTGTAGAAAAGATAGTTCTAAAGTGTACTTAGAGCAGTTTTTTAGAGCTAAAACTCAACTCTATAATATTTATAAGGGAAAATGTCTAGAGGACCACATAGAACCTTACACACTTTTTCCTTTTAGCTGTATGTTTGATGAGATGAAGCTGTCAATTTTTTTAAATCAAGAAAAGACGAATGCGACGTATGTTACTCCTATAAAATCAAAGAAATATCGGAAGAAACTTACAATATACATACCATACAGAAAGAGAGAGCAAGACCTGAAAAGAATAAAGATAAAGAAGATGCTACACGAAACCTAGTTTATACTTTTACAATGGATACACAGGCAGCAAAGTTATGTCCATTACTAAATGTGAGTGCCTCATATTATAAAACAAAACTACAGATTCACAATTTTAGTATTTTAGTAGTATCTTGAGTCCCACGCGAGCATAAACTATTTATGGAATGAGAGCGAAGGGGATTTAATGCCCGTTTTCACCAACTTTTGTGTAGGGATAGAATAGGTAGGGCCTCCTTAATTTAGGTATTCCATAAAAGCCAATATCGTTTCCACCAATCAAAATTAGGGATCCCCTAGCTGAGAAATGAAAAACCTTGGCAACAGCGCAAATTCTAGGGATATTTAACATGATGAGAAATGTGTAAACAGTTCTTTTAGTTTGAGACGTTGAAAAGCAAGGAGCAAAGTGTATAAAAGTGTGCTAGTTTAACAATTTAACATGGAGCAACGTGAATCAAACTTAAAAAAAAGAGCCCCAAATTACTCACGTGCTGAAAAAGAGCATCTGCTTAATATAATTGAAAATTTTAAAGAAGTAATAGAAAATAAAAAAACCGATGGAGTTTCGGTTGCAGAAAAAAAAGGAATGTTGGCAGAAAATTTGCGTAAAGTTTAACGCCGCTTCTCTGAATTTGCAGTACCGACCAGTGGAATCAATAAAAAAATATTATGACAAATTAAAAGAGGATTTACGAAAAAGATCCGCAGACAGAAAAAAAGAATTATATAAAACAGGCGGAGGCCCTGAGGTAAAAGTAGATGAGACAGGCGATGAACTTTTACTGTCAATTATAAATAAAAAGTCAGTGGTGGGACTGGGTAGTGGACATGATAATGACTACTGCGAACAATTTAATAATAAAAAGGTAAGTGGTAATGGCGCTTTATAATCTTCTACGTTCATAGATATACCTACTATCCAGTATATTTTTATACTCACTTCGGAAAGGTTTAGGTATCTCATATTTGTTATTAAATGAAAATGAAAATTAACATTATCCAACTAATGCATTAGTAACCGGCAATTTAATTTGTAAATTTTGTGTTCGATATTTGTTATAAATCTATTATTTAAATTTATACTGTTTCGACTTAATATTATTCCATGTTTCAATGTTTTGTTTGTTTTTATAGGAGATATTAAACGAAGAGTTACAAGAACGCAGCAAGAATACTGACGACACATTTGAAATAATTTACGAGGATGAAGAGCCGAGTGAAAATTTAGAAACACAGCCTCAAAAAGAAAATGATTGGAAAAAAGCAGAAAGTCTTAAAAGACCAATCAGTAACGTTCTGCAGGAGAATGTGCAAAAGGTAAAATTTTAGTTCATGTGTTCAATAATATTATTATACTTACCTACAGCATGTTCATTGTAATTTTTAGACATTTACCACACCAGCAATTAAACGGAAGTGCCAAACAGCTTCCCGTAGGAGACCTAACACAATAGTCCCGCTGACATCATCAAGGCTAGGAGAGAAATATGATCAATTAATCGACAAGAAACTTGAACTTGTTGAATGTTTCAAGAAAGAACATGCGCTAAGATTGCAAGTCTTAGAATTGGATATTGCCTTAAGAAAGAAACAACTTTCTATGTTAAATACAACTACCCATGTGGACTCTAATGATCATTTGTTGGAATCGCAAAATTTATTTTAATATTCTAATATATGTTATAGACCGGGAGATGATGACAGTCGATTGTCTCCGATTTTATACAGCATGCCTTTTGGAGGAGTGAAAGTGTACCCTGTGACAACAAAGAAAAGCGGGTACTAGTTCGCTGCACGCTTTCCGGTCATATGGAAAATTGCATTTCCACTTGTACGAAATTTTAGTGTTTTTCTCTGATATTAAATTGCTCGCCCTTTTACCGAAAGAAAGTTAAAACAAATTTAAAGTCTTAGTAATTATAGACATGCGATTCGCAGGGTCCCAAGGGGCTCGAACGGTCACGTGAACTTGTAAAAAAAAAATATAACTTTCCACGTTCTCATCCTGCATGCCGATGAAAAGAATTAAAGTTTGTCGTAAAACGCCTATAAAAAAATTGGCATGCGGCCCTCGTTGGCCCAAAAGTGGAAAATTTGAAATTGTTTGAACTTTTCAGAAATTTTCCAATTTTGGGTCAATGAGGGCTGCATGCCAAATTTTTTATAGGCGTTTTACGACACAAACTTTAATTCTTTTCATCGGCATGCAGGATGAGAACGCGAAAAATTATATATTTTTTTTTACAAGTTCACGTGACCGTTCGAGCCCCTTGGGACCCTGTGAATCGCATGCCTATAATTACTAAGACTTTACATTTGTTTTAACTTTTTCTGATAAAAGGGCAAGCATTTTAATATCAGAGAAAAACACTAAAATTTTGTACAAGTGGAAATGCAATTTTCCATATGACCGGAAAGCGTTTGTAAAAAGATTATCTTTATGATTTCTATCTTTACCTTTCACTTTTAGAATTTAAATGTTTAAATAGTTTCCTCTCTTTAATATAATAAAATAATATAATAACTAATAAGTAGAAGAATTAGGGAGTTATTGTACATACATAAATTTAAAATAAAAACTGGCTGTAATCTCTTTCAAAATACTTTTATTTCCTTACTACAAATTTGCAAAATAATTTATAATTTCATTTCTGAAGATGTGGCCACGTACTATATTTCCATCATTTTGAATATCTGGTATATTACCCATTTCAATTAAATAATTCAAATGACCCATATCACCTTCTATTGGAGGTTCACCCTCATTCATATTTACAGCTATGTTGTCCAAACTGCAGTGGCCGGAATCACAGCTAGAATTGTTGACAACTTTAATCTGCAACCATAGGCCAAAATGGGAAACCTTCGTTTCCATACTCCATATAATCTTTCAATGGAATTCCGAGTCCTTATTTGTGCTTCATTGTAAAGGTGCTCCGGCCGAGTTTGTGGATCAGCAATAGGTGTAAGAAGATAGTTCTTCAATGCATATCCGCTGTCTCCTAAAATAATAATCATGTTATTTGTTTAAAAATTTATTTCCTTGTGGGAAAATTTTATTTCTAATTTCACGAAAATTATATTTTACAAAAAAAATTGTCATAATTAATATTTAAAGTGATAAAATCTTGCATGTTTTTGCTTTACAACATATTAATGATAGATATATTTTACGTTAACAAAATGAGTTAGAGCATAAACTTTTACCCTCAAAAAGAACATTTTTTTAAAAGACTAAAAAAGTTTTCCATGTGCATAAACTCACGCACTGCATAAGAATACTAACCTAGTAGAAGTGAATTTGGGAATTCGTTGGTTTCAAACCTAGCACGTATTCTGCTATTTAAAAAGATAGTATGGTCGTGAGTTGACCCTGGCCATCTCGCAACTATATCTCGAATTTTAAGATTCGCGTCTCCTATAACCTGGGTATTTAGGGAGAAATAACCTTTCCTGTTTCTAAACAATTCGGCATCGTCACCTCCTAAAAAAATTAGTATATATCTATAAATGCATATTGTTCAAATTATTAACAAATTAATTGTATTATTATAATCATTGTTCTTCTGGCAGTGATGGACAATAGATTATTTAAACTACGTCATCAAAACTAACCTGGTGACTGAATGCGAATGTGAGTACCATCTATACATTCCAACACTCTTGGAAAAGAGGCTATTTGGAAAAACTTATTTGCAGTAGAAACAGCTTCTTCTCCCGTTGGCATATTTATATATTGTGGTCTCAGAGAAGCTACTACTTCTGAAACTTTTTTTACAGTGCGTGATGCACTGCTAATTGATATTCCCATAAAATCAGCAATGGAACTTAAATTTCCTCCAGTAGCATAACATCTGAGAGTCGTTAATAATTGATTTATAGGTGCTATGGAGTTATTCCTAAAAAATTATGGAAATGTAATATGAAAAAATTGATAAATGAGGGCTCTTTCAAAGTTATGTGTAATAACATTTTTCACAAACAATGCACTAAAAAAAAGAATTACCTACACATTGATGCCCTCGTTCATTAGTTTTTACTACTTTATACGACACTAAAATAAATATTAAACATAGCCTACCTATCATCTGGATATTCTAATTGTTCCTCAATTTGTCCTAGAATATTCAAAACTGTAGGTTTAGTTAACCTAAATCTACGAAAAAACGTTAAATTGTCCATTTCATCGAAATTGTTATTTCGATCATAAATTCTTCTAGGAAATCCGTCTTCCACTAAATTCAATATTTCCAAATCATCATTATAAATTTCCATTTTAAGTTTTGAGACAAAAAACACAAAAAGAGGTTAAACTGTCTCACAGCCACAACAGTAATATAAAATGAGGTTAGGTTTCACCAAAACAGTTTGCCCCACGTAGGTAACACTTTAGGTAGAGAATTTTGACCCCCTAAAGTTAGGAAGCCTTAGGGAAGGAATAAGCTTTGGTGAAAACCAAAATGGTTACCTAGCCCAAGTTATTCTTTCCTTAGCGTTAAGGAATCCCTAAATAAGTTGGTGGAAACGGCCATAAGTGCCTCAGTATTTGCTACTTGCATTCTTAAATACCTGGAGGGAAACTGTCTGGCAATTCAAAAACCAATAATTCTATTTTCTGATGGTTGATGCTTTCAAAATCGAAACGCCATTCTTTCAAATGCTTTATCAGTGGCGGTTTCTCTGAGGAGGCAGAGGAGGCCGGGCCTCCCTACTTCTGATTTGCCTTTACAGTTACTTTACATATTTACATTATTATAAATATAAATATACTTTATGAAACGACAAATTTAAATTAACAGAAATATTCCCTAAATCTGCGAGTTTAAACTATTAGTATTATAACCGGCAACGCTGCACAACTGTAACATTCTATCCATGGTGACTGTTGAACGCTTCTAACATAGCTTTCGCGTTTAGAATGGTTCAATTTGAAACGTTTGAAGCTACCCATTAAAATCTGCTCTCAAAACCACGTGCCGGAGGCCAAGCTCCGGACCAATAGGAACAAAGATTAATAAACATCTGACTTTTATTTTCCCGCTTCCTGAGTCCAGACAGTCGTACCGTTTCCCGTTTAGGTTAATTGAAAGTAAAAGTGTCTGTGGTGGTTGTATTTTATTAAGTGCAATAAATTCATTTAAAATTTTTGTTTAAATATTGATAAAACGTCAAAAATGGAATTAAACGTAAGTACAAGCAATAACAATGGTAATGTCAGTATCGGTGAAGTGTTTAAATCTGTAGATGATATTGTAAATTTCCTTTTGAAGAATGTTCATTTTAGTCAATTAACGTATGATGACAAGATATTTATAATAAAAACTTTAAAAAGGCCCCAACCTACCATGCAAAATCTCATAGTAACTTCAAAACATAATCGTTCTTTTTGTGTACAATGGTATGATAAATGTGAGTGGTTAACTGGATGTCCAGTACAAAATAAATTATATTGCTGGTATTGTTTACTTTTTTCTAATGACCCAGAGAACACTGTTTGGTCAAAATTAGGATATAATGATTTAAAAAACTTACCCAGATCAATTGAAAGGCATGCTAGGTCAAAAGGACATTTAACTGCTTCAATAAAATTCAAGTTATTTGGCAAACAGAATATTTTAAATTCTATTGATCAAGGGCACAAACAGTCAATTGTAGATCATAATGTAAAGGTTAAAGAAAATAGAGATATCTTAAATAGACTAATTGATACGGTAATTTTTTTATGTTGTCAAGAATTGGCTTTTAGGGGACATGATGAGAATGTGCATTCAGATAATAGAGGAAATTTTCAAGAGCTTATTTCTTTCCTGAGCAGATACGATGGCAAAATGGAACAATTTTTAAACGAAGCTACAGTTTTTTCGGGAACTTCTAAAGCTATTCAAAACGATTTAATTGAATCAATTAGTTGTGTTGTAGTACAAAAAATTGAAAGCGAATTAAATGAAGTACCTTTCTTTTCTTGGCAAGCTGATGAAACCACAGACATCAGCTGCTGTTCACAGTTATCGGTTGTTTTCAGATATGTTATTAAAGGGCAAGTGGTTGAACGATTTGCAGGTTTTTACAATGTTAGTTCAGGTCGAACCGCAAATGATTTATTTAATTTTTTAACAGAAAAATTTGGAAAATATGACTTAAAAAATAAACTTGTTGCTCAGACATATGATGGGTCAGTTATGGCTGGTCACTTAAATGGCTTACAGGCAAAAATTAAAATAATGGCCCCTCAGGCACTTTTTACACATTGCTATGCGCATACGTTGAATTTAGTATTGAGTAAAGCCTGCACAGATAGCATCAAAGAATGTAAAATTGTCTGGATTTTCATCATATTTTTCAAAATCAACTGAAAGAACAGAGGTACTTAATACCATAGGATCTGACCGTTTACCGTCAAATGTGGCAACAAGGTGGAATTTTACATCTAGAGCAGTTTTTACAGTATTCAAAAACAGGGATAAGTTAATAGAAGTTTTTGATTATATTTTGACACATGATGATTTCAAACAAGATCAGCCAACTTTAAGAGAAGCTGTTGGCTTAAAAAGACATCTTAAAGATCCTCATTTTCTCTTTCTTTTACATACTTTTAAATTTATCTTTAAACACACCGATGTTGTATTTTCAATTTTACAAAATAAAAGCACAGACATTTCATACGCCAGGAAACGTTTGAATGCATTAACTATTACATTGCAAAATTTTAGAAATAATGAAATTCATTTTAATGATCTTTACAACCAACTGTCTGAAGATTTCCAAAGTGGTGAACCGGCGCCAAAGAAAAGAAAGACAACATTAAATCTTCAAGATTTGAGACTGAATTATAAACAGATTTTCAATGAAATTTTGGATACAATAATTAATCAACTACAGATAAGATTTTCCGATTTAGATAAATTAGAATTTTTCGATTTAATAAGAAAAGATAATTTTCTCTCATATTCAAAAGAATTTCCAAATGATAAATTTGAATCATTATTAAAACAATGTAACCTTTTTGATTCAATAGCACTAAAAAATGAATTAACAACTGTATACACTGACAAAGAATTGTTTCAAAATTGTCAAACCCGTACCGAAATGATTTCATTTATTTATAATAATGACTTAATTTCTTGTCTAACATAATTTTATAGATTACTTACTTTAGCTGTCGCAATTCCTGTTACGTCTGCTTCAGTAGAAAGGAGTTTTTCCGCCCTCAAACGAATCAAATCATTTACTAGAAATACTATTGAGCAAGAAAGATTAAAAAATATTTCTATCATTTCTATCGAAAAACGGCTTGTTAAGGAACTAACACAGAATAATACATTTTATAACGAAGTAATAGATATTTTTGCCAAACAAAAAGATAGACGGATTTCATTAATTTACAAGAACATTTAGACATGTAGTTTTTTTGTTCAATTTCTTTTTTGTTTAAAATTTAAAAAACCACCACAGCAATTATTCTACTTCTGTAGATTGTAAGTATACTACCAAGTATATTTTTATTTGTGTTGTTTTTCAGTTTGTTATTATTTAACTATTTTTAATTTGAGAATATTTTTATTTATGTTACCGTTTCAGAGTTTATTATTTATTTCATATTACTATATAATTGTTTTGATTGTGGTAGCATTTGTGCCATATTATTATTACTATTATTATATTAATAATTAACTCCCTCACCTATTAAAAGCACCCCTACCCCACAATCCCTTCCTGGCAAGATACAATTCAGACCTCCACGTTGGTTCTTGCTGGACGGTAGAATTTGTTTTTTACTTTATACTTTGATACTTATCATAAAACAAATTATACTGACTAACATGAAGAGAAAATTACTAATATTTGTGTAATGGTAAAGTTTAAAAGTTGACCTTGATATTTGCAAAATTTTCATCGCGGCGCACATGTGTATACCTCCCGCCCCTCGGAACCACCCAGGCCTATCTATCCCCTGCCTCCCCAGTTTAAAAACTGAGGAACCGCCACTGTGCTTTATTACATTTTTCAATTAAACATAATACTGTTATTGAGCAAAAATATTTGGAAAAGGGTCACACTCAAATGGAGTGTCTCTATTCACGCGTTGATTGAAAAAAAATTAAAAAATAGAGTAATACAACTTCCAAGTGAGTACATTTCCGTAATTCGTGAAGCCCGAAAGAAACCTACGCCCTTGGAAGTTTGCTATCTCAGTTATCGTGACTTCCTAAAGTTTGATGATAAATCTTCATTTATTTACAATTCAATTAGACCTGGTAGAAGGGTAAATGATCCAACAGTTACCGACATCAGGGCAATTATATTCACGTCCAGTCCGAGTATATTATCTTGCGTATTCACTTGTAGTCCGCCCCTGGCTACCTACCGTGCACCGATTTCAAAGAATCAAAATAGAGTTGCTGCAGCTCTCTCTTACACCCGGCATCGCCGATACCCCGCGGACTGCTATTCATTCGTTTCTGGTGCACCTTGCCGTGCGGTCGTACAACGTCGCAAGTTAAATCTTCAGTTGTAAATTAAACGTAGTGAAAACAAATAACTAAATACGTGAGTATATACAAGATATTGAGCTATTATTTTAGGACATAAGAAATGGGCAAATCAAGGAGCAGGTCGTCTGAGAGATATTCTCTAAGCAAGGAAAATAAAGACCTTCGAAAAAAGCTGGAGAAATTAGAGAGAGAAAGGGATAGACATAAAAGAAATAGAACGACACCCGTTCGACGTTCTCGATCTCCAACGGATTATTATCCAGATTCAGAACACAACCGAAGTCGTGAAGGTCGCTCTCCGGGTGAGACGAATTCACACAGGAGCACATCGAGATATCGGTCTCGCTCCCGTCACCGTGGAGGTCGATCTCCCAGTGAGTCGACTTCACGTAGAGACCATAATTACCTTGGAAGGGGACGTGAAAGCCGTAGCCCGAGTGTAGCGGTTTCACTCTATAGTCGGACGAACACAAATGTTGTACCTAGTACTGTCACGCGCGCTGTCAGATCTACCGGCTGCTATCCGAGTGATACGGCGTCGACTCTGACAGGGGCGGATCGAGATTTTATAACTGAAAATATAATTGAAAACGTAAAGCAGGATGATTCTCCCCCTTTAATTTTGTTGGATGATACTGGCATTTCAGAGGTGACTCGGAATATTTTAGGGCCCGACCCTAGTAAACAGAATAAGCAGACCTTTAACCTGCATACGGCTGTCGACGCAATTTGGTCGCACATATTGGCCTTCGGCTTATCCAAAGATGATATGGACAATTTTTCACGAAAATATGAACTCCCTGAAAACTGTAAGCTGCTCGCCCCCCCGACCCTAAATCCTGAAGTTGCAGCCAATATGAATTCCCTCCATTGTACAAGGGACGAAACCCATGGATCTTATCAAACCCACTTAAGCAGGGTTTTATCAGCCCTGGGTGGCTCATTGAACATTCTTTTAGAGGAGGAACTTACAATCCCTAAGCAAATAAGGGAAAAAATATTAACCAGTGTGGCAGATTCTGGTCGTATGCTCTGTAACCTGTTTTACGAAATATCCAGGAAACGGCGCCAGCTTCTTTTTCCGCTTATGAATAAGCAAATTAAGAGCTTGGCAGAAAAAATTCCACCAGGGGAGCTGCTATTTGGCCCAAATTTAGGGGAAAAAATTCTGGCCCTTAAAATAATGGAAAAGGTTGGAAAGGACATACGACCGACCCAGCCTAATTATCCACGGCCCCAATCTAGTTCCTCATTCATAGCAAAGAAGAAGAGGGGGGGGGGGATAAACCCTATACACGGGATCAGTTAAACAGGGGACGCCCGGCCCATCAGAGGAGGGAAGTGAGGCCACAAAAAGGGCGACCTTCGAGCTCACAAAAACCGGCACCCCTCAGGAGACGATAATGGTAAGTAGTAAAAATGTTTTCGCAGGTCGTCTGCATAATTTTAAAAGGAATTGGAAAGCGTTAACAACTGACCCTTCAGCTTTGTCTTGGATTGAAGGGTACAAAATACCCTTTAATAAGACACCTCCCTATACAAATGGCCCGGCGGAACGAAAACTATGCGCTGGTGAAGTCGAACTAATTGACGAAGCTATTAAAGAACTGCTGAATATAGGAGCAGTAGTAAAATGTGTACCACAATGTGATCATTTTGTTTCACCAGTATTTTTAGCCGACAAATCAAATGGTGAGAAAAGATTCATACTTAACCTAAAGCATCTAAACAAATACGTGATCGCACCACATTTTAAAATGGAGGACTATAGAACAGCCCTAAGTTTGGTAAGTTCAGGGTCATTCATGACAACTGTGGACCTAAAGGATGCTTATTTTTCGATCCCGGTACACGAAGAATACCGTAAATACTTAAGGTTTAAATTTAAAGGTTGTTTCTTTGAATTCACTTGTGTTCCGTTTGGACTCTCGTCTGCTCCGTTCTGTTTCACAAAGTTAATGAAACCAATCGTCTCTCGATTGCGTCAAAAAGACATATTATGTGTAAATTATCTCGACGATTTTTTGGTCATTGGTGAATCATATCAACAATGTTCAGAAAATACTAAATTCCTAGTCAACCTGTTGGAATCATTAGGTTTTACAATAAATAAAAAGAAAAGTAGCCTTACTCCCAGTAAATCGAAAAAATTTCTGGGCTTTATTTTTGATACTAGCGAAATGAAAATCAAACTACCTCTAGAAAGAAAAGAAGACATAAAAAAGAAAGTTACACTGTTAAAAAATAAGTCTAATGTTAAAATACGTAAATTTGCAAGGTTTATTGGTACTTTAACTTCAGCTTGTCCAGCCGTTAAATATGGCTGGCTTTATACCAAGGCTTTCGAGCGGGAAAAATTCCTAGCGCTGTCCCAAAATAATATGAATTTCGATAAGATAATGGTTATCCCACCACATTTACATCAAGATCTTTTGTGGTGGGAAAAGACAATTATGTCGTCATTCAATAACATTAGAAATGACACATTTAAAACGGAGATATTTACAGACAGCTCTTTGACAGGATGGGGAGCCTGTTGTGGAGGGGAAAAAACTAACGGGTTTTGGTGTGATTCGAATAGTAAGCATCATATCAACTTCTTAGAATTGCAAGCCATATTCTATGGGCTCAAATGCTTCGCAAACAATCTTTCAAAGTGTGATATCCTTTTAAGATGTGATAATACCACTGCCATATCTTATATTAACCGCATGGGTAGTATACAGTATCCAAAGCTGTGTAGGTTAGCAAAACAGATATGGCAGTGGTGTGAAAGTAGGGATATTTGGATTTTCGCATCCTATATAACTTCCAAAGACAATTACGAAGCAGATAAAGAGTCACGTCAAATGAACTTGAAAACAGAATGGACACTGTCAGACGAGGCCTTTAATACAATAATTAGCACGCTGGGCCAACCCGACGAAGATATTTTTGCCTCATATATCAATCATAAATGTGACAAATATGTATCATGGCGTAGGGATCCTGGATCTTTTGCGGTGGACGCGTTTACACTGAACTGGAAACACCTAAACTTTTACGCATTCCCACCCTTTAACTTAATTTTAAGAACTATTCAAAAAATTATCCAGGACAAGGCTGAAGGGATCTTGGTAGTACCATATTGGATTTCCCAACCTTGGTACCCCCTTTTTTCCAAGTTAATTATAGGACAAGAGATATATTTCGAACCATCGCCTAATTTATTATCTTGTCCTTCCAGGAAAACCCACCCTCTAGCCAACCAGCTTACCCTGGTGGCCGCCAGATTATCAGGGATTCGTTCCTAAAAAGAGATGTCCGGGAAGCAGCCATCAGTACAATGATTCCATCAATCGCGGAGTCGACGCTAAAACAATATAACACGACCTATCGCCTTTGGTGGGAATTTCGAATGAGGAATCAACTTCCCATATATCAAGCAACTACCGGAGATGTACTGACCTTCTTACAACAGGTTGCGGATGAACACAATTATAAATATGGTGCGCTTAACTCCCACAGATCTGCATTAAATCTCATTTTACCAACCGAACTCGGAACGAACCCTACGATAAAAAGGTTTATGAAGGGCATGGCGCGTTTGAGACCAGCTCAGCCAAAATACGCTAATACGTGGGATCCCCAAATATTACTTTCGCATTTGGAAGGACTTCCTGCAAATCTAACCCTCCAGCAACTCTCACAAAAATTAGTCACACTGTTGGCCCTTATTACAGGGGGTAGGCTACAAACCATTTACCTAATCAGACTATCTAACATCATGGAAGATCACGAAAAAATCCAAATTAACATAACGGACCCAATCAAAACCTCTGGTATTAACAAAATTCAGCCCACTCTCCACATCCCCTTTTTACGAGAGAAAAGTAAGAAGAAAGTATTTGTCTTGCAACAACGCTAAAGAAATACATCGAAATGACAGAACCAATCAGAAAGCCCAACCAGGACTTGTTGTTCCTAACGGTTAGGAAACCTCACGTATGCGCAAATAAGCAAACATTGAGCAAATGGGTGAAGCAAATGCTGTCTTCAGCGGGGATTGACTCCGCTCAGTTCAAACCACACTCAACACGACATTCATCAACGTCCGCGGCGTTGAGACAGGGAGTATCCCTGGAAACGATTTACCGAACAGCGGGATGGTCAGAACGCTCAGCTACGTTTGCGAAATTCTACAACCGACCTCTAACTGACAAGACTGTTTTCGCAAAAGCGGTCCTAGGCTTGCCTGGATCCGCAAATCAAGTTTTACAACCTTAACATACCTATATACTTACTTATAGACCTACTGACTTATGTTAGCTATACATATATTTTGTACTTAGATACTTAAGTGTTATGTTCTGATAAGAATTTACTCCTTTTTGTTCCTTTCTGTTGAAATACAGTTGATTTATTTTAGCTTGGGTGTTCTTTCTACCAGGTTCATTATCTCTCAGCAACAGTTCTTTAAACAACTACAAGTGAATACGCAAGATAATATACTCGGACTGGACGTGAATATAATTAAACGATCAAACGAACTTACCTTAGTGAAGTTCGATCGTAATTATATGAAGCGTCCAGTCCGAGTATATTATCTCCCCACCCACCCGTCATTAACCCCAAATGTTGCACAGATTATGAACCTAACAATGAACTTTAAAGAATGAATAGCAGTCCGCGGGGTATCGGCGATGCCGGGTGTAAGAGAGAGCTGCAGCAACTCTATTTTGATTCTTTGAAATCGGTGCACGGTAGGTAGCCAGGGGCGGACTACAAGTGAATACGCAAGATAATATACTCGGACTGGACGCTTCATATAATTACGATCGAACTTCACTAAGGTAAGTTCGTTTGATCGTTTAATAAAGTATACACCAGAAGGGAAAATCTTTTATAAGATTAATTTTGATGATGAATACTACCGCAGAGGTCAAAACAAACTAATATTAAAACATTTTCACCTCCAAGACTGTTTCAAGAAAAACTTTAAATAAAGCACTCTAAATGGTTACATTTACAGCAACTTAAAAGTTACCTAACATCTAATACACATGGATTCTACGATTCTCTTTCACATTTTACCGAATAGATAGTACTTATTTAGAATGAACCATTAGAATATGATATCTAATTTTTGTGAATTCTCTCCTTTTACATTTTTTTCCCATGAATTTATCATTATTTTAATAAAATATTCAATAGATAGATCTCTTTGCATCATTGGTATTAAATGATATGGCTGTTGGCGTAAACCACAAAAATGTTTTTTCGTTTGCTAATATGAGGTATCACACATAATTATCTAATTAAATAAAGAAAAACTAAATTGACCATTTTGCGTAAACAAACTAACCACCAAGATTACTTGTGAACTAAAACTTGGCATGCTTATTAAATTTTACTGTTGCTATTATGTTTTTACTATCTCCTGTACAACTTTACAAGTTGGGGTTACGTCTTACTGCAAATAAGCCATCGATATGAAGAGAGTGTTAATTGATAGCTATGAAGGGGAAGTATTGAGGGTTGGAAGGAAAATTATTTTCAGATCTTCCTCATTATTATGAGACATAAGTTGTCTGGATTCCGGGTCGTGGGTTATGGGAGGCAAATATTGGAGGGACAAAAGGAGGCCACACCGCCGTTACCACTTTTCTTGCAAGAATCGATATTGTCTAGGGGGAATGCTCCGAGAGCTAACAACCCACAGCCGCAAGGCTCGAGATACGAGTTCAAGTGCTGAAGGAAATTATCAGTTGGTGCATTTATAAAGTTGTTATAGTTTTAGTGTTTTTTAATTATTTATATATCAGATATGGAAGGCATTTATGAACCCGCCGGTATGAGCTTCGAGCTCTTTGAGGCCGTCTGTTTAGAACAGAGAAGGCAGAAGTATATAGAGAGGCAAATATTGGAGAGACAAAAGGAGGCCACACCGCCGCTACCACTTTTCTTGCAAGAATCGATGTTGTCTAGGGGGAATGCTCCAAGAGCTAACAACCCACAGCCGCAAGGCTCGAGATACGAGTTCAAGTGCTGAAGGAAATTATCAGTTGGTGCATTTATAAATTTGTTATAGTTTTCGTGTTTTTTAACTATTTTTATATCAGATATGGAAGGCATTTATGAACCCGCCGGTATGAGCTTCGAGCTCTTTGAGACCGTCTGTTTAGAACAGAGAAGGCAGAAGTATATAGAGAGGCAAATATTGGAGGGACAAAAGGAGGCCACACCGCCGCTACCACTTTTCTTGCAAGAATCGATGTTGTCTAGGGGGAATGCTCCGAGAGCTAACAACCCACAGCCGCAAGGCTCGAGATACGAGTTCAAGTGCTGAAGGAAATTATCAGTTGGTGCATTTATAAAGTTGTTATAGTTTTAGTGTTTTTTAATTATTTATATATCAGATATGGAAGGCATTTATGAACCCGCCGGTATGAGCTTCGAGCTCTTTGAGACCGTCTGTTTAGAACAGAGAAGGCAGAAGTATATAGAGAGGCAAATATTGGAGAGACAAAAGGAGGCCACACCGCCGCTACCACTTTTCTTGCAAGAATCGATGTTGTCTAGGGGGAATGCTCTGAGAGCTAACAACCCACAGCCGCAAGGCTCGAGATACGAGTTCAAGTACTGAAGGAAATTATCAGTTGGTGCATTTATAAAGTTGTTATAGTTTTCGTGTTTTTTAACTATTTTTATATCAGATATGGAAGGCATTTATGAACCCGCCGGTTTGAGCTTCGAGCTATTTGAGACCATCTGTTTAGAACAGAGAAGGCAGAAGTATATAGGGAGGCAACTATTGGAGGGACAAAAGGAGGCCACACCGCCGCTACCACTTTTCTTGCAAGAATCGATGTTGTCTAGAGGGAATGCTCCGAGAGCTAACAACCCACAGCCGCAAGGCTCGAGATACGAGTTCAAGTGCTGATGGAAATTACCAGTTGGTGCGTTCATAAAGTTGTTATAGTTTTCGTGTTTTTTAATTAATTTTATATCAGATATGGAAGGCATTTATGAACCCGCGAGTATGAGCTTCGAGCTCTTTGAGACCGTCTGTTTAGAACAGAGGATGGCACAAGTATATAGAGAAGGACTTGTTGGAGGGACAAAAGGAGGCCACACCGCCGCTACCACTTTTCTTGCAAGAATCGATGTCTATGGGGAATGCTCCGAGAGCTAACAACCCACAGCCGCAAGGCTCGAGATACAAGTTCAAGTGCTGAAGGAAATTATCAGTTGGTGCATTCATAAAGTTGTTATAGTTTTCGTGTTCTTTAACTATTTTTATATCAGATATGGAAGGCATTTATGAACCAGCCGGTATGAGCTTCGAGCTCTTTGAGACCGTCTATTTAGAACAGAGGATGGCAGAAGTATATAGAGAGGGACTTATTGGAGGGACAAAAGGAGGCCACACCGCCGCTACCACTTTTCTTGCAAGAATCGGTGTTGTCTAGGGGGAATGCTCCAAAAGCTAACAACCCACAGCCGCAAGGCTCGAGATACGAGTTCAAGTGCTGAAGGAAATTATCAGTTGGTGCATTTATAAAGTTGTTATAGTTTTCGTGTTTTTTAACTATTTTTATATCAGATATGGAAGGCATTTATGAACCCGCCGGTATGAGCTTCGAGCTCTTTGAGACCGTCTGTTTAGAACAGAGGATGGCAGAAGTATATAGAGAGGCAAATATTGGAGGGACAAAAGGAGGCCACACCGCCGCTACCACTTTTCTTGCAAGAATCGATGTTGTCTAGGGGGAATGCTCCGAGAGCTAACAACCCACAGCCGCAAGGCTCGAGATACGAGTTCAAGTGCTGAAGGAAATTATCAGTTGGTGCATTTATAAAGTTGTTATAGTTTTCGTGTTTTTTAACTATTTTTATATCAGATATGGAAGGCATTTATGAACCCGCCGGTATGAGCTTCGAGCTCTTTGAGACCGTCTGTTTAGAACAGAGGATGGCAGAAGTATATAGAGAGGCAAATATTGGAGGGACAAAAGGAGGCCACACCGCCGCTACCACTTTTCTTGCAAGAATGGATGTTGTCTAGGGAGAATGCTCCGAGAGCTAATAACCCACAGCCGCAAGGCTCGAGATACGAGTTCAAGTGCTGAAGGAAATTATCAGTTGGTGCATTTATAAAGTTGTTATAGTTTTCGTGTTTTTTAACTATTTTTATATCAGATATGGAAGGCATTTATGAACCCGCCGGTATGAGCTTCGAGCTATTTGAGACCATCTGTTTAGAACAGAGGATGGCAGAAGTATATAAAGAGGCAAGTATTGGAGGGACAAAAGGAGGCCACATCGCTGCTACCACTTGTCTTGCAAGAATCGATGCTGTCTAGGGGGAATGCTCCGAGAGCTAACAACCCACAGCCGCAAGGCTCGAGATACGAGTTCAAGTGCTGAAGGAAATTATCAGTTGGTGCATTTATAAAGTTGTTATAGTTTTAGTGTTTTTTTAATTATTTATATATCAGATATGGAAGGCATTTATGAACTCGCCGGTATGAGCTTCGAGCTCTTTGAGACCGTCTGTTTAGAACAGAGAAGGCAGAAGTATATAAAGAGGCAAATATTGGAGGGACAAAAGGAGGCCACATCGCTGCTACCACTTTTCTTGCAAGAATCGATGTTGTCTAGAGGGAATGCTCCGAGAGCTAACCCACAGCCGCAAGGCTCGAGATACGAGTTCAAGTGCTGATGGAAATTTCCAGTTGGTGCATTCATAAAGTTGTTATAGTTTTCGTGTTTTTTAATTATTTTTATATCAGATATGGAAGGCATTTATGAACCCGCCGGTATGAGCTTCGAGCTATTTGAGATCATCTGTTTAGAACAGAAAAGGCAGAAGTATATAGAGAAGCAAATATTGGAGGGACAAAAGGAGGCCACACCGCCGCTACCACTTTTCTTGCAAGAATCGATGTTGTCTAGAGGGAATGCTCCGAGAGCTAACAACCCACAGCCGCAAGGCTCGAGATACGAGTTCAAGTGCTGATGGAAATTACCAGTTGGTGCGTTCATAAAGTTATAGTTTTCGTGTTTTTTAATTATTTTTATATCAGATATGGAAGGCATTTATGAACCCGCGGGTATGAGCTTCGAGCTCTTTGAGACCGCCTGTTTAGAACAGAGGATGGCAGAAGTATATAGAGAGGGACTTATTGGAGGGACAAAAGGAGGCCACACCGCCGCTACCACTTTTCTTGCAAGAATCGATGTTGTCTAGGGGGAATGCTCCGAGAGCTAACAACCCACAGCCGCAAGGCTCGAGATACGAGTTCAAGTGCTGAAGGAAATTATCAGTTGGTGCATTTATAAAGTTGTTATAGTTTTCGTGTTCTTTAACTATTTTTATATCAGATATGGAAGGCATTTATGAACCCGCCGGTATGAGCTTCGAGCTCTTTGAGACCGTCTGTTTAGAACAGAGGATGGCAGAAGTATATAGAGAGGCAAATATTGGAGAGACAAAAGGAGGCCACACCGCCGCTACCACTTTTCTTGCAAGAATCGGTGTTGTCTAAGGGGAATGCTCCGAGAGCTAACAACCCACAGCCGCAAGGCTCGAGATACGAGTTCAAGTGCTGAAGGAAATTATCAGTTGGTGCATTTATAAAGTTGTTATAGTTTTCGTGTTTTTTAACTATTTTTATATCAGATATGGAAGGCATTTATGAACCCGCCGGTTTGAGCTTCGAGCTATTTGAGACCATCTGTTTAGAACAGAGAAGGCAGAAGTATATAGGGAGGCAACTATTGGAGGGACAAAAGGAGGCCACACCGCCGCTACCACTTTTCTTGCAAGAATCGATGTTGTCTAGAGGGAATGCTCCGAGAGCTAACAACCCACAGCCGCAAGGCTCGAGATACGAGTTCAAGTGCTGATGGAAATTACCAGTTGGTGCGTTCATAAAGTTGTTATAGTTTTCGTGTTTTTTAATTAATTTTATATCAGATATGGAAGGCATTTATGAACCCGCGAGTATGAGCTTCGAGCTCTTTGAGACCGTCTGTTTAGAACAGAGGATGGCACAAGTATATAGAGAAGGACTTATTGGAGGGACAAAAGGAGGCCACACCGCCGCTACCACTTTTCTTGCAAGAATCGATGTCTATGGGGAATGCTCCGAGAGCTAACAACCCACAGCCGCAAGGCTCGAGATACAAGTTCAAGTGCTGAAGGAAATTATCAGTTGGTGCATTCATAAAGTTGTTATAGTTTTCGTGTTCTTTAACTATTTTTATATCAGATATGGAAGGCATTTATGAACCAGCCGGTATGAGCTTCGAGCTCTTTGAGACCGTCTATTTAGAACAGAGGATGGCAGAAGTATATAGAGAGGGACTTATTGGAGGGACAAAAGGAGGCCACACCGCCGCTACCACTTTTCTTGCAAGAATCGGTGTTGTCTAGGGGGAATGCTCCAAAAGCTAACAACCCACAGCCGCAAGGCTCGAGATACGAGTTCAAGTGCTGAAGGAAATTATCAGTTGGTGCATTTATAAAGTTGTTATAGTTTTCGTGTTTTTTAACTATTTTTATATCAGATATGGAAGGCATTTATGAACCCGCCGGTATGAGCTTCGAGCTCTTTGAGACCGTCTGTTTAGAACAGAGGATGGCAGAAGTATATAGAGAGGCAAATATTGGAGGGACAAAAGGAGGCCACACCGCCGCTACCACTTTTCTTGCAAGAATCGATGTTGTCTAGGGGGAATGCTCCGAGAGCTAACAACCCACAGCCGCAAGGCTCGAGATACGAGTTCAAGTGCTGAAAAAAATTATCAGTTGGTGCATTTATAAAGTTGTTATAGTTTTAGTGTTTTTTAATTATTTATATATCAGATATGGAAGGTATTTATGAACCCGTCGGTATGAGCTTCGAGCTCTTTGAGACCGTCTGTTTAGAACAGAGAAGGCAGAAGTATATAGAGAGGCAAATATTGGAGAGACAAAAGGAGGCCACACCGCCGCTACCACTTCTCTTGCAAGAATCGATGTTGTCTAGAGGGAATGCTCCGAGAGCTAACAACCCACAGCCGCAAGGCTCGAGATACGAGTTCAAGTGCTGATGGAAATTACCACTTGGTGCATTCATACAGTTGTTATAGTTTTCGTGTTTTTTAATTATTTTTATATCAGATATGGAAGGCATTTATGAACCCGCCGGTATGAGCTTCGAGCTCTTTGAGACCGTCTGTTTAGAACAGAGGATGGCAGAAGTATATAGAGAGGCAAATATTGGAAGGACAAAAGGAGGCCACACCGCCGCTACCACTTTTCATGCAAGAATCGATGTTGTCTAGGGGGAATGCTCCGAGAGCTAACAACCCACAGCCGCAAGGCTCGAGATACGAGTTCAAGTGCTGAAGGAAATTATCAGTTGGTGCATTTATAAAGTTGTTATAGTTTTCGTGTTTTTTAACTATTTTTATATCAGATATGGAAGGCATTTATGAACCCGCCGGTATGAGCTTCGAGCTCTTTGAGACCGTCTGTTTAGAACAGAGGATGGCAGAAGTATATAGAGAGGCAAATATTGGAGGGACAAAAGGAGGCCACACCGCCGCTACCACTTTTCTTGCAAGAATCGATGTTGTCTAGGGAGAATGCTCCGAGAGCTAATAACCCACAGCCGCAAGGCTCGAGATACGAGTTCAAGTGCTGAAGGAAATTATCAGTTGGTGCATTTATAAAGTTGTTATAGTTTTCGTGTTTTTTAACTATTTTTATATCAGATATGGAAGGCATTTATGAACCCGCCGGTATGAGCTTCGAGCTATTTGAGACCATCTGTTTAGAACAGAGGATGGCAGAAGTATATAAAGAGGCAAGTATTGGAGGGACAAAAGGAGGCCACATCGCTGCTACCACTTGTCTTGCAAGAATCGATGCTGTCTAGGGGGAATGCTCCGAGAGCTAACAACCCACAGCCGCAAGGCTCGAGATACGAGTTCAAGTGCTGATGGAAATTACCAGTTGGTGCGTTCATAAAGTTATAGTTTTCGTGTTTTTTAATTATTTTTATATCAGATATGGAAGGCATTTATGAACCCGCGGGTATGAGCTTCGAGCTCTTTGAGACCGCCTGTTTAGAACAGAGGATGGCAGAAGTATATAGAGAGGGACTTATTGGAGGGACAAAAGGAGGCCACACCGCCGCTACCACTTTTCTTGCAAGAATCGATGTTGTCTAGGGGGAATGCTCCGAAATTTCAGTTGGTGCATTTATAAAGTTGTTATAGTTTTCGTGTTCTTTAACTATTTTTATATCAGATATGGAAGGCATTTATGAACCCGCCGGTATGAGCTTCGAGCTCTTTGAGACCGTCTGTTTAGAACAGAGGATGGCAGAAGTATATAGAGAGGCAAATATTGGAGGGACAAAAGGAGGCCACACCGCCGCTACCACTTTTCTTGCAAGAATCGATGTTGTCTAGGGGGAATGCTCCGAGAGCTAACAACCCACAGCCGCAAGGCTCGAGATACGAGTTCAAGTGCTGATGGAAATTACCAGTTGGTGCATTCATAAAGTTGTTATAGTTTTCGTGTTTTTTAATTATTTTTATATCAGATATGGAAGGCATTTATGAACCCGCCGGTATGAGCTTCGAGCTATTTGAGACCATCTGTTTAGAACAGAGGATGGCAGAAGTATATAGAGAGGCAAATACTGGAGGGACAAAAGGAGGCCACACCGCCGCTACCACTTTTCTTGCAAGAATCGATGTTGTCTAGGGGGAATGCTCCGAGAGCTAACAACCCACAGCCGCAAGGCTCGAGATACGAGTTCAAGTGCTGAAGGAAATTATCAGTTGGTGCATTTATAAAGTTGTTATAGTTTTCGTGTTTTTTAACTATTTTTATATCAGATATGGAAGGCATTTATGAACCCGCCGGTATGAGCTTCGAGCTCTTTGAGACCGTCTGTTTAGAACAGAGAAGTATATAGAAAGGCAAATATTGAAGGGACAAAAGGAGGCCACACCGCCGCTACCACTTTTCTTGCAAGAATCGATGTTGTCTAGAGGGAATGCTCAGAGAGCTAACAACCCACAGCCGGAAGGCTCGAGATACGAGTTCAAGTGCTGATGGAAATTACCAGTTGGTGCATTCATAAAGTTGTTATAGTTTTCGTGTTTTTTAATTATTTTTATATCAGATATGGAAGGCATTTATGAACCCGCGGGTATGAGCTTCGAGCTCTTTGAGACCGTCTGTTTAGAACAGAGGATGGCAGAAGTATATAGAGAGGGACTTATTGGAGGGACAAAAGGAGGCCACACCGCCACTACCACTTTTCTTGCAAGAATCGATGTTGTCTAGGGGGAATGCTCCGAGAGCTAACAACCCACAGCCGCAAGGCTCGAGATACGAGTTCAAGTGCTGAAGGAAATTATCAGTTGGTGCGTTTATAAAGTTGTTATAGTTTTCGTGTTTTTTAACTATTTTTATATCAGATATGGAAGGCATTTATGAACCCGCCGGTATGAGCTTCGAGCTCTTTGAGACCGTCTGTTTAGAACAGAGGATGGCAGAAGTATATAGAGAGGGACTTATTGGAGGGACAAAAGGAGGCCACACCGCCGCTACCACTTTTTTGCAAGAATCGATGTTGTCTAGAGGGAATGCTCCGAGAGCTAACAACCCACAGCCGCAAGGCTCGAGATACGAGTTCAAGTGCTGATGGAAATTACCAGTTGGTGCATTTATAAAGTTGTTATAGTTTTCGTGTTTTTTAATTATTTTTATATCAGATATGGAAGGCATTTATGAACCCGCCGGTATGAGCTTCGAGCTCTTTGAGACCGTCTGTTTAGAACAGAGGATGGCAGAAGTATATAGAGAGGCAAATATTGGAGGGGCAAAAGGAGGCCACACCGCCGCTACCACTTTTTTTGCAAGAATCGATGTTGTCTAGAGTGAATGCACCGAGAGCTAACAACCCACAGCCGCAAGGCTCGAGATACGAGTTCAAGTGCTGAAGGAAATTATCAGTTGGTGCATTTATAAAGTTGTTATAGTTTTCGTGTTTTTTAACTATTTTTATATCAGATATGGAAGGCATTTATGAACCCGCCGGTATGAGCTTCGAGCTCTTTGAGGCCGTCTGTTTAGAACAGAGGATGGCAGAAGTATATAGAGAGGCAAATATTGGAGGGACAAAGGAGGCCACACCGCCGCTACCACTTTTCTTGCAAGAATCGATGTTGTCTAGAGGGAATGCTCCGAGAGCTAACAACCCACAGCCGCAAGGCTCGAGGTACGAGTTCAAGTGCTGATGGAAATTACCAGTTGGTGCATTTATAAAGTTGTTATAGTTTTCGTGTTTTTTTATCATTTTTATATCAGATATGGAAGGCATTTATGAACCCGCCGGTATGAGCTTCGACCTTTTTGAGACCGTCTGTTTAAAACAGAAGTATATAGAAAGTGGACCATAGAAAGCCTTATTTCAGATTTTGAAATTTTAGATGTGTCTCTTGACGAACTTCGACCAATAATGGAATTGATAGAACCGCCTACCTCACCAGGAATATGTAAGCCAGAGCAGAATATGGCTTCCCACTGACAATGCTCGACTTCCGCATGATAATAATAGATTATTTAAATCGAAATTGCAATGTCATATTTATATTTCCCAACAATTTTCCTGGAAAAGATTGGTGCTACAATTTTTTGGAACGATACAATGACTCCATAACACAAAGAATGTGTAAAAATATTAAAGGAGCTAGGGCACGAACAACAGAAAAAAACTATTTGGGTTTATCTTGAAAATTTGGAAATAAATTTACAGGATGTTCCACCACAAAATATGCTGAATTACGATGAATCTAATTTTACTGACAATCCTGGATTTAAAAAATGCGTCTTCAAACGCGGTACAAAGTGTCCAGAAGAATAATGAACAGCACCAAAACGGCAATCTTAGTAATGTTGCCGGTCTTCAAACGAGGTACAAAGTATCCAGAAGGATAATGAACAGCACCAAAACAGCAATCTTAGTAATGTAGCCGCCTCAGCATCTCGAGAATGTTTATCTCCTTATATAGTTATGAAGCTGATCGTCTTTATGACAAATGGTGCATTGGTGGTACACCTAACACACGCTACAACAGAACGAAATCGGGCTGGTTTGACGGCGATACTTTTTTAATTGGTAGTAGTCCCTTGAACTTAAAAAAATAATGGAACAAAACTCATGATTGGGGACAACTTATCATCGCATCTAAATGTTGATATTTTGATTGCCTGTCAGAAAATGAACACATCTCATTTTATTTGCCGCCAAATTCCACCCACTTGACGCAACCTTTGGATGTGAGTTTTTTCAGATCGCTCAAAGCAACATGGAGATCTGTACTTACAAATTATCAAATTCAAAACCGTAAAGAAACCAGTTTAAATAAAGTGTCTTCCCACCTTTGCTTGCAAAGTCTTATACAAATCGATTTGAAGTGTAAAAATATCATAAAAATGCTTTTAAGGCAACAGGAATTTACTCGTTGAACAAGGCAAAAATCGATATATTACCGAAACCAAAGTGGAAAATATTAAAAATAACATCAGTAGTAGCTTATTAGATTATCTACTGAAAACGAGAAGTCCCCTTCAAATGGTTTCCAAGAAGACAGGGAAGAAAATACTGTAAGTCGATTAGCTTTAAGAATATACAACTGCCTAATGAATCCAAACCTACCAAAAAAAACTGCAACTTCCAACGTTGCGAAAGTCAATTCCAATATAGATGAGGAACTGATACTGATTGATTACTTATCAACGTTGCCATCAACGTAAATAACTTCCAAAATGAATAATTTAAATATGAATACCCGCGATAACAACAGCTCCCCGAGAATGACAAAACTCTGTGCAAAACGCCAGACATGTCGAAGCTCAACTTCCAGCCACCACACGTGGAATTGGATTCTCTATCAATGATGCTTTTGAAGAAGCACGCAGTTATGCCAGCAGCCGCAGACAACTCTGAGGTTGATATCCACTGTGCATATCGTGTAGCTCTCCTGCAGTTTGCAGTCCAACAGCAACAAGCTGATCTCCTAGAGAGACATCCCAAAGGATGGAGCCGACACTCCCAACACATTCACCAGTGTCGCCACAGTGATTGAGAGTTTTGGATGCATTCGTTTTAGCAATAAAACCTATCGTACCTTTCAACCTCCTCATCTACCTGAAATCCTGGGTGAAAGAGTATTAGCAAGAGGCCGCCGAAGGCAAATCATCGTCGACGATGTTGACATTATGCTACCAAATCCTTATGCAGTGACCAGTGTTTATGGGACGGCCAGGTCCCAGTACAACAAAGAAGATATTTCATTGCAAATAATTCTATTCCTGGTGCAGCGTTTCAAGGCGACCTAATTACAAATGCTGACTACATTATGCCTTCTCATTACTTCGAGAACCAACTTTATGTGCGCGACTTACATCGATAGAGAAACTTCATCGGTGCTTGTGCACGTAGAATGGCAATTCTCATCCGGCCACCGGCCATTATCATTCAACGGTGAAGCTCTATCTGGCCGCTATGGTCTCAATACCGTATCCTAGCTCATCTAACATTAACAATGTAGCCACAATCTATCCAGGGCTGTTCCGTGGCATGTGCTTCGATGTGCTAACAAAGCAGCAAATACTACTTTGAATTTACTGTCTCGTTGGTGAAGAACCGCCTCCTAGTAACGAAGTTCAATTGGAGAGACGACCAAGGTCTAATATTATATACCATAACATCTCTCTCGTAAGTGGGTAAAGTCGGGGCAAGAATTCAGGCGATGCACGTCACGAGTGACGTAATTGAAAACATTTCAATGCCAACATAATTTTAAAGTTTTAATTACATTAAAAAGAGTAATTCTTGACACCAAATTATTAAGCTTTTTTTAGAAATAAGGACAGTTCAATGTGGCTTCATAATCCTTAGCATTATTGTCTTATTTTTAGAAATAGAAGTTAATTAAATCGTTAGCAACGTTTCCAAAAAAATGCAAACTGGGGAAGCTTTAGGTAGCCCTAAAAGAACTGGACCAACAACAAAGCCTGTATGCGACATTGATAACTTTGACCAAGCAGCAATTCGAAATGTTATTGATGAAATGTACAGAAACAGTGAGTATTTATTAAAACAACGTATGGAAAATTTATTAAAGTATTTATTATTGTTTTCGAACAACATATTACCAGACAATCGCTTTTAGAGCTGTTGATTGAACGGGACATTTACAAAGGAAGTTTGAGTAGCTTGGGAAAAATACTGAAAAAAATAGGTTTCAAATTTCTAAAAGATAATCCACGTAGAGGATTAATGGAACTGTCAAATATTCCTGAAGATATAGAAGAAAAAAAGTTTGATCCAAACACTTAAAATTAGCTAGAGAGAAAAAATATAAAGCAGTAATTATAAAAAATAAATTAGTAATAAATGGCGAAGCGTACACTAGCGAAGACCTAAAAAATATCGAGGATGAAAACACACCACACTCCTAGCTCAATTTGTTCCACGCCGCCCTGAGAGTAACAGCGCCCCAACTTCCCCTTCGGTAAAACATATTACTGAAGCGAGCAATTGTAAAAGAAACGATAAAGAGGAAGTCACAAAGGAAAGCACAAACAAAGAAGCCAAGAACGTGTTACGGACCTCTAGCGTATGCGACCCACCATACGCTTTAGCGTTTTGTGGGCCGCATTATAACAACTGCTACACGTCCGAAACACATTTCGCTATTCTCCACGGGAGGGCGACACGTGAACAGCAAAGAGAAACGGAAACCGGGTAGGCAACCATTTGTGCCGGCGTGTTAATTAGTTGGGAATTCTTCCAACCTCGGTTTTATCCAAGGCATCCTCATGGATTTTAGAATAATCAACTCAAGAAAATGTCCTCAATCTGTTGTTCCGTTTAGCGGAATATTTTGTGTTTGTGAGTAAATTTTATTTGCGGAAGCAGGATATTAAATTACACAAGGTAAGCTAACCTCTTCACGCCATCTTGCCCGTTCTCTACCCACGTGTTTCGCAAATTTACAGGCTTTCCTTTGGAAATACAGTGTCAACTTAAAAGGCGGACTCGACCCCATTTATCCGACTGTGGCTTCCAGGAGTTTTGGTGGATTGTTCCCTCATCAGTGAGGTAAATGTTTCATTTGTAGGTTATGTCAGAATTGCTCAATTAAGCACGCTTCACGTGCATTTCTGACTTTGTAAATTTAAATCGTGATATCTTTAGGGTTCCACGGACGGGGCTTCTACATACGTCAGTGAAGTTCAACGGACGGGGCATCCACACACAGTGGAAGGTTCCAGGGCTGGTGAGGCTACAATCAACCCCATCCTTGGGTCCATTTCTTGTGTCCCGAAGACATCTCCGTAGGGCTACAGGTTCTTCCACGTCCGGACTCGGTATCGTACCACCCTAAATAAGTGTGTTGTGTTATTTTTTTTTTTTACTTACCGGGGACCACCTTCAGTGGTTCGGCTGGATGTCAATTCATAATTTGCATTTTTAACTTGTACATATTTACAGATTTTATGTATTTACATATATTTAAGGAGGTTCTTTAAATGAGACCTTTGTAGCAGTATTTATGAGCAATTCATGATCATATTGTAAACCGATGTGTAGCTACACGAGGCATTTTATGAATGTTGTAACGTGAATCGTGAAATTGGCCACAACTTTGAACATCGCCAGGTTACATGCTGGAGAACCAATATCTGTAAATTGAATAAAATAGTGCCTTTCATTTTTAAAGAAAGTGTCATTACCACTACATATGGAAAACCTCAGTGAGTTGTTAAGTAAGTAAACTAATAATTTATCATAGTTTATGTAAGTTTGGGCTTAACGCCCTGAGATAGTCTGAGCTAGAGAAATTTTATCGTAGGCACGTACATCACTTTCCGGGTAAGTCAGTGCCTACGGTATCTGCTACGCTATAGTAGCCCAAGTGATTTCGTTACGTAATATCTGATAATCATTAAGATCCAACGTATCTATTTGTTCATGTACGTGAAACTCGTAGCAAACGAAAATAAGAATAACAAGCAAACCCGACAACCAATAGCCAATGTAGAGCCAATAGGTACAAGATCCACCAAGAAAAGCGTTAGTGAGGCGGACAAAACTGTGCCATCACCTCTAGCCAAAAAAAGAAAGAAAACAGGGAAAAAAAAATTATCTTATATTTTTTTATATCTTAATATCTTTATATTATTGAACTACCTGCTTAAATAAATATTCCTTTATAATGGACCCATACATAAGAGATTTAACATACACACAAATTGAAACATATATTAAATATTGCTGACTACTGCTCGATCGCATCAAAGAAAAGCCAATCCCTTAAAATTCTCCATAATAACACTCGAAGCATAGCCAAAAATAATGATGAACTTGATATCTTTCTAACACAACTTGATCACTCATATGACATTTTGGTACTGGCCGAAACTCATAAAATCCATAATTTAAATTTATTCAGAAAACCTACCTATGACTTATTATACAATAATGGTGTTATAAATAAAAATGACGGGGTAGTTGTTTACATAAAAAATTCTCTAGACTATGATCATAGTATTATTAATTTATTATTATATTATTAACACAAATGTTTTAAATATAAAAACAACTTACGGGGGAAAATCGATAAATATATTAGCTGTGTACCGTTCTCCATCTATTAGTCCATATCTTTTCAACAATGATCTCAAACTATATTTAAATAATAACAAACACCAATTAGCAGACATAAATATTTTAATAGGAGATATGAATATAAACATAAATTCTGAATTGGACTATGTGCAGGAGTATTTGAATATATTAAGTGAAGAAAACTATATATCCTTTATAAATAAAACCACTCGAGAAGAAAATAAAAGCAAATCTTGCATCGATCACATATTTATTAAAAGTAGAGAGCACCATTCAAAATTCACACCTATAATTTTCGACACGAAAATAACCGATCATTACCCTATAACAGTACTCTATGAATCAAAATTACCGCAAACTAAGAAACATGACACACACTTTAAAAAGTATATTGATTACAATAAATTGAAAAATAATTTAAAACACCTAGATTGGCAAGATCTCTATGAAACTGCCGAACCTAATGTAGCCACTAAGTTGTTTATAAATAAACTAGAAAATAATATTGAACAGTGCACCAAAATAGTTAAAATAAAAAAAATTGAAATTAAAAAAATCCCTGGATTACTGCAGCGATAATAAACTTAATTAAACTATAAACTTATTATAAAAATAAAATTTATGAAAACAGAAATAGCTCGAAAAAACTATGGACGTCGGTTAAAAATGTGTGTAATGAAACAAAAAAATCTAACAGCATAAAACAAATTATACTAGAGGACGGCACGATATTAACTAACAAGGTTAAAATTGCTAATAACTTTGTGAAGCACTACACTAATGTAGGCAAGAATTTAGCTGGGAAAATAAAAAAGACAACTAACCCAAATCTCGACGTAGGAAACAAAGGTAATTCAATTTATATATTTCCAACCAACGCATTTGAAATTAGGGAAACCATTACACAACTAAAATCAGGAAGAGCACCAGGTAAAGATGGAATCACTGCAGATACACTAAAAAAAATCAAAGATATAATATCGGAGCCCTTAGCCTACTTGATAAATACAATTATAGAAAAGGGAGAATGCCCGAGTGAATTTAAAATAGGATTAATAACACCCCTCTTCAAAAACGGCGATAAGACGAAAGCAGTAAATTATAGACCCATATCTCTAATATCCACACTCGCAAAAGTCTTTGAAAAAATCATTAAAATAAAATTAGATAATTTCCTTAATAAATATAAAATCCTATCTAACAAGCAATTCGGATTTAGAAATAAAATGTCAACAGAAGATGCAATAGCTTATTTAACAAATACCCTCTATCAATCCTTAGATAACAAACAACTTACGCTATGTATCTTTATTGACTTAGAAAAAGCCTTCGATTCGGTCAGCCATGTACTGTTATTAGAAAAACTGAAAAATATTGGCATTAGGGGCACTGCATTTAAACTTATGGAAAGTTACTTATCCAACCGAAGGCAGTACGTTAAAATTGACGGGATCATAAGCGACTCGAGAGAGATTGAATACGGCGTTCCCCAAGGCACGGTTTTGGGTCCTTTATTATTTAATATTTACATCAACGATCTATTAAACTTACCACCTAAAGGAAAGATATTGAGTTTTGCAGACGATACTGCAATTATATATGTTGCCGATACGTGGCAGGAATTAAAAAATATGGCAGACAGCTTTTAAATTAATCAAACAATGGTTTGACTATAATCTACTCACTATAAATAAGAGCAAAACTAAATATCTCCCCTTTACATCCTACCAGAACAATCTTCCCAACCTTAGTTCTTTAAATATAAACCTAGAAAATGATATTAATATGAAGATCGAGGAGGCTGATTTTGTTAAATACCTGGGAATAATTGTGGATAAACACCTTAGGTGGAACCTACAAATAAATCCCATTATAAAAAACTAAGATCTTTACTTTCAATTTTTAAGTACCTTAAACAATTTCTAAATCTAAAGGAACTTAATATATTGTATTACTCCTTAGTGCAATCACAATTAACATATGATATAATTGGTTGGGGAGGTGTGAGTAATAATTTCTTAAAAAACTTAAATGTATTACAAAAATGGATTCTTAAAATCATCTACGCGAAAAATATTACATATAACACTGACAAATTATACGAAGAAATAAAAAAAATGGATGTGAGACAGCTTTTTTGTGAAAAAATATTATTAAACTTATACAAGAATGGAGATCATGTCACATATACAGACCATATTTATAATACACGAAACAAAAATATTTTAACAAATAAACCCAAAATTAGTAAAACAGTGGGCCAGAGAGAAATCACACATTTATTGGCTTAAAAATCTATGATATCCTACCGCCCGAAATAAAAAATATAACATCATTAAAGCTCTATAAGAAAAACGTTAGATTATGGATTCAAAATACCCCTAGACTAGTAATATATCAATTAATTGATCTTAAAAATACATATTAATAGCTAAACTTACTTATGGGAAAAACAGTAATAATGAAAAAATTTAGATTAATCATTACAAGGGAATATTTTATTTTATTTTGTTTATTTATTCTATATTATTTAATTCATGTCATATCGCATTGATCTTTCATTATAATTTTAGAATTTAAAAGAAGAAACCCATGTAACACCAGTTAGATAATTTTAGGACAACTCCACTGTCAAGTACTTAGTACTTTTACGGAGCTGACCTAAATATTGACTCATCCCCTTCTTGTACTACACTAAATATGCACCACTTTCTTCTGCCAACTTTTCATATAAAATTAATGTTAAATTAATTCTTACCTCGAAATCAAGTACTCTGTACTTCCGCGAGGCTTTCCCCGTTTATTTACGATGTATTGTTCGTATTTTTATTCTACTGTATTTTACTCTATACTTTTATTTTATACTTAATATTTTACTTATGTTATTTGAATCTAAATGTAAACAAACTTATTATTATTATATTAAAATATTGTTTTCAGCCGCGTCACTTTTTTGCAGAAATATGTAAAAAATATTTCATTGGGTACCCTTGACAATTTGTGTATTTAGATGAGACGTGGATCTTTGAGTATGGTTTTGTACAAAGATCATGGCAAGATGGAAATAAAGATAGTGTGTAAATGTCTGTTTTTTTTTCATAAATGAGTTTTACATACAGGAGATTAAAAAAATGCATTTTTTTTGTACTTTACACGTACAATCACAGAAAAAATATACAATGTAGCTAAAGTTCGTTTCTGAAATGATAGGACCCTTATATATAATAAATTTATTAAATATAAACTTATTTATTATTAATGTAGAAATATATTTTTAGGTTTATTATACTTCATGCTGGAAATGAAAATGGTTTTATTCCTGGGGCATCATTATTATTTTCGTAATCAACAAAAAATCCTGATTATCATGGTGAGATGAACAAAACAAATTTTTTGAAATGGTTTGAACACCAGTTATTAAAACATTTAGAACAACCGTCATTAATAATCATGGATTAGTTATCACAGTAGTTTGGTGGATAAAATTCCAAATTCGAGTTGGACAAAAGTCGATATTATATCCTGGCTACAAAACAGAAATATTGATAATGAAGAAGGAATGCTTAAAGTACAATTACTTGAGTTGGTGGCACAGTAAGTTATTTATTATATATTTATAGATTTAGTGCGAGTACATAAAAAGTGCACTGCCTTTTAACTCTTGTGGGTAGGGGAGGGTGGGCCACTATGGGTCGTGTTCCACAATGAGTCACTGCCCTTATCAACTTCCTGAAGTGTACTAAGTAAGTGGCGCCCGGGTGCCCGGTGTTAGAACTACTAGATACACGTTTTAACGAACAGTTTGTTGTGTTGATTCGAACTTCCCTCATTTTATGAGCAAAAGTGTATAGTGACATCTCAAAAGTAAAACTTTCCAATCTGCCAAGTTTATTTTTCATATTTTTTTGGTGTAAGTATTTTTAATTTCAATGATATCACAGAATACTCATATTATATGGGATATAAAAACATGTGTTTATTAAGGTGAATGATATTTTAGGTTAGCTCAAATCAGTTTGTTTACAAAAATATGCATGTGGTCCACAATGGGTCTTATTTTTTGGGCCACAATGGGTCACTGCAAAATTCATTAAATTGTGCTACTTAAATTATTTCTTTATAGCTTTTACACAAAATGTCACGCAATCGAAAACGAAAGACAACAAAGGGATCTTTTACGGAAGATTTAATGAGAAGTGCTGTTAATTTGGTTATAACAGAAGGCTTTTCCATTCGACAAGCTTCAGAGCGAACTGGCGTTAAATTTTCAACGCTTCAACGGTAAGTCATTAAATTCCTTATATTTTTTGTATTTGATTTTTAATTTTGTCAAGGTAGATATGTTAAAAAGGAAAAAACCAAATCAGAAGGAGAAACTATCCGAATGGTGCCTAATTATGCCTGCCGCCAAATATTTACTGCCGAACAGGAAAAATCTTTGCAAGACTACCTTATTCAGTGTTCAGCCATGTGTTACGGAAAATCAACCAGAGATTTGAGGGATCTGGCCTATGAAATGGTGATCATTAATAAGATCAATGTTCCTGACAGCTGGCATCGAGATAAAAAATCAGGAGTAGAGTGGATGCGTTCGTTTCTAAAAAGAAATAATTTAAGTCTAAGAACCCCAGAAGGTTGTTCTCTGTTCCGCATGACATCTTTTAACAAGCATAACGTTGACCTCTTTTTCGCAAATTTGGAAAGCCTGTATAAACGGGAGGAAACTTTTGCTAATGGAATTAGGGTGTGGAATTTAGATGAGACAGGAACTACGACCGTTCAGGCATCCAGTAAAATTATCGCAAAAAAGGTGTAAAACAGGTTAACGCAGCAACTAGCCAAGAACGTGGTACGTTAGTAACAACCTGTATGGCCATTAGTGCCATGGGTTCATTTATTCCTCCTATAATGATCTTTCCAAGAAAAAACTATAAGTCACACATGATCAACGGAGCCCCTGTTGGTACCCTAGGTTTAGCCAACCCCAGTGGTTGGATGACTTCGGATCTTTTCCCTCAAGTTATTCAACATTTTATAAAATTTACGTCAGCGTCGAAAGAAAACCCATGTTTGCTGATATTAGACAATCATGAGAGCCATCTTTCAATTAATGCTCTTGACTTAGCAAAATCCAACGGAATCACGATACTGACATTACCACCACACAGTAGTCATAGGATGCAGCCTCTAGACGTCTCAGTATATGGGCCATTTAAAACTTATTACAACCAAGCACTTCAAGCATGGTTGTTGGCGCATCCAGGAGTCCCACTTTCCATCTATGATGTAGCACCCTGCGTAGGACAGGCGTTTAACAAAGCATTAGTGCCCACAAATATTACTAAGGGTTTCCAGCGTTCAGCAATTTTTCCTTTTGACAAAACAATATTTTCTGAAGACGATTTTTTGTGTAGCTCTGTAACTGATAGGGAAAACCCCACAGATATTCAAAATTCTAAGGCGGGGTCATCCAACGTTTCTGATCCTGATACATCCACAAATATCTCCTCAGTTTTTGAAAGTGACAAAGCCGGACCTAGTACGGAAACACCGTCTACTCCCCCCACTTCATTTAATTCGGAATCCCAAAGGGAAAAATTTGTAAGTCCTGCAGAATTTAAAGGTTTTCCAAAGGCAAAACCAAGAAAACTAAACCGAAAACCCCGTGAAAAAGGTACAAGCATTATTGCAACCAGCACTCCTGAAAAATTAAAATTAGAGGAAAAGGCTGAAAAGAGAAGAGCAAGCAAAGCAAAGCAAATGAAACCAAAGAAACCTAGAATTATTGAATCAGATGAAGAGGAAGAAGTAGAAGACAAAAGTCTGTCGTCCGGTTCTATAAATGAGAGTTCCGATTCTTCTGATGAATTCGAAGAGGACATCACATTACAGTTCTTTAATGGAAAACTACAGAGACCATTTAAAAAAGATGAATATGTCCTGGTCGAATTCACTGATAAGAACAAATTTTATTATGTTGGTCAATATACCGGAGTTCTGGCAGAGGATAGTGCTTATGAAATTAATTTCCTGCGCCGTAATTTCAAATTAGATCATGCCTTCTACTTCCCCAATATCCCAGATGTTGCGGATGTACCAGAAATAGACATAAAATTGATATTACCTGCTCCAAAGAGTATTGGTGGTACAAAAAGGATGCAAAATAGGATTATATTTGATACTTGTTTTTCAAACATTGATGTACGTTGAGCCATAATTATTTTATAATTTCTCATTTTTTAAATAAAAGCCTTTTTTAAAAATTTGTAATCATTTTTTAGGTCATTCCTAGGTAGTGGCCCATGTGATAACCCATTGTGTCCCATGAGTGGTCTACAATGGGTCAAAAATTTGTTTTTGCAATTTTATTTTTCAATTTTTTTCGGTACAATATATTTACGAATGAAACTTCAGGTATTGTTGTCAATGAGTTTAACTTTAGATTCCATCCACTCATAAGTGAAAATATTTTCGGAAAAAAATTACAAAAATTAAAAAGTGAAAATTGACCCATTGTGGCCCACCCTCCCCTACGTATGTACACTCGACTCGATATCATAACTAATTTTATCAGATACTTCTGGTTATTTTCATTTATTAATATCAAGAGTCCAGGAACAGAAATTGTAATTTGTAGTAATAATATTGTCTTCCTATACTCTTCTAATACCCATATGAATTTATATTTATGTATTAACAAACCTTATTTTTATAGAAACAAACCGCCCAAGGAATATGAAGCTGATAAGCAGGCACAACAATACGGTCATGAGGTCCTCAGACTTCCACCATATCATTGTATGTTCCAGCCAATTGAAAAAGTTTGGGGCATAGCAAAAACATATTATAATAAATATATTGGGAGAGATGGTAATGGTGTGGAAAAAGTGATAAATATGTGGACGGAAGCATTAGATACTATTACCCCAGAAATTTGGTCAAACACTATTAAAAACACAAATAAGGAAATACAAAAATATCGGGACAGGGAAGTGGCTTTTGACAGAGAAGATATTATCCATCCCATTATTATTAATTTAAATGGATCCGATACAGACGACAGTTCAGACGAAGAAGAAAATATGTGAATGGTTTCAATTTGCTTAAATATGTAAATGTTTTTTCTCTTATCAAGAATAGTAAATAACTAAAAAATGTATAATTGTTTAATATCGTAGTAATTTTATTTAATTAGCAGAATTTAATTATAATTATGATTGTACTATATATATATTATAAAACTCATTGTCCAATTATTCAATAAAGTTCATTTGAAAAATTATTTATAATCTATTTTTATTCCAACTAATCGAATTTTGATAGATTTTTGTTATATGTATTGTGGGCTGCAGACGTTGCAGTTATCACAGGCATAGCATAAAGCTTTATGCTGTCACAATTTATCATTTAAATGATACATTTTCAGTTGTGGCAATACAATTTGCATGTGACCTGAATTGGGGGTTGCAGCTATTTCAGATGCAGTCGCTTTGATTGACTTCAATTATCTTCATATAATTATAGTAATTTTGTCGATCTGTGACGTGCATCACCTGAATTCTTGCCCCGACTATATCACCCAAGTGTCGCCAATTTTACCTGAACCGATGATTAATCCATGCTTTTACGATTTCTCGAAAATATGGACTAGACCCGGTTATTTTGACACCTACGCTTTGTGTGGAGCTTTATGCATTATTCAATTCGTGAGCACCACCACTTTCGTGGATGCAATTTCGTTATTTATGACATAGAACCCTACATGTAGAATCAGACACGGGACAGGTAGAGACGTCTGAAAATCCGGAAAAAGCAGCTGCTAAGAAACCAGCGGCTAAAAAAGCAGCAGCTAGAAAATCCGCCAAGGAATCGGTAGATAAAAGTAAATCGTCAGAGGGCGGTGCGTTCAAGCAATCGGCTTGATCGAGCGCATCGTTACAAGAGCGAGAAACCCGCTGTGAAGTTTGGAGCTTCACTTGGCAATACTACGTTAGAACCAGCCTGTTGTTCGAATGTGGTTTTGTCGGTATGAGAACTCCGTAAACGAGCTCCGGTTTTAAATCAGAATGATTGATTCGGAACCGGAGTTGCTCTCTCAAATAAACGATCAGTCTGTATATCCTAATTTCATATAATTTTTGGAAATAGCCGCTAGAGAGGGGGATGAAATACTGAAAAAGCATGCGGATTCGTTAAAACGGCAAGCGGATATGATAGACGCTCGTGCTAATAAAATTAGGAGCGTCGTAAAGCCTTTGAGGACTGCTAAAAGGTTGTATGAAATAAGAAAGAGGCTGGGGATAAAGTGAGTGCATTAACATACCTACTGCAGAAAGGTGCTTTTTATTGTATTTTATGAAAAATATGAAATGTTATGTATATAAATAAAGTAGTATTAGGTTATAATTATGAAAAAAATATAAAAAAATTTAATATAAAAATTATTTTTAAGTTCAGATTAAGAATTGTAATGGATTAAAATAAAAGTAGTGTAAGCAATTATTGTAATTTAAGTTTTATGAAAAAATAAAATAAAATAATTGTAATGGATTGAAAATAAAAATCAATTGTAATTTAAGTTATTTATGTATGAACAAATAATTTTACGAATAAATGATTTTACAGAAAAAGATTTTTTTATTTATTAATTGGTGTAAAATGTTAAATATAAGACATGTATGAACAAATAATTTTATGAATAAATGATTTTAACATTGCACCATAACAGAATTAATAACACTAACTTTTCTAATCAGCCTGTGAGCGAAGATCCCCAGAGTGCTTCCACCTCTCCTCAAGGTGACTATTTTCATCACAAGTTGAATAAATATTTGTTATTTGTGACAATAATGAAGTTGTACCTACCTAATACGTACCTCATTCTTCCCTATATTGCAAGCTATATTGACGTCAATCAAAATCAAGAAGAAAGTATCAACAATCAATCGGCATCTGCAAATGAGCACAATGTTGACCTCAATATGGCATTAACTAACGACTTGGACATTTCTATGCTTACTACCGACATCGATCTCCAACACGTTGAAGGTGATTACTATTTCGCACAATAAGTTGCATAATTTTGGAAGAAGCCTTTATTGAACACAATAATTTATAATTATTTTGCTTTCGACAGATGAGCAAGCTTTCACATATCATCCCCTTCAAGTAGTATCAGCTGAAGAGAACCCTGGGTTACCAGAGAGTAGAAAAGCAAACCTGCCGGTAAGCCAAGACCTTCCAAAGCAAACGAGTTGCAGTTCCAAAACTCTTGAGAGTAAGAAAAAACTCAATCAAGTAGATAAATCAATGATAGCATCTTGAAAACATTATTGTGTTAACATAATGATTTTTTTTAGCAAACAGGAAACAAGAATAAACTCCACTCCAGGCTCGGATGATTCATCAAGCAGTTCTGATGGATCAACAACAGATTCTGACAATTCATCATCAACCTCATCCGTCCAGCAGCAAGTCATCTTCTCCTGTTGATGACAGTGACAAGGACCCAATCTACGTAAACGTTTCAGAAGATGAATCTACTGATTTTGATGAAGGGTCTATAGATGCAAGAAAGAAAAATACTAGAAAAAGGAAGCGAAATCTAGAAGGGTGGAAGAGAAACATCGCTAAAAAGTTGAGGAATAAAGGAGTAAAGAATATAAGTCTCTTAAGAAAGGTAAATTAAATGCACCTAAGAAAATCCTCCCTCCTTGCACAGATAAGTGTAGGCTTAAATGTACCACAAAGTCTGCTGAAGAAGACAGGCGCTATTTTTTTGAGGAATTCTGGAAACTAGGAAATTTGCAATATCAAAGAAACTTTGTTCTTGACCACATGAAGACAATCAAACCAATTTACAGGCAAGTAGTTGTAAATGGAAAAAAGAACGATCTGCAAACAAAGTCTATTATTTTACAAAAAATGATGAAGTTAAACAAGTATGCTTTACTTTTTTTAAAAATACCTTAGGCGTAAGTGAAACATTCGTTAGGATAGTAAAATCTAAAAGTGTAAATGGCCTTCTGGGTGAAGATTTGCGTGGGAAAAAGAAACACTCCAAAATTTCAGAAGATGTTAAGAACGATATGAGATCCCATCTGGCCACTATGCCAGCTGTAGAAAGTCATTACACTAGAGCTAATACAGAAAAAAGGTACATCGAGGGAGGAAAAACAGTGAGTGGTTTGTATACTGACTATGTTACAGCCTGTCCTGTAAGAAAGACTATGGTACACTTTCTATGTATCGACATCTGTTCAACTGCGAATTCAATATGTCCTTTTACATCCCAAAAAAGATCAATGCCTCGTGTGCCACACTTATAGGCAAGAAAAGAAAAAATTTCAGAGAAAATCTATGGCTCAAATAGTTTGTCAATCCCGGAATTACGAAAAATAGTTATGTTCGCCCATACATTTGGCAGGTGCGACACAACATCAGCATTTTATAATCAAGGCAAAATGAAATTTATGAATGCATTGAAAGATCCAATTTTGCGCCCCGAAGGTGAGATATTTTGTACTGTAAAAGCTTCCCCATGTGACCTATGCAAATTAGCTTTAAAAATAGTAAGTAGAGTATATGCAAAGAAAAATCCACCGATCGATGATTTTAACTCCATCCGATGGCAATATTTACAAACAAGAAAGAAAAATTTGAATGTCAACATGTTACTCTCAACTGAAAAGGCAATTCGAGAACACGCTTTAAGAGTGTATTTTCTATGTCAAGCATGGCTAGGAATTGAACTTAATAGTACTGAACGGGGCTGGATATTACGAAACGGGCGTTTGGAACAGAAATTTTCAGAAAAAGCATTGGTACCAGACTTTTTTTTTTTTTCAAGGACTACAACTGTGCTTGTAAAAGCGAATTTATCAAGCGGTGTAGTAGCGTGAAATTAGGTTTTTCTGCAAAAACTGTAAAGGTACCGAGTGTCAAAATTCTATGATAGAGGATGAACCTGACGTACCACCACCTGCAGAAACAGACGATAATTATGATTCAGATAATAGTTATTAAATCTCCAACAACAGATTGCAACCTTTCTAGTAAGCGCCTACGATTTTGTTGATGCGCTGTCACACCATGCCTGTCATACAAAATTTATAAAAACACTGTAATAACATATTTTTGTACCATGTCAATTGTAGATGAAATAAATTTTCACACCCTAGAAGGCAGAAAACAACCCCCGGTGGTGGTTACACAATCCTGGTCATCTACCACCTTCCTCAAAGAACCGCCTCCTACAAAATATTATTTTATTCCCAAAAAAAAATATTTTCTTTCCACCCCGTTGAAAGGTGAAAACAACCCCCGGGGATGGTTACACAACCCTGGTCACCTGCCACATTCCTCACAGAAACACCTGTAAAATATAAAAAAAATTTTACAAAGAAAATATCAATTTTCCAACCCCCTAGAGGGATGGAAGCCTGGTGTAGGGGTGGCTGAGGTCAAATCCCTCGGGGGACCCTCCGTTCTACTCGAGGGAATAAGTTAGTCGAAAGACTGGGGAAAATAAACGGGTTCTCGGAAAAGGGCACTTTGGGGGTGGTTTTTGGCCAATTTGAGGGGGTTGCCGAGGTGGAAAAATTGGTTTGACCCCGGGAATCGATTCAGTACCCTCGAAAACGGGTGTCTAGTCCGAATCGCAAACATCTGCTACTTCGTCCGACTCATTCCATAACCATACAGAAAAGTGGAAAAATATCACGACATTAGTAGTTTTACAGATGAAGAATTTAAATATACAGGGTGTCCCACGACGAACTGCGGCGATCAATATCTCGAAAAGTAGACATCGGAAAATTGGGGGCAACTCGGCTAAAATATTTTCAAGATGGTGGCACTTCCGATTATACCGGAAGTTGATACCAACTTGCTTATTTCAAATGGGACACCCTATATATTATTACATTTTTGGATTGTACGCAAAATTCTAGGCCGATTTTGTGTATCATGTCCTATACCTAGGTCTCTCCGTTTTTGAGATATTTCAATTTTTATGTCAAAAATGACGTTTGCGGGCCCTAAAAGAATTATCAATTTTTCCTATAAGGAATCCTTTATTATCTAATTTGGGTTCGATTCTTTGTTGAAAAAGACTTACTTCAATAGAGTTTTTATAATATTTTGATAAGTATTAATACAGTGTTCAAAAAATAAGAATAAAAATGAAATTGAGAAAACTGTCAAAAATCAATTTTTTCAAATGGAAACCCCCAATTTTTATAATCTTATCTTATTCGCCATTAAAAATAAGGGTAAGTTTGTATATGGATGTCTATTCCGAAAATTTTTAGTTTTCGAGATATTCCCAATTCAATATTTCTATATGGGTACTTTGTTATGGATATTAAGTTAAATTACTCTTAGTTGGCTATGACGGCGTTGAGTGCTAAACAAATGTATGTAGCTGTCACTTACCATTTGACAAGTATCAATTATCATGCCGGGGCGTTTAAAATATACGCACGAGGATTACTTAAATTTGTTTATAATCTATGGAGAATGTAACAAACTTTTATCAAGAACGTGTGAAATATTTGCTAATTGATATCCAGATAAACAAAAACCGTCTCCGAACAGTATTAAACGACTAATGGAGAATTTCAAAAATTTTGGCACCGTTAAGGCAACAGTTCATAAACTAAAACCAATTGTCGATGATGAAAATATCGAAATTGCTATTTTGGGGTATTTTGCGGCATATCCTATGACAAGTGGCCTTACAAACAGGAATCTCCAAGAACTCTATTCACAAAATTCTTTTGAAACGCAAATTCCATCCCTATTCCATTTCTATGGTTCAATACCTAAAGGACACCGATTTGGCCAGAAGAGTTCACTTTTGCGAATTTATTTTAACAATGTTACAAGGCGACTTTCGATATTTGGACAATATAATTTGGACTGACGAGGCAAAATTTACGAAAAATTGACTTTTCAACAGACATAATTCCCACTTTTGGTGTGATTCAAATTCCCATGCCGTGAAATTGCGAAATTATCAAGAAACCTGGCAATTTAATGTGTGCTGTGCTGTGAGAAATGATGGGAGTCGTAAAACTTAATTTTTATGAAGAAAACTTAAATGGTAATGAATTAATACTTAAATAGTTTCTGTTTTTCAAATTACGTATCAACTTTTTTTTAGGTGAAAGATATTTGAATATATTACGAGATTTAGATAATGAATATTTGAACAATTTACCGCCAGCTGAACATAGGCAAATATTTTACCAACACGATGGCGCGCCACCACACAGCAGCTTCATAGTTAACAACTTCTTGGAAGAAACTTTTTACGATAAGTGGATTGCTAACAATGGACCTTTTCTGTGGCCTCCCCGTTCTCCTGATCTATCTGTAATAGACTATTTTATATGGGGAACAATAAAAGATATGGTTTATTTTAATCCAGTCACAACAATGGAAGATTGTCAGGCAAGAGTAAGGAATGCTTTTGAAAGATTCTCAGTAGAGGAAGTTATCCGTAACTGGGTCTCTCCCCACCACTGACCTTGGCCTTGAACATGCTGTATTGGCGTTCAAGGTCACGGTGTATGCCTAGGTCCCCAGACTAGATACCGTGGCCTTGACTTTGAACGGCCGCAGTGCGTTTCGACTTCAAGGGTGCAGTGTTGCTCTTACCCAGAACGATCTCTTGCTGTGACCTTGGCCTTGGCTAATACTATTAGAGCGTGCAAGGATGGCGCTTCCTTCTTGCCACGCAACTTGACCTCTAAAATTACATCTGTTCAATACGTACACAGTAAAATGTGGTGGGGTTTGATATTTTGTGACGTAGTATACCTTTTCTATAAAAGAGTGAAAGGAGTTAATATGTGATCATTCTTAACGTCAAGTTCCTCGAGTAAAGAAGCAAAGATGTATTCTTGCAGTTTTTGTGGTGCAAGCTTCACTCGCAGTGACAATATGCGACATCATCAGAGGGAGGTATGTAACAGTTTAAATGGTAATGGGCTACCAGCAAAAAAAATTAAATTGAATTCGAACCCACCAACATCTGCAGTTTTGCAAATGTGTTACAGCTGTAATGTGACTTTAACAACAAACCAAATGAAGTCTCATAAAAGAACACTACAACACAGAACAAATTCATGCATACGTTTGATGGATGGTGTAGAAATTGTTCGAAGTGCTTTCAAATATAGAATTATAACTTACCGAGTGCACAGTGATAATGAGAAACTTGACTATATAATATTTTTCAACGAAATTCGACATAAAATATTGAATTTACTGGAAGAAATATTACTACTTTATAAAACTGTGAAAGTAAACATGGAGACGTTTGCCAGCTACATATTACAAGCACAAGAAATAGCTGAAATTAAATCGTTTAATACTTGAAATAAAATCTTGGATGAAGGTGTGGATTTAGGTAACGCCCTCGATACTTTTATAGATATGATGGTTACTCAAACTACTGAGTTCCAAGAGCGTGATTCTGGTATGTAAATATCTACTGGTGTGTGGAATAATAATTAAAAAAATTTTTTTTAGGGTGGGCTCTCGAACAAATAAAATTTGTTGAAATTAATATAAACAAGTACAGTCCAATGGGTGGCTCATCATACATCAAGTTACCAAAGTTCATCGAAAATAAAAAGGCCGTAGTGAATATAGAAAATCAGGACCAATACTGTTTTGCTTGGGCAGTCACTTGAGCATTGTATCCTGCAAATGGTGGTGCATCTCAGATGTCATATCCACATTATTCAAGAGTCTTAAATTTGACAGGTTTGAATTTTCCAATGAAATTGAGACATTTCAAAATTTGAGGAATTGAATAATATATCTATTAATGTGTATGGGTTAGAAAAGAAATTCGAGAATAATAAAGTAAAATATGATGTTGTCGGACCTTTGCGTTATTCTCACAAGAAACTACGTATTCATGTTAACTTATTATTAATTTCCGCGGAATGTGACGAAAACCACCATTGTAAATCGGATTTATCTGGATTAGTATCAAATCAAATATCCGCTCACGGACATAGAAAATATTTTTGTGATGGGTGTTTGCTGTATTTCTGTAATGAACGTCAGCTAATGTCGCACCAAAAAAAATGATTGTAACCATATTTACACTACAACACCATCGACACAATTTCGGGTTGATAAATATGGGAAACGGGTACCGGAAAATATATTAAAATTTGAACATTTTGAAAGACAAATGCAAGTACCATTTGTAGTCTATGCAGACTTTGAATCTATTTTGAAACCAATAAATACGTGTGAGCCAAATCCTGAGCACTCTTATACCAACAAAATGTTTATTCATGAACCTTACTCTTTCGCGTATTACATAAAATGTTCCTTTGATAATAGCATTTCTAGATAGATAATAGATATATGAAAAATCCCTACGTCCCCGCTTACAGCGATAGAATGAGAAAACTTTAACAATGCAACCATTTGTGGTATATGTGAGAAGCCTTTTGCAGAAGGTGATATAAAGGTGAAAGATCATTGCCACTTAACTGGTAAAATACGATTCGGTGCCGCACACTCCATCTGTAATTTAAATTATAAAGTACCAAATTTTGTACCCATCATATTTCACAACATGAGCTGATATGATATTCACCTATTTGTAAAAGAGTTATGCGCTCATAAAGATAAAGTGGACGTAATACCGCAAAAGAAGGAAAAATATATATCTTTTACGGAACACCTTTACATACATGATTACGTTACTGACAAGGGGGAAACAAAAAATAAATATTTGCACTTACGTTTCATCGATAGTTTTTAATTTGTCAGCATCGCTACAAAATTTAGGGGAAAATTTGAATAATAGTCAAATGGTTACAACGAAGAACTTTTTTAGTGATAATGCAACATTTATTTTAATGCGGCGGGTGTATTTTCATACAGTTTCGTAGATGATTTAGAGAAACCAAATAATCGGAGTCTACCCTCCAAGCTTGAATTCTATGACAGCCTAAATGAGACACATATATCAATAGTTACTGAGATATTATGAAAAAATAGGAAGAAAAATCGGAATGTTTAGGAATCTTTTCACATTTTGTTTAATAAAAAATTACGCCCATGTTTTCAAAGTAGCGCATAGTGAAATTATCATTTTCTATGATTTTTAGGAGCGATTAAGCCATACTACCCGATTTACCCAAACATATATGATTTTAAGCAGTTACCACTTGGGCTAAAGTAGAGTTATGAAAATTCAATTGAGAATGCTGAACACTAATATCAGTCAACTGTTTCATATTGATGTATTTTCTGATAAATTCAATATTCTTATTTGATTTCAATTAATTTCTTACTTGATAGATAGTAAAATTTATAAAATTCGCACTCATAAAAATAATTATTTGAACTAAGTATAGTTTATTTATGTCACTAACAATCTGTAAAATCTACTGAAAATTAGAGACAAAATTTTAATTGGTCACCTGCCGTGAATATCTTTAAATTTCAATTAAAACTAAATATAACGAATATTTATAATTTCGATATTGCTCTCATTGACAAGAATGGCAAGTTTGCTTTTTCTTTTAAGTAAAATGTTTTTTATTTTTCTGAATTTAATGTCAGTAGGGTTAAATAAAAAATTAAAGTGAACTATTAACATTATTATTTCCACTAATTTTTATTAAAGTAAACAGTTTATCACATAAAATTTAGTGTACTTTCCCGGCTAATTGGCCTAATAATAATCAGTACCTATCACAAGCTACTGTGAAGATCTTACGAGGAACGTGTCATAAATCTTAGCCCGTATAGGACTCCCGCTGTGCGGACGACTGAACTAGGGGGTCGTAAAGTGACCACAATGGTCTACCGCAAATTATTACATCACGAGTTTATCAATCTGGTGTAAGGCTAGACAAGAATATTGCAAGAATAACAAATTTTAAGTTTCCCTGGATAGTATAGATACATAGGTAGACAGATATTTATTTATGTTCTACAGAAAATGTTTATTGAAGGTCATACGAAAATACGTGAATTACATATTAAAAATGTCTGTAGTATATATACATTTATATACAGCGTGTCCCATGTTGCTTGGCATTCCATGCAAAGGTTATTTAATGTACGATTTAGATATTTTTTTTAAATACAGATCTTTGAAAAGCGTGTCTTTGTGCTATATCATATTTTAGAAAATATAAAAGCATGGCCTACTGTGATTTTTTCTTCGGGGTGAAGATCGTGAAATCTTATTAGCATTTTTCTATCTTCAAAGAGTGCCTCACAAATAAAAATCAAGAATGTAAAAATCCGGTGATTTTAGCGGGCAGGCTGTCAATGAACTACTACATCCAACTAACTATTATTTAACTATTTAAATTTTCATTTAAAAAAAAGGAGCCAATTAAGCGCTCGTTGAAAATATCACACCAGATATTTATTTTCTTTGAATATTGACTTCTGCAATTGATTACCGTTTTTCACCATTCACCGTTTGTGGTGAATGTAAGCCTCATCGCTATAGATGATTTTTTTTCTAAATTTGGGTCATTGCAGTACCTTATGGGCCCACAAGCAATACCCAAACCTTGTTTCTACATCACCTGCTTCCAAAGTATGCAAAATTTTAGTTTGTACGGTTTCCGGTTATGATGTTTAAGGCACTTTCAAATGGTATTTCGAGACATGTTTAAATTTGGAGCAGTAATCCTCAACCTCGAACAAGGATTTTCGTCAAAAGTTGCTAAAATAGCGAGATCATTAAGCTGCCTCTGGTGGCCAGATCCTCTAGAATTTGTTTGTAAGACAGTATCATTAAAACATATTAAAGTTTTTCGAACGGTGCTGCCGTTACGTGACGGCCGTCGATTTGGATTTGTGTTACGATATTACATTAGCACCAACAACATTAATAATCTCTATTTTTTGTTGAAAGTTAACTTTTGTGCGGCCATTGTTATAATTATAAGCAGATATATAAATGAGCAATATCTACTCAATAACAATGAATCATTCATTTGACAGGTATTTCAATCAAGGAACTCTTCATAATTACACAATTCCATGCAACAGTTAATTTTCCTCGGCAATTTCTCAATTTTTAATTGTCTCAGGAAACATCTAAAAAACGAATCTTTTAACGAAATTTGGTACAAACACATTTGAGGGATTGCTGAATCCAGTGGCTTACTCAGATGACATAGAAAAATCGCTATTATGATTTGAAGAATTGGAAGAACTAATTGAACAGAATCCCATTTTTAAAAAAAGAACTCCTATATCACTACTGGCAAAATATAAAAATATGAATAAAACCAAACGCAATAGTGGAAAAGAATAAAAAATTAACTGATTTATAGATGATAGATACGGTTTATTAAAAAACATATCACATTAATTATCTTCACGCATAAAAAAACCGACTTAAAAGAAAATATTTCACTTAGCAAAAATATAAATTATATATAATAACCTCTTGAACAGATTAAGAGACAAATTTATACATTCGTAAATAACTCTGTTTAGAATAATGCAAACTTTTCAATTACATACAACAGTGCCATCCTTTTTTGTCTTACTGTAAATAAATATTCTCATTTCGTGCCAAGATTTGTTGGCATAAAGGCTATTGTGTTCTTCTATTAGTTGAAGCATAAACAGCGTGCATGTTTTTATTGCCAAAAGAAAGTTTTCCAAATTGCAAGACATTTGTTCAATATGCATTCTCAGGAACTGGAAGTTGAAGAAATTAAACAAATGAATGTTAAAAACCCAGTACGGATAAGAAGACTGAAGGTTTTAAGAAAAAGGGCGATTTAGAATACAATAAAACTCATACAGACTGTATAGTTGTTAGGAAGTCAGCAAAGTCGGATGAGGCAAAGTCGGATAAAGCAATAGCTGATACAAGATATGTTCCTTGCCCGTCCTGTTTTGGATACTTTGTGAAAGAAAATTTACATCAGCACAAAAGCAGATGTTCTCCTAATAAAGGTGACAGGCAGTTACAGGGCAATGCTCGAAAGTTAATGAATCATGTTCATAGTAGGGCTAGCGAAAATTAAAAACGTCTGTGAGTGCATGTATGCATTAGGATGAGATTACGGAACATGTATTCTTTGATGAAGGCCTCATACTATATGGGAACTGCTTTTGTGTCAAATATACCCAATACCATTTAAGGAACCACGTAAGAGCCCAGCTTCGACTGTTAGGACGTTTCATGAGACGGGCTAAATTTCATAATGGCTCAATTAAATGTTGTAAAGATTTACGGCACTCAGTACATTGTAACACAGTTCGAAAAGCGATTGATGATGTTGCAGAAGTAGATGAAGCAAAGAGTATTTATAAGCATCCCTTAAATGCCCGAACATTAGGCACGGCTATATAAAAAAATGTAGAAGTAATGAAGTCCGACAGCATAAAAAAAGGAGAAGATAAACAACTAGGAGTATACGAGTCTTTTCTACAAGTGTATAAAATTGAAATAGCTCCATATTTGAATAGGTTGTGCGTTCTTAGTGAGAAGAAGCAGAAAAGAATTAAACAAGAACAAGTGAAAATACCACAAAATGATGAAATTCAGCAATACTATGAATATTTATTGAAGCAAGCTGCCTATCATCAACAGCGATTACAAGACAAATTTAATATTGAAGATTGGAAAAATCTTGCTCAGTATCTTCTGGTAGCACTAACTGTGTTTAATCGTAAGCGTCCAGGAGAAACACAAAGGTTAGAATTGGACGATTTCCACAGACGCCAGTACATTGATCAGAGAGAGTTGGACTCTCTGGAACCTGATGATCAGTTGCAGGCTGATAAATACCTAAGAGTTGGTTTTGGAGGAAAGCTGGGGAACTCAACTGCACTTATTATAAAGAGAAAATTCTTCCTGGTCTACAAATTATGTTGAAACATAGGAAGAGAGCAGGAGTTCACAAGAATAACCAGTTCTTATTTGGGGCACCTTCTTCCACTGATGCAAGTAAAACATTTTCTGCTTACTTAAGTCACCAGCTCTTTTTGTCAAAGAGTGACATGAAAACTAGTTCTCTGTCATTTACGAATCTGAGATATCACTTAGCCACTGAAGTTTTTAAAGGAGGTTCTTCGCAAGAGGAAGAAACGCGTGTGTCTAATTACATGTCTCATGATTATAATATAAATAAAAATATATATGATCAGAGTGCCGTCCTTATGGATATCACAAAAGTGTCCAAGCATTTAGAAGCTACTACTACGGTGACGGAAAGGAAACCGTCATCTACAGTAACCCCTGCTACTCAAAACATACAGTTTTGGAATGATGATGATAGTGACAGAATCAATCCTAATTCCCTTCCAACGGAGGAAATAGGCAATATTGCAATGATAACGAAAAACCACACCGTACAAAGACGATTTCCGCAAACGCCTGTGCATTGGCCAGAGAGAGAGTTGGACTCTCTGGAACCTGATGATCAGTTACAGGCTAATAAATATCTAAGAGTTGGTTTTGGAGGAAAGCTTGGGAACTCAACTGCACTTCTTATTCATAAAGAGAAAATTCTTCCTGGTCTATAAATTATGTTGAAACATAGGAATAGGGCAGGAATTCACAAGGATAACCAGTTCTTATTTGGGGCACGTTCTTCCACTGATGCAAGTAAAACACTTTCTGCTTACTGAAGTCAATATGATCAGAGTATATCACAAAAGTGTCCAAGCATTTAGAAGCTACTACCACGGTGGCGAAAAGGAAACAGTCATCTACAGTAACCTCTGCTACTCAAAATAAACAGTTTTGCAATGATGATGATAGCGACAGAATCAATCCTAATTCCCTTCCAAATAAGGAAAAAGGCGGAAAAGACAATATTGCAATGATAATGAAAAACCATACCATACAAAGAGAGTGATGATAACTTCCATCCCGATTTATCTATAACATCTTCAGATGATGAATCAGATTCCAAAGAAGTAGAGCGCTGTTTAGGTAAATCAATTTTGTATTATTTCAAAAATTAATTAAACTGCGTTTTTTGTACTATAAACATCTATGTAAATGTAGTAGAAATTAATTGAGAATAAATAAATAGACTGTGACTGTTTCAAACTCAGAACTTTTGCAGTATTTTGAATAATTCAGTAGTTTTGTTATTTTTAATATAAAGTTAGATTTGTTATTCCACTGAAATTTTCGTCCGAATTGTGATGTTTTTTTATGATACTTATTTATTTATTCGTAGGAAAATTGCAAACTCGCGTATTTGAAAAACTTAGTAAACTTAGTACTACTCTGCTTCACAATAGGACTTATAATAATCCTCATTAATTACTTTAATATCACTTTCCCAAAGGTGCAATTATCTCTAAATACAAGGGAGATATATTGTTTAGGTTTGTTTATTTGGTACTGGTCGGTGTTGACATATTAGAGCAAATTCTCAAACGATTGTGTTACGAATGATCTTAGTTAAATTTATATAGATATATTTAATTAATCATATTCGATAATTTCTCGCCACGCACTGAAACACACTACCCATACTCTTAATTACAAGATCTGCATCTCAGATCCCATTCTTGATTATTATATGATAATCAATCAAGTGTTACTTAGATATTAGGACATTTTAATTATCAGAGGGCCTAGGGTAAAATACCCCTCCTCGCCAGAACACGGTGGTTTAAGGATTAAATTCCGCCACGGTTCTTTACCTATCAAAGGTATTATTTACATTAATTCGCACTTAGCTATCATTTGAATATTATATATACATATAATCTAGCTTTATTTAGTTTAATAGCCTATCAATTAAAGGCACTCTCAGCGTATAAGCGCTAATTATTAATCACACCTCCTCAGTTGACATTTAATATTTTATGTTATTTAGGCAGCGACTAACCGCTACTCTAATTCATACATAAGGCCAAATGCGCCAAGTTTCATTCTAGCAAACATCAGTACATTGTTTGACTATTCTCACCATTGAACTCACACCTCGACAGGAAAACATACCTGTCCACCGTCGGCCGCCGACGCTGATTAATTGCGAGGAACGTTACCTGTGCTCCACTTCCTCCAATTACCCATTTTTTTTATAGATTTTCCTAGGCCTCAGTCGCCGAACTTCTAAATAGGATTCTCTACACACTCACTTTATTAACCCTTCTATCGAACCGCGAGAAATCTCGCGGATTCCACCGATCAAGGCAATCCACGGTGGATCAACCGCTATCAAGCGAATAATTCCGCGGATCAATCGCGAATCAAATCAATTCCGCGAATCAAATTATTTAACCGCGAAGTAATACATGCTTTTACGGTTTAATTGACTTTTATCCAGTAATCCCCTTTACTCCTTACCCCAGTGGAGGTATACAGGACAACGGTGCCTACGATCACTCACGCAGGCGTTCACCGGCCCTTGTCATAGTTATTGCATTAATACTCAAACGCTTTTTAACACATTCGAATCAGGACGATTAAGTGTCGTGTCCGGTGTTACGGACGAGTCCCAGTTCCCCCCAATGCAACCTACCCCGGCAGGCAGATCGAACTGTATACGATCTTCTTCACCTACCTGTTCTCTTAAGGAGAGACAGATTTTTCACAGTGGACGAAGTGCCACCTAATCTTAATCGCCATGTCACAATAGACATAAACCAATCCGGATCATTAGCCGGAGAGATTCGACAACCCCCAGCCCCTCCAACAGCAGTAGAGGCGCAGATGGGAAGGTTGTTCGAACAAATGGCCACGGCTCTGACCGCAGCCATGGAACGCGTCACGCAGAACACGCCCAATGTTCCACGCAACTTACCTCTCCCCGAATTCAGGGGAATGTCTCACGAAAGTGCGCAGGATTTTCTGTACCGTATGGAAGACCACTTCCATAGAATCCACGTAAACGATACGCGAGTACGACTCGCTATCGCCAGCGAACAGCTGAAGGGCCCTGCCAAACAATGGTACGAGCCATATCGATATCTCATTACCTCCTACGAGGCGTTCGCAGAACGACTTGTAGAAAAATACGACGCGGTGGAGAACCTCACACAGGCGACCACCACCCAGCTCTACGGAGAGCGTCAAAAGACCGGCGAAAGCGTGTCGGTTTTCATTACCAAAAAAATGTGACTTTTTAATAGAGTCGCTCGGGACCAACCCGAAGACGCACGAATTGCGGATAGTACTTGATCTACTGGAGCCAGAGCTATGCTCTCGCATCCGGTGCCACCCGTTCCGGTCATTGGAACATTTGGTAACCTTAGCATTCAAGGTGGAGGCCGACCTTATTAGGGCCTCACCACCCAAACGCCCCCAGGGCCCAAACTAATTTCAAAATACACGGGATAACGGTTATCCCGGGCCGAATGCATATCAAACGCCCCCTGCTAACAGGCAGCAGCAAGGCGGATCGGGACCAAATGGTCCACAGACTGTTCGAGCCAGCGTGCCGAACACTCCCTGGCGGTTCTGCTCAGGACAGCAGTTCCACTATCAGAGAGATTGCCCCAATAACCCATACCTTCGCGGGAATGCGCAAAATGCAGTCCCACCGCAGCGAAGCGGGAACCAGCCGCAACAGGCTTCATGGAACAATAGGGGAGGTAATGCACCCCCCGGCCAAGCGAATAGATACCCCAACAATAGGGGGATTACGGCCAGCAGACCAACAACCCGACGACCCAGACCGGTGCAGGACGCACAGGTCCTACCGTCAACGGCGGCAATCCGGGAAACCTGTCTCGGGCCACGGCGAACCCAGTTCAAGGCGCCGCGGCCCCGCAGCAGTAAACCTCCTCGGTGAGTTTAACACTCGCCGGAGGGCGTCAAACTCAAAACAGGCTCGCCGGAGGGCGTTAAACTCACAAGGGGAACGCCGGAAGGCGCTAATCTCAACGGGATATCACCAGAGGATTCCCAGTCCTCAGGGTGATGGCCGGAAGGCGAAAAACTCACAGCGGGGCCCATCGAGCACTATCGACTCGGAGGAACCGCAAAGACCCGGAACTACTCCGGAAGACAAGAACTCGGCTACGATGCAGACCACCACGACACCGTCGTGCAACACAAACTCGAGGTCTAACGTGCCGGATCACACGTTAAGCCCGAAATCGTCGACAGCCATTCCTCAAGAAACCTCGTGGCGAACCCCTCCACGAAAAGCACCATCAGAGGTGAAACCACAGCGGAACATCATCCGCCCAGACCCCTCCACGTCCTACAGTGAAGGGCGAAACATAGCATCAAACTCTCATAATCCGAACACGGAAAACTCCCCATTACAATCTCCGCTCCGGAGGGTAAAATTTCCTAACTCAAGGACCCCCTGGAGCAAGGAGGCCCATCGAGGCACCCACTCACGCAGAGACGGAATCTCTGACGTATCCCATTCGACCTCGACTCAGGCGAATGCAAACCCTTCTATAAAACTACAACCTTCTTTAACTGACATACCCCAAACAGATAATACTCATAAATCCACGACGGCACCCAAGTCGGTGATTGATATCGTGAACATAACTGTGGAACGGGATTCTGAACCGCCACTTCCACTCATCGCAGCACCAGAATGCAGCGACAAAACTTCTACGCTCGACACGTCCCACGACTCGATAAGTACTTTCACGTATACGCTTTCCTCACAGGAGGATCCTCAAGATCACTCCCTTCATCATTATTACTCGGACACTTTCTCCGATCAGTCAGACACTGACTCACTATTAAGCGATTCCTCTCACCTTACGAGGGAATCCTGGCCCAAGGGTCTAACCAATCATATCTTCCAGCTCCCAGCATGCGTCTCTGGCGAGCATATACCCAAAATTCCAAAAAAGGAATCCAATCAACCACTATCTCATTGTCCCACCTTCTCTCACGCTAGAAGCCCAATCAAACACGAATACGACTGGATCGTGTGGACATCCCTCGTATCTCGTTCCGGAGTGTAGCCCTGCCCAGGCACCTCTTTCCCAATGCGTCACCATACAGGAACCATGCAAATTTTCCTCGTATGCATTCACGGAGCAGCGCCTCTCAATGGCCCCTCCTTCAATTGTAAAATCCCAGGGATCATGCGAATTACCCTCGGGAACCCCGGGGCGTCACGTCGCACACGTACCTCCGCTGCGTCGCGTAGCACAAGGATCGAGCACCTCTCTTTCGTGTCCTACGCAGGAGCTCTGCGCTCCATTAGTATCTCCTACCTTACTAGTCCAGGAACCATGCGAACCCTCCTCGGACGCCCTGGAGCTCTGCGATATGTTAGCACCTCCTCACCCACGCTTTTTGCAGGGATCGAGTACCTCTCCCTCGCACCTTACGCAGGAGCAGCGCCCCGCACAGGCCCCTCCTCATTATTATGCTTCCGCCCAGGGACTTAGCAAAATCCCCTCGGGTACCCAGGAGCTCTGCGTTTCGCTAGCACCTCCTCGGGATCATGCGAATCTCCCGCGTATCAATCAAACACAGAGAGTGACATTCTACATGCACCTCACCGCCGCACACAAGACGGCATTTCGGGCACACAAGGCAATACCAGTCACCAAGATGACTGTATGGGCAGCACTGAGACAAATCACGTCGACCAAGACGTACAAAATCATATCACGCATCTCTTCAATTGCGAATCGGAAGAAAAAACGACGCACAAAGTAAATTTCAATAAATTCGGTCCCAGAACGGACGAAAACACGCAATCACGCGAGGAACGCAACGCACTACCGAGAATATCGATCAAAATCGATAACAAACACTACCGAGCTCTAGTCGACTCGGGCGCTTCGCAAAATGCGGTAGACGCGACCATAGTGACCAATTACGCCACAACCAATGAGTATCGCGAAATTCACATGGCATGCGGTCGAGATGCTTTCATCTCTCTAGGAGATTGCACGCTCACGTTTTTTATCTCAAATAACCAATACACAACTCGTTTCATGGTAGTAGAAGGCCTGAACGAAAACATAATCCTAGGTTTCCCCTTTTTCTTACGGGAAAACGCCGTACTAGACTATCAACGACGATGTCTATACGTCGGCAACGCCGACAGGCAAACTATATTTTGGGACAGCTCTCCGCTCGTCCAACTTCCTCAGTAATTTTTCTACGACAAGGCAAAAAGCCAAGATTTTGCGTAGATTTCAGGCGCTTGAACGCCGTCACGGTAGACGAAGCCTCCGTACTACCCAAAATATATGACACTATTAAGGACTTTGGAGAAGCGAAATACTTCACCTTATTAGATCTCAAGAGCGGGTATTGGCAAGTGCCAATGCACCCGGATAGTAAACCCTATACCACTTTTTCAACCTCAGACGGAGCCGCATACCAATTCACTGTGATGCCCTTCGGTCTAAAGTCAGCCCCCGCTACGTTTCAGAAGTTAATGACTCGAGACGTCCTAACAGGCTATTTACACATTTTCGTCCAAGTATACTTAGACGATATTATAATCTTTAGTTCGACTCTCCAGGACCACGCTAAGCATCTGCGTTTGGTCTTCGAACGTCTAAGAACCCATAACCTAACTATCTCACCTAGCAAGTGCACCATAGCGGCACAAGAACTAGACTATTTAACTTGCGTCTACAGCTCAAACAGTCACAATTTATCCCTCATCATTGCGCTTGCGTTGAAGGAGTTTGACAGTTTCAACAAAATGTTAGGTTAAAGCATAGACGAGTCGTAATCTTAAATCTTTCATGTTTTTGTTTGTGTGTTGACGTGAATACCTAATTTTAAATTATCTACGAAGATTATCATAATGGATCATGTGTGTAATGTTTGTCAGAAACAATTCAGTAATAAAGCAAATCTAAGAAGACACGTACAAAAAGTTCATGGGCGGAATAATATTGAAGACCTAAAAAAGTACAAAAATGAATTAAACTATTGTTACACGTGTAATTGTGGCAAGAACTTTACTCATAAAAAACATTTTAATTTTCACTTAAAGTCGTGCCATAACGAAAATATTCAGGAAGGCTGTAAGAAGCGTCCAATGTGTAATTTTGTTACAAAATTTAAAAGGGATTTAATAAAACATTTATTGGAAAAGCATGATATACCTGTAAAAGAGCAGAATTTGGAATTCCAATCAGATACTGAATTTGCATTATGGAAAAGTGAGATTGAAAAGCAGAATAATTGCTCATTCATAAATGAATATGCGAAACCACAGAAAGTAGTGTATATCTGTAGTAGGTCAGGATATTATATTCCGCTAACAGAAAATAGAGTTAGGTCGCTAAAGACTCAAGGAACGAACAAAATAGATGCGTTTTGCCCTGCAGGAATAACAGTTCAAATTGAATTAAATGGCAAATATATTGTAAATTACATTGAAACACATGTAGGTCATAAGTGCGAATTAGGACATTTATTTCTAACTACCCATGAAAGAAAATTACTTGCAGGAAAAATTTTACAAAAAATACCATTTCATGTTATATTAGATGAGATAAGAGATTCTATAAAAAAAACTGAATTGACAAGACTACATCTTGTTACTAGGAAAGATCTCTATAATATAGAACGTTGTTTTAATTTATCATCAGAGTCTGTAAGACATTCTAATGATGCAATTAGTGTCGAGTCATGGGTTAATGAAGTAAATAAATCTGAGGATAATTGTGTCATATTTTATAAACCTCAAGGTGTTATTACAGATGATCATTGTGATCTAAAAGAAGAGGATTTTGTTCTCATAATAATGAATGAAGTTCAGCAAGAAATGCTGAGAAAATATGGATCCGATTGTGTTTGCCTTGATAGTACTCATGGAACAAATGGGTATAATTTTGAACTTGTCACACTTCTTGTTGTAGATGATATCAGACAAGGGTTTCCATGCGCATTTTTCATATCAAACCGCACTGACAGTGAAGCTTTAAAAATATTTTTCTTGTATGTGCAGAAATATGTAGGCAAAGTTGCTCCCAAAATATTTATGACGGATATGGCTAACTCTTTTTTTAATGCCTGGGTGGAAGTTATGGTGGAGCCAAAGTTAAGGTAAATTTATTAATTTTTGTAATTTGCTGTAAAAAGTGGATTAGATTTATAAATAATAAATTAATTTTTGACAGAATTTGATTTTGAATGAACTTCAGTATAACACTTTCTCACAATTTTGTCGAATTAATTGTCATTATCTTTTTTAGATTGTTCTGTTCATGGCATGTGGATAGAGCTTGGCGTAAGAATTTGCATAGAATCAAAAATAAAGAAGATCAGGTATGTTGATTAGAGACGTTGTAATAGAATGTGAATTTCATGTTATATTATGATGGTTTAATCTGTATTTTTGGCTTACAATTTAAAATTAATTTTTTTTTTTTAGGTTATGGTATACAAGTTTTTAAGAAGTATTTTGGAAGAAAGAGATTCATCAGCATTTGACATTATGATACAAGAGTTTTTTAAATTGTTATTGAGTAACGAGAACACCAAAGAATTTGGAGATTATTTTCATGACAACTACATGAATAATTGTAAATCATGGGCGTATTGTTATCGTTTGCATGCTGGGATCAACACGAATATGCATCTAGAAAGCATGCATAGAACGATAAAGTATCTATATCTAAATGGAAAATTTGTCAAACGCCTAGATAAAGCTATTTATGCATTAATGAAATTTATAAGGGACAGGATTTTTGATAGATTGATTGTTATTAATAAAGGCAAAATTACAAATAAAATCAAGGATATTAGATCCAGACATAAAAGCAGCCTTAAATTAGATCAAAATTTAATTGTATGTTTAAAAGATGGGTGGCAAATACCTTCCTCAAAAACGAATGAGATATATCTAATTAAGCAACTTAAAAATTCATGTGATTGTAAGCTGAAATGTCTTGAATGCACTACTTGCTTACATGAATTTTCTTGTACTTGCATTGATTCAGCAATAAAGTGGAATTTATGCAAGCATATTCACCTCATTGCAAGACTTAGAAAAGGCATTATGGAGATCCAGCCTTCTACTAATGAAATACTTTCAGGTAAATAATTAAAATACTGCTAAAAATGAATGCTTGGTTTTATCTTAAAATTGTCAAAATTTACGAAAACAGTCAAAAACAAGCAATATATAGAAAAAAATAATAACTTTCACCCTATTTTACCCCCCTCAGCCCACCCCAATTTTAATAAGAAACAATTGGAATTCTCGAGTTATCACGATGACTTTATTTTCCTTTAATTTCTAATAACTATATTACTTTTTTACAGATGATGAAAGTAACACGTTATGTATAATGGACACCTATGAGGAAGATGAAAACAATTTCATTACTGGTGCTTTAAGTAAAGATGCACTTATTGGTGAAAATTCTCTTTCTTTGGAAAACCAAAAAGAAAAAATCCAACAGTCCATTTTAAAAAAGCTTGGTGAAATTAAAACAATAGGAGAACTTGAAATAATGAAGAAAGTTTTAGCTCCGTTAAGTCCAACATTGGCAGCATATAGGAACAGCCAAAGAAATTATGATGATGAAGTTGAAAAAAAACGTGTACCACATAATAAAAAAATATTGCCTCAACGAAAATTTTGTGCTACAAGAAAAGACAAGAAAAAATGCGAAAACGCTATTAAAAAGCCCTCTGCGTCTGAGTCACAAGTAATAGCTGTGTTCATTAATATTAAATTCAAAGAAAAAGGCAGATATTAAATAGACACAAAAATGTGTTAAGTACATAATATATATGAATATTGTTAATTTAAAATTTTTCACTTGCCTGCAAAATACATTTTGTCATATTTGCAATTGAGAATTGTATGTGGAAAAAGCGTTTATACATATGACGAATACTTTGATTATTTTGACTCCTTACCTAATTAATCATCTGTCCAATAACTTGTATATTGTATATTCTGTATTAACTATTGTTGGATTTTTGACAATTTTTATGTATAAGTATGTATGTGTGGATGTGTATATATATAATTGTATATATGAGTATACATATTATTTTTCTGTACTTGAGATACTGTTCATTTATGATTATGTATATTTATTAATTTTTTAACTTACATTGTATTTTACATTATTTTATGTTTTAGTATTTACACTTTATATTTTATACTACTACCATTCTTATCTTTGAGACGTATGCAAACATTGTTAATGGTATAGCATGAATAAATTTCTATTATATTCCTATATCTATATATTTTGTAATTTTTGAGGATTTTATTATACAGTTTTTTCTATTTAATTATGCATTTTATTTATCAATCGTTTAAAGCAAAACTATGAAATTAACTCTAAATTTGTATTACTTTCTAATGTTAACAATAGATATGAATTGAAAAGCATAAATAGATAATTTATAGAATGTGTATAGTGATATATTATTTTCACAAATATCAATTTTGTTACTCAAGTCGTAGATGGGTAAAAATACACACAAATTGCACTTTTTTTTGTAATACCGACGGTTACCAGATAATGTATATATTAAAATATAACCAATCTGCTTTATGTACTACAATCCACCAGTACATAAAGTATTTCACTCTAGAATCACATGAATATTAAATGTGCGATTGGTACGATTAATAAAATCCAACCTTAACTTTTTTTGGGGAGTTTAACTTTGTATACACTACAGAACGTGTGTACTAGCAAGTACTTTATGCATGGTAAGTATCACAAAATATTTATCTATCAAGGCTTGTAAGTGAAGTTGTTCGGTTGAGAATACTTTAGAGACGAAGAAATACAGTACAAGCTGAGGTTAATATGTAAAAGAACACGAGGTAAAATTGTGATTTTTATTTGTGATGAATTAGAATTTATCAGATATTTTCCTAGATAGCATTCAGCTGATTAGCCATGTGATTGCGATGGTACTATTTGTATAAATAAAGTGATTATAATTATAAAAATTATTCGAGGATTTTCAAATGCCATAAAATGATTTATAGGTTTTCAAAAGGTATTATATTGTGCAATAGACTCTTACACTAAGGGCAGTGATCTGAGGTGGCAGCCAATAATTCCTGCGCGTTTCTAGTTCCAGAAAAATTGAATAAGATATCCTGAGAACTGCTTTTTTGGCATAGACGCTTTTATAAGTGCACATGTCACCTGCACCGATGGAATAAGCCAACTTACATGACTAGTAGCACAAAAAATAAATATTTTTTGTACATCATTTCTTTTATTGTTGGACTTGTTACACTCGATCGTCAACTCAACAGATATATCTGTAATTATGAATATTATTTTTATTATATAGGGTACCTAGTGATCACAATAATATTCCTCAGAAAAACTTGTAGATTTAAAAAGTCTTCTGCTTGTTTTGAAATAAACTATTATTACCTAGTTAGTATAACCATTTTTACAAAACGATGAAGATGTGCAAAGTGATTTATTAACCAAGTATTAGAAAAGTTCGTAAGTCACTGTTTAAATAAGTGCGCTAAATATTTTCACGCATGCGCAATAGTGGAGGATAAATTGTGACTGTTTGGGATGTAGACGCGAGTGACTATTTAGGTCACCGTATCAACGGATACACCACGACCCCACAGGTCAAGCACCTCTCAGCCATACAAGATTTTGAATCCCCCACAACCAAGCGAAAGCTACAAAGCTTCCTTGGCTTATTTAATTGGATTCGGGAATACACACCAAACGTATTCATCCTTACCCAGCCGCTAACGCGACTCTTAACTAAATCCACGAAATACGCGTGGGACAATGAATGAGAAGCAGCATTCGAGGCATTGAAGCGAGCCGCTTCGCAACCCCTCCAACTGCATCGGCCCAACTTTCAAAAGACTTTCATCCTTCAGACTCACGCCTCCTTGATAGGACTAGCCGCAGTTCTGTACCAAATAGGCGATTCCGGAGAAAGGTTTATCATCTCCTACACCAGCTCCACACTCAGCGCCACCGAGCGCAAATACCACGTGAACGAATTAGAATGCCTCAGTCTAATTACGTACATTAAAAAATATGCCATTTACTTACAGGACAAGCCGTTCATCGTCCGAACGGATAACAGATCCTTGTTATGGTTGCACAAACACAGGGACCAAAAGACAAAATTCATGCGTTGGTCTCTTTTACTCCAAGAATACTCTTTTACCATTGAACATTGCCCAGGCAGGGAGAACCTGTTAGCAGACTTCTTCAGCCGCCACCCAGATTCCCATAGCATTAGACCTCCGCTAGATGAAGGTAGAATGCTAATGCCAGAACGCACTTCCACCAAGGAAGTTATTTATTCATTCAACGCCTTCGATCTCTTCGAAGAAGTCGCGCGAGCACAAGGCACTTCGGAGCGAGTAGCCGGACTCGTGAACCATTGGTTAAGGATCGAACGCGAAGGCGCGACAATGTTCGCGGAAAATCAATTCTTTACTAAATATAGAGTACAAGACGGTCTACTCTGGTGCAACGTCAACGGTCTTGATAGACTATTCGTCCCCAAGTCACATATACTACAAGTCATAAACAAATACTACGATGAAGCGGAATTCGCCCATCCCGGGAGAGACGAAACCCTTCGCGACATCTCGCGTACGTACTATTACCCCAACCTCACGAAACACGTGAACGAATATGTAACGCACTGCTACACTTGTCACACAGTCAAGGCGAGGCAACTGCAGCCCAAAGCCGTTTACAAGGCGCACCGTGCCAGCAAGGCATTCGAAACGATAAGCATCGATATCCTCGGACCCTATAAACCGGCCGAAAACACGGGTAATCGATACATCTTTATCGCGCAAGACATTTTCACAAAATGGGTAGAAGCCGTCGCAATACCCAGAGCCACAGGCTACGCCCTAACGAAATTCATAAAAAACGAAATTTCAGACCACGGAGGTCATTTTTCCGGCGGATGCTACACCATATGGTGCAACGCCAATTACGTAGAACGCAAGTACTCGGCGCCTTACCATCAGAGGGCAAACCCGGTGGAGCGTCGCGTACAAGAACTCAAGAAGACGATTCGAACTTTAACATATAACCGGTCAAAGTCCAAATGGGATAGATACTTAGCACGGGCGTTAAAGATCCTTCGGACGCGTCGGAACGCCGCGACGGGACAAACCCCGGCTTTCTCCTTATTAGTGGCCGTATTTATAGTCGACACTCAAGATACCACTTAAGGGTCCCTTAGCTAAGGATCCTCAAACGGCAAAAGTATACACCTGTTTTATAAACGCGCCTTCGGCAATCCTCGTCCAAGGGACAGTTAAGGAAGGTTATGTTAGGGAATTTAGGGTGTGAATGTTGTTTTCATGCCATTTTAGATCAAATGTATCAAAAATAAAACATTATTTTGCAATAACATGGCAATCAGCTGGTCACATTTTTAAGGTTATAATAATAATTTTTGTAATAGTGGTTGTTTTATTCTACATACAATCGGCTGTCAAGGTGAGTTATTTATTTTCTTATTAATACTATAAATGGAGGCGACTCGTGTACTGTGAATTATCAATAAAATTCTCCAAATTTGTTTTAACAGTTAACAAAATTTTGTTATTTAAATAGTTTTTAGTTCAGTTATAAATTATTATTAAACATTTTAGAAGATGGATAAGAAACCATATACAGAAAAAGAGAAACTTATCTTGATATCTCTTGTGAAAGAATACGGAGCCTGCATTGAAAATAAAAAAAACCGATGGAACGTCGATAAAAGAAAAACAGGAGACATGGGAAAAGATAGCCTCAGCTTATAATGCACAGCCTGAGGTTAACATTCATAGAACCCCAAAGCAGTTGAAGAAATTGTGGGACAACTTAAAGCAGAGGTATAAATAATATACAATATGTAGGAAATTTGCTTTTTAAATGTTTTAAAAATATTTTATTAAAAATTTTACACGTGCTTCGGCTTTTTAGGCCATTTTCAAGAGTTGGTACAGAGGATGCTCTTGAAAAGGGCCTAAAAGACTGAAACATGTGTAGAGTTTTTAATGAAATATGTTTGATAAATTTAAAAAGCAAATTTTCTATATGTTTAAAATATTTAATAATTTTCACAAGGAACCAACCATATAAATTCAGTTTAATTAAGAAAAATTTTTTTGGACTTCCTAACATTGATTTATTCTTAAGGAAGCGCAAGGAAACGACACAGCTGAGACATAGCCAACTTTTAACAGGAGGAGGTCCACCGCCCGATAAAAAAGATGATCCTGTCTTAGACCTGATTGCCGATGTTGCTAAATATTCAGACGTTTCCAGGGATTGTGATTGGGACAGCACCGCTTTGTACGAGAGGTAAGTTTCAAGAAAAGCTATAAAATTGTTACTCGTGTAAAAAGTAACTTTCATTAATTACGATAATAATTTCATTTCTATAAACAGGCATAACTGAAATTTACTTTTCTCTTATTTTAAATACCTCTATCTATTGATTATAAAACAATTGAATTATAATCCAGTATTTTCTGTACAATAAGTACACTTATGCAACAAATTAATAAATATGTACCAAACTTTTTATAAAGAGAAATATTTGTCTGTTCACCTTATAATAAACTTGTTATAAAGTGAGTTATATTTTACTTATAAATATTATTTAAAAATCTGTTTTTTGAAACTTTCAGGTCTCAAAATAGGGATGATGATAAAAACTCCATGGAAATCGAGAACACCATAGATAATGCAGCCTCAAATGAAGACAGCGATAATGTAATACCTAGCACATCTTTGCACCGAAGTTCTGAAGCAGTTGTGCCTCCTGCTTTACATTACAAATTAACACCAGCAAAGGGAAGGCTAGACAAACCCTATATAAGAGCTCCAAAATACAATGCGGAAATGCAAGAGCAAGAAATTTATTGGAGGGTTCTTAAAGTGAAGCGGGCAGTGGAGCAACAAGAAGAACTGCATCGTAAGCGAATGGAAACTGCAGAGGCAGAAGCGGAGCTTGCCCAATTGAAGTTGCAGACATATTTGGAAAGCCAAGGGGACCTGTAATACTTAATTAATATATAATTTTCCGAATGTATTAACAAAAATAAAATTATTTATAACTATGATTTACTTTCATTAACAGTTTTAGGAAAGGATTTCAACCTTTTCTTTTTTCTCAACCCATCCCTGCTAATCTTATAAAAGTAAATAAGTAACCACACTATTTATATAAAATAAAAATTTATTTTTCATCAACCAAAATTTTCAATTTTTTAAAAATGTTGTATTATAAATTGCCTTCGAAATGCTAATCCTAATACATTATTTTCGTTGTTTGCATAAATATCTACATTATCCACATCTAGATTATCATGCTGGAAATTGTCACCATTCTGCAGAGCAATGTTATGCAATACTGCAGTTGCACATATCACTGCTACACTAGTGTCAATTTTAGTCGTCAAAGTTCTCTGTAGGCAAGGAAATCGTTTTTTCCAAAATCCGTTAATCCTTTCTATTAAATTTCGTGTACGTTTGTGAGCACGGTTGTAGTTTTCTTCTTGTTGCGTTGTAGGATATATTACAGGTGTAAGGAGGTATGGACGACAAGCATAACCATTGTCTCCGAGCAACAAACCACAAATCTGTCCTTGTTCAAAACGTACCCTTACTGCACTCCTATCAAATATAACGCTATCATGAGTAGAACCGGGATGCCGTACTACTATATCTAATATTTCCATCCTGGGCCCACCTACAAGCTAAATTGACAATATATTACAATGTATCAGTTTTTATAGAAAATGCATATAATTACCTGCACAATGGGAATGTGAGTGCAATCGATGCACCCTGATATTGACGGGAAACCTGCAATAGCGTTAAATTTTACTATATTAATTCGCTGCTCGTTTTCATTGTCAGGGATTTTAATAAAATCTCCTAGCTTCTCTGCCAGCAAAATTGACACCTGCTTAATGGTTTGTGATACTGTTGCTTGACTAATTTTTCTCAAATCACCAGTTACATTCTAAAAATAATGGTTTATAAGTTATAAAAAACTAGAAACAGTATTAACGGCAACAAGATCTCTACCTAAAAATTTCCAGTAGCGTAAAATCTCAAATATATCAATAATTTTATGAGAGGTGACACAGGCAATCCCCGATTATTTACTCCAATTTGCAGGCCATCTAATATCAGGGGTAAAATAACATTTGTTACCACGTACTTCGTAAACCGGTATCGTTTACGAAATTCGACATCCTCATAAAATTCGAGAGGATTTTCCCCATCACGAATATATCTCTTAAATAAACGTGGCTGGTGTGCTTCCACTGCCTCCAAATGACCCAAATAATCGAAAAAATTATCAAAATTGTCCTCATCCATTATGTATATACTTAATATTCAACTATAAAATATTTATTTACGTTATTTTAACCTATTTTGGCAATCCGTCAAAATAAAAGCAATTATGCGCGTGCGTTGTCTATGTAAGGGTGCCTCAAGGGACCTCTGGACTTGCCTTACGTCTAAGGACGGTTTGAGGGAGGTATTTCTCCTCAAGTATTGTTTATAAAACGTACACGGTTCCTTAAGGGCAACTTGGACCTAAGGAAGCCTTGAGGATCGACTATAAATACGGCCATAGGTTACCATCCACCCAAGGCGGGAGAATGGGCCCTAAGGACCTACAAAGAATCCAGAAAGAAGGACGACCTCATACCCCGAACTCAGAGGATAAGACAATGCCAGGCCAATCACAAGGCTTATCAGGCCAAATACGCGCCAGACGAGGCGACACCCCCAGTTACTTTTAAAGCAGGAGACAGTCTTAGCCAGACTCCTGCGACCCCACAAAGGAACCTTCGCAGACCCCTGCTCCGGACCACACATGGTACTGGACAAATTGTCGGATGAGATTTACGTCATCGCCAAGGAAAACTCGAACGTTGACTTCCACATTGACGACCTCAGACCGATCCCCCCACGTCGACTCAAGGCAGCCACGACAGGCCTCGCCGACGAACCTCACGATCAGGAAGATCCTGACAGCAGCCAGAGCAGCGGCGAGGACGAGCCGTTAGCTCGTGTCGCAGACGACATACGTCGTCAATTAGGACGCCCCAGCATGGCACCTACTCCCCCTACTCAGATAGAAGAGCCGAGCTATACTGCAGAATCTGAGTCTATAGACATAGACGATATCCCAGCAGCGATGGACGACGCTGAACGAGGTTATTCCGCTCAACCAGGACCGAGTAACGCTCACCCTTGCTTCGAGGACACCTTACCCCACACAAGCGACCCTGGAACGCGACGACCCAGACGGCGTCGAACCAGAATAGTTGTGATTGAACCTTCGTCACAACCCACTGCAGCAGCAGCATCCCCAGGGCATTCCCCTGCGAACTTCTCGGAGTCCAGCACCGTCGACCTGGAAGATCCACCAGTGCGCGAGTGACCCGAGATCCCTCAACAACCAAAGACACTCCACGCAGTGTCCCTACTAGAAACAATCGTCACCAAGTGAGTGCGCGAAGTAGCACGAGCCTACACACCTCTGTGATCGTCGCGGAGAGGCACGAGTGCGTGAATCGAATCCGTCACAGGATAGTGATTTGACATCCTGTAGACTTCCCAGTGTACCCATCAAGGACACTCCCACATGAACTTCTCTTCACGAAAGACGCTTACTGACTACTGCTAATTCATATGCAGATCCAAGTGATCAATATTTTAATTGTACTTTTTCTATGTTAAATCGACCTATGTCGTCGACTTATCATAACTGCTGCATGATACTATTAGGCGATCCAGGACGATCGACCTCTTATATTAAGAAAAAATTATTATTCATAATGCCAAACCGATCCAAGACGATCGATATTGGAAACTTGTAATGGCGTTAGTCGTATATCTTCGTCCAATATGTAACTGATGACGACTAACCTCAATCAGGGACTCAGACTCCCACAAATAGTAAGTAAGATTAAAGCTTAAGGCGGTCACTATGCTATTGTCAAGTATAGTCGACCTCAAAAAAGCCCAGCGTTTTTCTTCCAACGGAGGGGAGTGGCATAGAAACTTACGATTCTATGTTAAGATCTTTTCGTTCTCCTCCAAACCATTTTTTTTCACTATCAGTCTTATAAAAGTTAATTTTAAGACAGCGAATTTTTTATATCCTTAATTTAAAAAATAAAATCGTGTAGGAAAACACGTAACTTCACTAATTACATTCTTCGCCAAAACGGCAGTATGAAAAAGATTAAATAAATAATGCTAAAACGCACAGTATATTCGAAGTTTTCGAAAAATCGACTTTTCGAAAATTATAAAAATTCCTTTTACCCATCATGCTCACATTTATTATATTTAAATGATCAAAACTATCTCAGACGATACTACGAGACATGCCGTTTCAAACACAAAAAACCGCATGTCGATATCTTCAACCCGAGAGACGTAGCAACGTGAATAAAATGCGTTGAGCGTTTCCGCGGATGAATTAAGCGCTACCAAGCCGCTATCACGGCGGAGCCACGAGACTCGACAGCCGTTCACCCTACGCCGCCCGATACACCTAGCACAGGCCTATACGGGGTGCGCAACTAAACACTCCCCGCTGCGGAGTATCAACCCTTAACATGGCCACATGCCGGAATTATCAATTCACGGGCTGAATCGCCCTAATTGAAAAGTGCAATCACAAATGCACGCAAGTCCAAGGAACGATAATATTCTATTAATTAATACACAATTACTGAGACTAAGTTAGAGCAAATCCCAGGACGGATTGCATTTTATTTCTTACACGACATGATGATTGAAAGTGAGAAACAAGCCACAATTCGGGCTTATAATTCGAATGCGCGAATAGAGTCGCGGATTTTGAATTTAAAAAAAGCTTCTAGATTCTTCCACAAGGGACTATCTAGGCAGCCATGACACCCTGAAGGGAAAAAGACCCCAAAGATCCGCCATTTTTTTGGAAGAGAGTTCGCTTCCGACCAGTGCGCTTGGGTCGGAACCAGGAAGTAAGAGGACAGGAGTACTATCGCTAAAGAAATAAATGGTCCCAAAATCGGTTGGGAGTTAGTAGTTGACATATTGACCACAAGAGGCGCCCATGTCGCTAGTGACTCTTGTTTTTGATGGCATTGCAGTGGAAACTTGAGAAATATGCGGAAGAGAAATTACAGGCTATATTCTAAGGTAGTGTATATAATTTGTATAGGTGCACTGTATTGATTCAAACCAGAATCTCTGACGTGTGTAAAAATATGTTTATATCTTCTCTAATATGTCAGTAAAATATTTCAATATGTCAATAAAATGCCATTATTAATTATTTACAGGTTCTAAAATTAAAATTGAAGGTGAAACAGCAGATGCAGCAGTGCTCAAGAATAAAAATATCTGCATTGGAAAAAGAAATAAGCAAGCTTCCAGAGGCTCAACAAACCGCAATTAGGGCTTGCTTTAAGGCATCCCAGTTAAAGAACATGAAAAGTATGCGGTACACTACACAGTGGGTTTATGAGTGTTTGCTGTTACGTATAAAAAGTAAAAAATGTTATGAACACCTCCGAAAACACAAAATTTTAATTTTACCATCTATTGATACATTAAATAAGTAAAATTAAGTTATAAGTTGACCACTGACCATGTACAGCCTCGATATTACCAAAAAATGAATGTTGCTTTAGCTTTTCAGGTTAGGTTTTTTTTATCAATCACTCAATCTAACTTAATATTTCTATTGTAGTTTTTTGGAGTAGAACCTGCAATGGAAACATTGGACCATTACGGTGGACTCAAAGATTCTCAACCTACGCAAAAACTTTGTAAAAAAGTACACGAATTAATCGATGCAATGAATACACGTACACCACTCTGTGCATTGAAAATAGATAGTAAGGAATGGAAGGTGATTGTTTTCAAATAGTATTAATTAAGTTCATCAAAATGAATCTGTTTCTAGGCAATCCAATCATTTCTTGATTATATTATAGAATGGGAAAAGGTCGCTATAAAAGAAAATTATAATTTTCTCTCTGAATCAACTTGTCATGGATTCAAGGTGTCACTGAAAGCCACTTTAGAAATCACCAAATTTCTTATTGAAGTGTGTGGTTTCAAATATGTTATGACATGTAGATTAAATCAAGATGCGCTTGAAGTAGGTGGTATTTAAATGTAACTGTACGTAATTAAAGTTGAGTTGATGTATATTTTTACCTACTTCAATTTAGTAAAGATATTGCAATAGGGGCATATCCAGCGGCTGTCAGTAATGTGATACTTATAAGTGATCATCAGTTAAAATTAACAAAGGGATATATATATCAGGTCTCACTATATTTACTGCCCAATTCAAAAACGACATGACTATATCGCACTCATCGATTTGTTATTTTTCAGCGCTTCTTTGGACTAATGCGAAGCTGTTGCGGATCCAATGACCATCCAGATCCACAATTATTTATACAAATGTATAGATTGGTTTCTTCATACTCGCTTGTCAAACCACCACGAGGCTCGAATGTATCTGGTGAAGAAGTTCTAGGTGTTCTCTTGATACTGGAGGATATTGATGATAATGAGGAAAGAAAAGCTCAATGGGAGGCTCAGATAGACACTATATTAGACAAAGGTACCGATGTTTGGGTGTTAGCTGAAACAGAAACCATTTTAAAAGAGCACAACTACACAAGATCTGACAACTTTGAGTACATAATGAGCTACGTGGCTGGATACGTAGCAAGAAAAGGTCCACGGTTTGCTATCTTCAAAGAAAATGGCAAAATGAAGGTCTGCAATAGTTGTATACAGTCTTTTCAATTGCATAAGGGTAGTGATATTCCACAGAGGGACAGATTCATTGAATTGAAATCAAAGGGACATTTGTTACATCCGTCTGCCAAATTATTTGATTTGGTCATTATTTTAGAGCGGGCCACCCTGGAAACGCTAAGAAAATCGGATGTGAATTCTATGACTCTTTTAGAAATCACAGCCTCCGTGTCAGATGTGGAATCCTTACCTCTTTTAGGTTGTGTACAACATAGTGCTGTGGTTACACGTAAAATAGTGTGTTTTTATTTAACTACGAGAATGTACTTCATCTGTAAACAATTTAACAAAACTCACCAAACTGAAAAGCGGCACACTCAAGAAAAACGAAAAGCCGCAAAACTAGTAAACACTGCAAATCCAAATATAAACGACGATCACGCTAGTTAGAAATACATGTGTTATTTGATTTGTCCATTTCCAAAACTCGTCTTGTCACTTTTTGGTCAAATATAAGTTATGGATACTGAACAAAAGTATATAATAATAATAATAATAAGTAAACACTATAGAAATTAGACAACCCCCAATTCCAGAAGCCAGGGGCTTGTGCAGAAGGGGGTTACACATTGAAAAAACGTGGACATGCAACCATTTCCTCCGACAGTGCCAGTGCCGGAGCCAGGATTCGAACCCGGTGGTGCGATGCCCGTGATTAATCGCAATTGCCACCTCGCGCCTTAACCCACGCGGCTATCGACCAGACATATATATATACTAAAATATATCTATTTGATGATAAACGATGATAATGCAAGGTACAAAAGACAAAACGAGTTTTGGAAATGGACAACTCATTTGTAAATGATAATCGTGCAAAAACAATGAAAGTTTTATATATAAATTAGCTTTTTCTGTTATCAATAAATTATTATACCTAAACTTCTAATAAATGAATAAATCAATAAACAAATACCTCCTTTACAACTAACTTAAAACGATTACTTCTTGAGGAGCAAAAACGCATGAATTTTACCTTATTCTGAAACTATTTTGCACCTCTTTTAAATTATTGCTAGACATGACGTTCATTTACATATTAGACGCTTGCGCTGGTGTGATTACATTATTGTTGCTTAACCAATAATGAAGATTAGAGCAAATTAATCATTATTTTTCAATAATAAATTATATAAATGCTTTTTATAACATCGATGAATTTCTAAAGAGGTAATTTGTTTTTATTTTTTTCCCTCTTTTATGATATATTAGAAATATTTGTTTGTATGGAAGTAAAGTCTTAGTCTTTATACATATGTTTTATATGAAGTTTATTGTTTTTGTGTGTAACTGTAATGCTTTTCTTTTTAATCTCTGTGCACTGACATAGTTTTAAGTTTACTTTTATATGACGAAACTTTAATGTGATATATATAATTTTAAATTGTATGAGTTGTTACGGGTTCATCTTGTCTTAAGAATTTAATAAATGACAGAAGGAATTCAGACACCTTAAAATTATTAGAAATAATAATTGTCTCGAAACTCGGCCATCCATCAAATACCGCTGACGAATAATTGGTTGCCTATTTCAATATTGCTAGGACCTATCGATTTAACATAAATCCACACACCGATAATTCGCAACAAAAAAAGAAACAGCTACGCAGGTTTCTCCTCCGCTGAAAAGTAGTCCCAAAATAAAATATAAATTAAGTAGTAACGATAGGATATAATGTATTTATGAAATTGTCTAATCTCTAGATTTTTTGTAAGTGTTGTATTATTGGTGTTTATAATGTTTTGCAGTCGTTTTTCTTTCGAATTATATTTTTTTGTTGCTTTACCGAGCAGGTACTTTACAATCTCTTGCAGTACACATTCTGAGGTGTTCTAGAAACCAGAATAGGCTTTTTCGAGCTGTGATACTTTTGTCGATATATATATTGTGTTGTGTCCATTTAATTGGGAATAAACTACAAAAGTATCGAAAGGATTGTGAGGAATATTTTCTTCTGAGTGGTATTATTTCCTGCAGTTGCCGTTTAACGGATTAATATCAGCTCATGACCATCTTGCCATAAACCACCCTCAGATAAACTTATATAGTCAAAGAAGCCTTCTACGAGGTGTAGAAGTAAGTAATTAGGACCTATTCTATTTTGTTTCCTTAAAGTAATTTTGGTGTAATTTTCTTTCAGGGCTTTTATTTTCAATAAAATTTTTATTTTTACGAATTCCGAATTCATTAGTCTCCTTGCATTTCTTTATGGTATGCAAATTGCCAATTATTCTGAAGAAAATTCAATACATCAAGCAGAGCCCCTGGGTGTATATTTTCCTGTATAGAAATCTTGGCTATCAGCCGCGGAACAAATGGTCGGCAGTAAATGGTTGTTGAAGGCACATTTATTCTGACAAACCACCCTACAGGGAAAGTTGACAGCAAACGAAACCACCCCTACATGGAAACACAGCTAAGTGTCAAAAATATATATGTTTTTTTTATCCGATCTGAAGTACCTATTTTTACTATTATTGAACTATTGGCTACAATATCTTATAGTCACACCATATATATGTGTTTTTTTTTTAATTTATAAAAGATATCTTTAAATATTCATTAGCTATAATAGGTGGGAACGTAGGTTTCCTTCACTAAACAGTTTTCACTTTACACACATGTTAAGAGATAAATATAACTAGGTTAGACAAACAAAAAAAATAGGGGTATTTTGCTTGTAAAAACATCGGAAGTGATCACCTTCGGTGGGGTAGTTGATTTAATAATTTTCTGTTAAGTATTGTATATAATTAATCACAATATAATTAGTGTAGATATTTTCTTGTCTTAAAAAAAAAAATGTGGAGTTAAAACTGCATAAATTTTAGTAGTCGATAATAATTTATAGTTGTATATACTTGGGGATATATGGTCAAAACTGTGTGTAAAAATTCATAAGTATTAAAATATTTTTTTTATTATTACATGTATGATATTTTTCTTTGATATACCACCTAATATCTATCCAGGGCAATTATCACAAGATTTTACCCTTCTTACCTACCCCGCACGACTAGTTGGCCGGAGTGCGTGGCTACCATCGCCATTCACTAAAAACTAATTTTTTTTTTGTTACTGGCGGGCTACAGTATGATTGAATTTCAATATAATATCTGAAAGAATTAACAATTTTATCCACAAGGTTTTATTGGTTTTCTATCATTTATTTTGAGGCCTGGCTCCGGTAACAGAGTTAATAATTAATATTACTCACTATCATTTAGACGTGCTAAATGTACATAACGTGTATCAAAAATTGGTAAATAAATATTCTATTCTATACATCGTCCATTTTTTCTTTCTTTTTAATGATATATAATAATTTCTTTGAAATTTAAAAAGTATGTAGTTGATTGGTAAATACATATATTTAGATACTTTTTCTTGGTTTGTTCAATTAGGATAAATGAATAAATATTGGTATTCAGCCTTTTGTGTTATAATCGTCCTACTATAATATAGCCATTATATGTGTGTCATATACTATATATACTTTACAACTATTTCCTAATTTAAGAAAAAAATGAACCTATAGATTACTAACAAAATTAATTTTATTTGATAGTCACTTTTAATCGTAATCCTGGAATATGAAATCGCATATTCCACATATGTAATGTCACATTTCATCAGACTCATGGAATATGCCATCGCATATTCCACATGTATAATATGAGAGATCTTTTATCTATGGTTACATCCAAAATGTACTTATATTACGATGGTAGTAGACAAAATATTTTTTCCATTACTGACCTAAAAACATACCACCGCATTAGTGACCTACTGTTTGTTAGCTGTTATTCAAAATTTCACTTATTAAAGGTAAGAAAGGTACTTCATTAACTAATTAATTCAAACACAAAGCATAAGAAATCGATAATAAATAGTTATTACTTAAACTAGTAATTAATGCTATATCCCTTTCATTTCGCGAGGTGTACATCTTCCACTTTCGTTACACATTAAAAATAAATAAAACAAAGGAATGTTTACTTTATTGTCAATATAAAAATCGTTAAATAATGAGATTTAAGTTAGTAGTGCATCTTTTCTCGTAAATAATGAAAACCGCATTTCAGCACAGGCTTCTATTTTGGAGTTGTGGTCCTAAATAGAGAGTAATTATATTTATAGTATGGTTAATTCAGTGATCATTCAGAAGCTGGATTCCGGAACTACAAGAGTAGGTTTGTAATAAAATAATGATGTAATAAACTACCAAAAATATTAATTTAATCTCACATGCCTGCATTTTCCGCGGAATATTTATATTTTTGAGCAAGTAGCAAAGCATATCTTACTTTTATTAGTTCAGACACCTTCAACATTTTATTTCAATTGTAACAGCTGAGGTTTTTCATTGAAACATATTTCGTTATTTCAATTTTTTCCCGGCTTTTCAACAGAATCATATATAAATACGCAATTTCTAGCTAAACTCCGGACATGAGCGCCGCGTGGTGACAAATTCGGGAACTACTAACTCGCAACCAAAACTGAGGCCACTTTTCATTTAACAGCGGTATCTGGTCGGTTCTCCTGTCCTCTTACTTCCTGGTCGGAACGTCGGTCCTCGGTTTTTAATTATTTTGTGCTTTTGATTTCTAATCAATACCAGTGTGTGCATTATTAGTTTCTACGTGCATAGAGCTAATTATTTAAAAAATTCGCTATATTTAAATCATATTTTCGCTCGAAAATAACTTGTAAAATTCCACGTGTGTGAGTGACGCCACGCATTTTGTTAGATTATCTTAAGGAATATTTCATTGGTGAGTTCCCCTCTTATTCCCCTACGCTTGTCTTTTTGTGGACGACCTTTTGTCGAGTTACCTGTAAATTTTTTGTCGATTTTCAGGCAGGTGAGACTGCCCCTTCTTTCATTCACGCAGCACAGGTAAACTCGCTAACAATAAAGCCGTCTACCTGTATAGTGTACCTTTCAGACGAATAATCAGTGTGCTTAGTGGTAGAGTTAATTTGCGATTTGTTAAACCGCGGAAACAGTAGTTCCAATCAGAACACGCTACTGTGCCACGCCTGGAAGCTCATTTGCATATGAAATTTCAGTAGCTAGTCAAGTCACGCCTCCCAAACTCCGGGAAATTAATGCCCATAATTTATTTGCTATTCAGAGAGTCCGGAATCACCGAAATCCGGGCTGGAAAGTGAAAAAATCGCAAATTAAAATTAATTGTAAATTTTCAGTTGGCGTCATCTCGCCATTTTTGCCGTTTACAAACGACTCTTGGCCGCTCGAGCCACATTACAAATTTAAAAAAGCATCAGCTTTTATTGCAATCACCATAAGCCTTAGACGCTTAAAACTTGCTTCTATATCCTTTATTTTGTGTGTGGATTAATTTGTGCTAAGTATTTTGTAAAAATATTAAATTTTCGAATTAATAAGAAATTCGTTAAAATTCAAACTTAGCGCGCTTCTTTTCCGTTTTTTAACGTCATTGCGCAATCACCGTCGTAGCATCGTAGTTCAGCTTTTTTGGCGCTGTTGTTGTTTCAACAGATAAAAGCTACGAGACAACGAATCCTCCCTCGACTTAACTTGTCGTTGGAAAAGTTGGCGTCGGTCCGCCATTGCATTATTTTCAGATTTTTAATCAATAAATAATTCAATAATCCAATTTAAATAGAAATAATTGTCAGTAGCCTCTGAGCTTTGTAGTAAACGAATTGTATTAACTTATTTTAATCCTTCCTGTATTAAAATAATTTTATTGCATTTTTTGAGTTAAGCGACTCGATCTTCAACTGCCGCCAATTAGTTCAATTATCTGAGGTCTCCGTCACCCCAGTCAGATATAGGTGCACAGTTTTGTATAAGCAATCTCATTTGACGTCTAGATACGTTATTCTTTATTGGCCTTCAGCCGTGCTGGCACGCTATACTACTGTTCAGGTACGAGCCCGAATATCAGAAAATTGAATTTCCTCAGTGTACGGAGAGGAGGTAGGCCTTCCTACACTGCTGGATTAGGAACTGAGTAGTCACCACGAACCTTCCCCTGAGAGTCAACAGAACCACGATTGGACCATATTTTTGCATCGATTGCTGGCGCCCATTATTGATAAATTTTGTAATCGATACTTATTCAGGTAGGTTTGCCCAGTGCCCTCCTGGCAATTGCTGTCAAATTAAACTCTTCCAAACGTAGGTGACGTCGACGCTCACACTTATGACAAAATTGCTGAAAATTTAGACAAAATTAATGCTAGATTTGGTTTAACCAGCAAAAAAATAATTGCTACAGTGACCGACAATGGTTCAAATTTTGTCAAGTGTTTTCAAGAATTTGGCGTAAAATTAAATTTTTCATCGTGCCACTCTGATGAACTAGATGATGAAGAAACACGAGCTGATAGCGAGGAACATACAACTGCAACTGATAATGAAGAACTAACAACTGACGAGGAAACTGATGCCGAAGAAGATATGCCGGTATTCGTTGAACTTCTTAATGAAAATAAAAATCTGGAACTACCAAATCACAAACGTTGTGCAAGTCATACATTAAATTTGATAGCAGTAACCGACGTTAATAATGCAATTCAAAGTAATACACTTGCCAGAAGTAGACACACAGCTGTGTTGCATAAGTGCTCTACTTTTGGGCCAACATTTAAGTAAACCTGGTGTTACACGGTGCAATTCTATGTATGACTCTATAAAACAAATTTTGCATCACTCAGAAAAATTAAATGAATTGTTTCAGAGATTAGATATTAAAATGTCCTTCAAAGAGATTGAATTACGTTATTTACAAAAGTATTGTCACATACTAGAACCTCTAGCTTCCACTTTGGATATTCTACAGGGTGAGAAACACTGTTATTATGGGTACTTAGTCCCTTGCTTAGTATCGTTGAAAGTAAAACTCAATAAATTACAGAAAGATGAAAATTTTAAATCTGAACCTGCTGTTACTATTCTGAATGCATGGCATTAATGGTTTAAATCGAAGATTTTCAGCGTTTTTAAAGGTTACCACAGATGTAGATGATGCAATTCTGGCAACATTCTGCATTCCTCAGTTTAAATTGCGATGGTTTGGAGGTATAAAGGACGTGGCTACAAGGGATTTAGAATCAATAAAAAAGATGACTACTGCAGCAGAAATGGTAAATTTGGATCAAAACATAATTACAGAAACTGGTAGCCCTTCAACAATAGATAAGTTCTTTGATTTTGAATTCGAAGAAACGACCTCCCAACATGTGCTCAAAATAAGCAAGAGTCACATTCTTCATTAAAAAATATTGACGTGTTAAACTTGGAAGTTCTAAGATACTTGGAAGATCATAGAACAGAGTTAGATATTGTTAACGAATATCCAACTATAAAAAAGCTTTTTTGTAAATTCAACACTGTACTACCATCAAGTGCACCAGTAGAACGAATGTTTTCATTTGCAACAATAATAAATGCACCCAAACGCCATTCTCTGAGCGATACAAATTTTGAAAATTTAGTGCTTCTAAAAGCGAATGGAAATTTTTGAGAATTGCTTTCACAATTACCAAAAAGTTGCTTATTATTTTTCTGATTGTTACATAACGAAATTTTTTTAATTTTTATTCATTTTATTTTAGTTCAAATTAATTTTTAGTTCTTCTTTTTATGTACGTCGGACGTCATTATTTATTATTGTTTGTTCAGTTTGTTGTCTCTTATTATATGAATAAACATTTTTTATACATATTATAATTTTATATCACACGAATCTTAATATCCCTGCAATAAATAAGAAATTATAGAATACTATCAAATTGTCAAATAAATAGTTACAACCAATTATGTCCCCTTTGTAAAATAAATATTACAATAGTTCGGACGCTAAGCATAAAAATATATAAACAGAATTAAAAACTGACCTAAGAAACGAAGATTTTAGAGAACTGGAACATATAAATCCTGATGATATGATAGATATCTTCATAAAAAAATACAGTGTTATATAACAAAAAATACAAAATTGTCAAACAAAATATAGTCCGAAAGCGGAAAGAGTGCTGCATTCAGCAAATTATATTTATCCTACATTATTTTTCTGGGCTGCTTTTGTTATCTCATCATTTTTTTTATAAATTACACTGAATTCAATAGAGTTCTAGCCTTAGTATATAGCTACTACATGATTTTTTAAAAGTGCTTAGTGCTCGTGAATTTTAAGCACTTTTTCAGAGTGCTTAGTAACTACGAGCACTTTATTATTAACAGTGCTTGGTGCTCGAAAATTTAAGCACTTTCTGTCAGTGCTTAGTGCTCGCGAGCACCTTTGGTCAGTGCTCGGCACAACTCTGAATTTAAGGACAAGTACAAAAAATTTAGGCAAGAAATGCAATATTAATTAGGCACAATATTTAACTTCTTAAGTGTTAAGTTTAATTTTTTCTGATTTTAATTTGAATTTAAGGCTGAATTTGTTTGGTTCTGTTTGACCATTTATATGTTCTACAATAAATGCGATATCTTCAACAAATTTGGACTTGTTATTTACACTATGATAAACTATCTCTTATTTGCCCTAATACTTTCCAACTGTGCACATATAGAAATCACGATGCTCGCCTCTCATTACCCCCGTGGGGAAATAAGAGACGAATTTTGATTTTAAAAAAAAATTTCTTCTATTTTTTGCAGTTATTTTAAGACCGTACTGGAGCAGGGAGTCGAATGCCAGTATTCAGGGTAGAATTAGCCTAAATTACCAAATGCCTCTGCTATATCGTATTGAACATATACCCCAAGTAGCACAAATTGCTTTTTAAAAACTCTATGAATATCTACTCCACCTTTTTATAAAGCTTAATACTTTATAATTAAGAGTTAACAACAATAGTCCAGTATTCATGAAGTATCTGTATACCCAAAATAGGCACAGTTTATACAGCCGCGGAAAACTCTATAATAGGTACATAAATACTTAAAGTAATATTATAACAACCTCTTTATTCCGTCTTACCAGACGTTATAAACCATGTTATATGACTACTAAGAAGTTGTTATATAATTGCTGTAAGTAAGTCTTTATGCAGTAAAAATTGCTCTAAATGTGAGTTACTGTTTGCAGTTATAAAGCATCGATATTACAGTGTCTCTAACAGCTTCAATGTAGTAACTTTATAGTTGTTATATTGGAGAGATATAACTGAAAGGAACAAAATATATAAAGGCTTAAAAAGCAAAAACTTTTACTTGTAAAGGAAAATTATTGGGTTATGGTTTCCAAATAGATCTTTAAAAAATACTTTTTGTACTACACGCACATACTTTATAGTTGATATATTATGTTTTCAGCTGCGATACAGACGCGAATTGTTTTGGCAAATTATTGGGAAGCTAAATGAATATTACCTGTGAATTAGTGTATGCTGTCGTTTGTAGAAAACTAAATTTGTCATGCGAAGAAAATTTTTCTGTTGAAATATGCTATTGTACTTCGAAATAAATAGACGCCCCTCCAAGATTTCTTGAATTTGATAATGTTGAAATTTATTTAAAAAAATATATTTTTTAATTTTTTTCTTTAAAATTGTTTTAAAATGATGAGCCGCGTATTTTGAACACCCCATAAGTGATTGCTGTAAATATATTGCAAAGTTTTCCTTTTCAAGTGATAAAAAGTCAATTATACCTCGAACTAGTAACAATGGATGACCTGTCATATTTACTTTTATAAAATACAATATGGTTCCCTATAAGTACCCAAAGAAGGTCACTACAGAAGCAGTTATAAATTCATAAAATAGCACTTTGGCTGTGTAAAAGTGATATAATAGCATTTTGTGAAGATTATAAAGTATTCTAATGAAACCTTCATCGAGCTCTTTCACAATCAGTGGCGTATCAAGACAAAATCCTCAGACAGGTGAATTTTCTTTGATAAAAATCCACATTTTAAATAATAATTGAATTCATGATAAAATCATTTTGATTTTGAGGGATATGATATTATCAAGTTTGTTTAAATTTCAAACTTATATTTTTTATATGATTTTGATATATTTTTGTGGTTTTTAATGATAAAATGACTGCATAAAAATTTTTGCTACATAAGAAAAATTCAAAAGCAAATCAAATGACATGGGAGAATTATCACTTTTATTAGTACTGATTGCATATACAAAAATATCACCAATGGTATTATACACTATATCAAATAAAATTGAGCTGTGGGGGATATCCAGCAAAATTTCCTCTAAGGAGTGCGAAAGCGGCAAAAGCTGCAGAAAATCTGTGTGTGAGATGTTTACCATACTTGGGTTGATTTATCGATGCAAGCATAGTTAAGTTTAAACTAGCATAAAATGCTTTGAAAGTTAACTGACCGAAAAGACTTAACTGAACATCATTCAACCAGCCCTTAAATTTCATTTCCATACATTTGTGGCAAGGACTTCGTTAAGATTTGTTTCTTGTGTCTTTTTAACATCTTATTTATTTTACTGTCCTAGCGGAGTTTAGCCATATAATTCCATCTCTCACCCAGAACACAGGCACATAACATACACGTACACAACAACCATTCCCTGTGACATTCCCATATGCCACAGCTGAGAGTCGATTTCAGAAGAGATAACAGCGACTAGACGTGTTGTCTCACTCACCAGTAGTCTAGTCCAGTACTACCAACTCGGTAATATTTTTTCAATTGCCGCAAATATTCATACCGTAATCATTTGGAATTGAGCAAGCACTACTGACTCAGTGCTATCTGTTTCTTTTATTTAGAAATTATGTAAATGCATTTGAAGAACTTGCTGTTTTCCTCTGACCCCTCTTTCTCCAGGAGGGGTGAAGTGTACTCTCTACGTGTCATCATTTTTACAATAAACAATTTTTCTTGAATTGTTCGACATTCTACACTTATTTCTGCCATGAACTTAATTTTTGAGATTTTCATATCTGAGTGCCCCTTTATTGGAGTTCAAGGGTCCTACAAGCTTTTCATTTTTAGGAACTACTACATCCGAAAAGCCCCAAAATCACATCTTCTAGAGCAGCCTTTCGAAATCCTAAATATTAAGGTTTTTTTCTGAACCAAATATCCTTTCCCCGTAAGCATGTCATATATCCTACCCTTTAAACAATATTCCATGTTTTTTATTCGCCATATAAATTAAATTTAATTATTATTTCGAATTATATTGACTTGTGTACTTTAAGAAGTTATGTTAATCAGTCCCCTAAGCCTACACCAATGCCAGAGAGGTTGCGCGATTTATTGTAGCCAATAAGATGCAAGGAGAAAGAACAGCTGACATATTATCCCTTCTAGCTTTAGCAGCTTTTATACCTTTATACAGACTCTATAGAGCTCAATGATTCTTTCTTTGCTGTGTTAAAGCTATATTGCAGGGTTGAGATTTTTACATTTGTCACATAAAATCAGAAAGGTTAAGTTGTTGTTTTAGTTTTAATAATCAAGTGTAACTGTAAACAGTGATAGTAGTTGATAAAAGGTAAGTTTGTAAATTACCTACTTGTTTATATCCTAGGTATACCTAATAACTTAACCTATCAATTTGGAGTTTTGAGAAAAAGTTATTCTTTATAAAAGTTGTTATTCTGCTAGTTTCGAGACAACAAAAGCACATGTAGATATTTTTTATATAGAGAATGTGTTTTGTTTCATTGTTTCTGTAGATGGCTTTTAAATTTTTTATATTATTGTTTTTGTTCTTTTTGTAGAATGTTTAAAATAGTCCAGACCATCGAAAGGGGAAAAGCTCAATTATGTATAGTCCCTCACAAGTGGGAAAAAAGAGGTAAACTGTACTGGCCCAAAATGAAGGCTGACAAACTTATTACGGAAGGAGATTCTATGCCAGCGGAAAACTGGTTGGAAATGGACTGCAATTTAAAAAGAAACAATTTATCACAATCTGAGGCGAAAATGGAACTAGAAATAATGCTGAGCTGCACAGATACTGACGAGGTGTCGGCAGTTATTTCAGCACCAGTTCAAAGAAGGAATAAACCAAGAGTGCTACTTCCAAGAACAACAAATAATTTACCTCAAGAAAATTTCAATGAAATCGCTGCTGTAAGTATAGGTACAGGGTGAATCGCCATAAATGCCCCTCTATAATTTTGTTATTTCTGGACCGATTCAAGAATTAAAAGAAAAAATAACCTTGAAATCTAGTAAGTTATATGATTATACTTAATTTTTTTAAATGACTCGAGAATCAAATTATTTTTCTCTTATTTCAGAAATATACCTAATACTTCATATCTTTCGTAGTTCTGCTAATATTTACAAGAATATGGATAATTTATAAATTACAAAATAACATCAATATATTAAATAGGCATATTGAAAATAATGAAACACTACCATGCATAAAAAAATTACAATAATTTTTCTAGTGAGAAACATCATTATTTATACACAAGTTCATTTCGATATTCTTGTAAATATTTGCGTTGCATCCCAACACCAGATGTGTAAAAACAATGTAAAAATCTGTATTAAAATCTCATATTTAAGTAACAAATTTTTTATTCTCTGACGATGGTGGTAATAAACCGAAACGTAAGAAAATAAAATAAAAACCTTTATTTTAATGACTGACAACCCAAGGAAACTCACATCACATGTAAATATTAGCAAAATTATGAATGATAGTCATATATGAAATATTATATTTCCGAAATCAGAAAAAAATATAGATTTTCATTCTAAAGTCGGACACAAGGATTTTAAAAAATTAAGCATAATCTTGTAACTCATTACATTTTGAAGTTATTGTTTTTTCATCAATATGATACATGAAATCTTGAAAAGGAAGGACTTCATTTGATTTGTTAAATTCTCGAATTTGTCCAGAAATCACGTAATGTTTATTTATTTAATTACAGAATATTGTGTCTACTTTCAATGCTCCTGCGATGGCACTTGCCTCAACCTCGATAAGTACCACTAATAACAGCATGGTTCCTTTTGACCAAAGACAAGTCCCACTAGAGCCAACTATTATAACTATTTCAGGAAATGAAATTCTTACATCGGGAGACTTGCCAGAAGTTACGACTGAAGGACTGAATATACCTTTTATGAATGTCGAAAAATATGACATTATAAAAAATCAAGAAGAAATTTTAAAAAATCAAGGATTAATTTTGAAACAACTTGCCACTGTGTCCGTGCAACTGGACATTTTATACAAACGTCAATCAAAGATTGTACCTGATTTGAATAAAAATAAAAACCAGGACTTCTCCTTTAAGTTAATAGAAACTGTAACAGAATTGGAAACATTTGAGAAAAATCTGGCCGATGAAGAATATCTTCAAATGGTTTTAAATAAATTTTCGGTGATCTATGGAACCAGCGGGAGGGAACATGGAACTAATGTCTGTTATGCCTTAATAGACAAATTTTTTTCAAGAAAATTCATGCCGCAGTGCTCTTGGGCTGGAGGTTCCCGAGGGAAAAATAAGAAAATTGCCTTTAAGACATATAGCAATGTTTTAAATATGTTTTTTAAGTTGGTGCACGCAGCAGATGTAACTTTCACAATAGACGCATGCGAGCAATTTTTTAAAAACATCTTAAAAAACTCAACAAAAAGAAGTAATATTCAAGGCTTCAGATGTTCAAAGACCAAAAGAAGGCCAAAAAATTTAGCTTATAAACCTCAAGCAGAAGGTCAAGAACACATTACAGCAGATAATAATGAAGGCGAAGAAGCTGAAAGCGATACACAGGCAGATACTGAAAGTGAGAATGAGGACACAAGTGAAATAAATTAACTTAGGGTATTAATATTATAGTAACTATATTACGTTATAAGTTATGGTTAAGTATTATGAACGAAAATACGTTTTATTTTTATATTTTCATAAGAAATAATAAAAATATATTTTTAACACTTTAATTTGTTTATTATATATTGTCATACTGACCGAATATTTTTACATTTAAAATCTTAATAGTAATACTCAAAGTTATTATATACTGTACAATAATCATTATTATTCTGTATGATTACATAAAAGTATGTAACAATGGTATAAAAACAGTTTCATTATCTGAGGGTACAATAACCATTTTACATTTAACGCAACTTACAGCATAACACTTTGGTGAATTATAATTAAGTATATTACCTGATGAGTAAATATGCAAAAACGACGATCGAATTGGAGTTTCAAAAAAGACGGTAAGGTTGTTTAAACTTGATCCAAAAATAAAGATTTCTCCATTTTCTTTAAACGTGTGTATCATTTTTACAATGTTTCCATCTTTAGTATAGAACCATTTGTCTGCTGTAGTCTCCGAATTTAGTGTATATGATTCCAATTCTAATTTCATAAATACATTACCTACCGACTTTTTCAAAATGGGATAACTTTTTGGTGCATATACCTTTTCAGACTCCACATCCATTTTTTCTGCCATCCTTCTTGCAACTTGACTCAGTGGACAGTTTCCATGACGAATTAAATTCTTTATTTCATAAAGTTTTGACTCGAATGGGTATGCGTTAAAAGATGAAAGTTCACCAAATTTTCTTACATCATCGACTAAATGCGAGAGGTTATGGACATTACTGGTCATATAATCTTCCCCATAAAAATCAGGGAAGTATTCGAGAAAATGGGTAATAAGCATTTCAGCTAAATTCAGAAACTTAAAGTGTTCTTTTGAGGAGCAAATAGTAATTGCACAAAAGAAAAGTAGAAAATGTTTGTATACGTCAGAAGATAAAACTTCCTTTAGAACTACTATACTTATATAATATAAAAAAGTACGAAATTCCAATCCTTTCCAGTGTGCTAAACAATCTAAACCTCTGACAGCTCTGTGTATTTCCTTTGGCATTGTACAATTCAGTAAAAAAGTTGTAACTTTTGTGGTGTCACTTGCAGACCATTTTGTCTTATATGTACCAATACACCCATCTCTCCATCCTGTAAATAAATAATATGAAAATATTAACCTACCTTACTGCTACTAACTGCCATCATTTATACTTACCTACCAAAAATTTCTTCATTATTCCTAAATCAATTAAATGTAAACTGTCAGCAGCGGGGAAATCCTGTATCATATCAATGGGCAGTTGTTTTAGGGGTGTGTCGACTTTGTAATGACTTTCATACTGCTTATTCCTAAATTTTTCATCTGTTCGCTTTTCACAGTGCCGTCTAGGGAAATATGTGCAATGTGAAATATATGAATATTCTCCAATTATCGTGCATTTTTGGCACCCGTGTTTCGCATTAAAACTGACAACTCCTAAAAATAATTAAATTTTTACACTTATTACCATCACATCAATTATAGTAAGTATATTAGACATTATTAGATTTTCAAGTCCAGAAAGAATTCTTTTTCTGTCCGCGATAGGTTTTCAGGGTGATTCGCAGTGAGTCCTGAAAGCTTATGTGTCCCAGAATAAGCTGACTTTCAGGTCGTAGTGTGTACATACATTATTGTATTTGCAACCAACAAAATATAAAAACTAGTCATTTTGAGGATGTGACGCATTACATGCTTATAACCGACACCCAGTAAATACAAGTTATAATATGACTTAGCAATGTTTAACAAAGTCAATAGGGAATAGTTCTGTAAACTTATAAAGCTTACCTTTAATAAATGCTCTTGCCGGAGAATCACAGATAAAGCTTCTTATTTTGATAGGTATATTGTATTCTCTTCCTCTTATATCCCACAAAATGCCCTTGTGTAAGAGGGATCTTGTTTCGGTTACAAAAGGTTGTAAAAACTTATTAATATCGCTGGGTTTTCCATATCCATAGTAAATTCCAATCACCATAGGTTTAATATGAGGCAGTTCAAAAATATTAAATAAAATGGGCCAAAATTCTTTTCTAGAGCTTTTATATATTGGTAAGCCATCAACATTAATATTAATAGAAATAGTTTGGGGAATATGTGTCACATTAGCTAAACCTTTTTTCAAACATAATTCCAGACCTTGATGCCAATAATGACCGTTATTACCAACACTGTCAACAACAATATTTCTTGGAGTATTTAGTAGTGTCCTAGGATCTGATGGAAGGAGTTTGTTTGGCATATGATGATGCCAAATCTGTAGTAAGTCCCTTAAAGCTATATGGCTAATGCCATACGTAGTTGCCCATTCTCTAATTTCATTGCGGATACTAATACTTTGGTCAAGCAACTCTGCTAAGTGTGATCCATCTATATCTGGAATGTTGTCATCCTCCAGTTCGACATTCCAGTTATTTAATGCTTCCTCATCATCGGCGTTTATCACTTCTTCACATTTATCCGTTCTTTCTTTGTTTGGCGTTTCTTCCAAAAAATTGGTCTGTTCAATTAAATCAATATTACTGGATTCAGAATCTGGTTCCTGGAGTATTTTTTTAAGTGTTAATTTAACTTTCCTTCTAAAATTACCACTTCGCTTTGTCTTTCTCCAATACTTATCCATATTGTAATGTAACACTTAACAACACATGAAAAACACACGAATCTTCAATTAAACTATAACGATCTTTTTTAGAGGTTATGAAACGGAGAAAGTTTAGCAGTATAAGGGTTCTATAAAGGCTGAAGATTGCAACTATATAACTCCAAAACAGAATTTCAGTTGAATTAATGCTTTATAAAATACTCCTTCTACTATACGTAAAAAGCATTTATGAATAATCTATATTAGGGCTGACATAAATGGCATTTGGCTTAAATAACCACATTGCTGTAAAACTTTGCTTTAAAAACCCTTAAAACTTAATGTTATACAGCCATTATAGAGAAATTGCTAAGCTGTAAAACAGATATATGAATGTTATATAGATGTTTATACATTTATTATAAATATACATGGTATGTATCTGTATAATGGACCTTACTAAGCCTCTTATAAATTAAAAAAAAACCTGTATATGATGCTTTAATAAAGAAACTTTATATTTATGCTGTGAAAACATTTTGCCAGCAATATTTTACCGCCGAGTTACTTTATAAGCAGTTTAGTGCCGAATAAAGCTTCAATATAACCAATTTTCTATACAAGTTGCCATAATATAGTATTTATAAAGCTTTAAGCGTAATAAGAGGACGACATGTGTTACTTGGGATACGTCTCTTATAACTCCATTTGTCTCTTATTCCCCCCTCCTACCCTAATCAAAGATTTTTGCACTCTACATAATATAAAATTACATTTTACAACACCATATCATTCCAATTCAATCTCACCAGTAGAATGATTTCATTCAACTCTAGCAGATTCCATACGATGTTTACGACAAGAACATCAAAGGCCTATTAAATATTTAATGGTATTAGCAGTAATGTTATATAATAATTCAATTCATTCAGTAACACAAATGGCACCATTTGAAATCATACATGGACCACGTTCAGATCCACATGACACGAACTCTCAATTAATAACATCTCAATTCGTAAATAATCGTCAATTAAATATGCAAAGGTTGTATGAAGATATGAAAAACAAAGTACAATTAAATAAAGAGAAAGTTATTAATAACAGAAATAACACATTAACTAACCCACAAACAATTCAAAAAGATCAAACAATTTATATACGTACAGGAAAACGTAGAGCAAAACATCTACCGAAATTTAAGAAAGCAACAGTAATTAAAGACAATGACATTACTGTAGCAACCACATCGGGTATATTACACAAAAATAATATACAAATACAACGGAAGACTGATAACATTCCTTTGTTACAGACAACTAACAACCATGAGGAACGTGATGCTAATGAACACGATCCTATTAACACTATTACACCTGCACAAAGCAGATATTACCTACGAACCCGTCCTTCACCTAACGGTATTCATTAAGCTAGGTGCGGACATTCGAATTATTAACCATTATCATATATTTATTCATAAGTTAGAATTAAAACCTTTAATTAACGCTGTTCATGATGCATCGCAATGTTAAATGATACAAATACACTAGATAAAAAGATAAATAATAATAAAATAAATGTTTCTTTAATAAATTAAGCGGAGAACTTAATTCAAATAATAACACAAGAATATTGGAAATTAATTCCAAGACATCTCAAAAAGATAAAAAGAGGATTAATTAATGCAATTGGTAAAATAGATAAAGCACTTTTTGGATTAACTACCGAAGAAGATATTACTGATCTCGAAAATAAAGTGGATACATTATTATCAAATGAAAAAAGCATAACAGATTAAGTAAATTTACGAGAACTGCATTATATTTTAATCAACCTTCAGTTACTCTATCCAAAAGAAAATCTATTGAAATTCTCTCACCCATATTTGAATCACATATTTCAGAAAGCCCACATGTCCACATTTTGTACATATGGTGTTTTTACCAAAAATCGACTTCTTTTGCATAGATCTATCTTTTAGAGAGAAATCACTCAAGTCCACTGTTTGCTTTGCCTACAGTACATAATGAAAATATTCATTTATTTGAGAAACACCACATGTCCCGGACATGTGTGGTTTCTAAAATATTCCGCTAGACGGCGTTGACAGCGGCGAATAACAGTGTCGTACATCTTGTTATAAGTATTTCAGTTTATCAAAATGTCGTCGTCCGAGGAAGAAGTGGCACACGAAAATGTGAAAATGAAACGAAAAAAAGGTGTTAAAAGTGTCGTTTATAAGTGCGAAGTAATAAAAAAAGCAAGGGTTAAAGGTGAGGAATATACAAACTACAAAGAAAATGTAGTAAGTGCTCGAGCTCAAGGACAAAACTGTGGGTAAGTTGTATGAATTTTTAACCTCAATTTTGCAAACTAATTAATTTGTTGATATATTTTTAGGTGCAAGGCAAAGTGTTTCTCAAAAATACCCGAAGGTGATCGAGCTGAAATGTTCAAAAAGTTTTATGGTTTTAACACCAAAAATGAACAAGATGCGTATCTCCAGGCCTTGATAGAATGTAATCCAGTAACAAGAAAACGTCCTCGAGTAAATCCAGAGGATGCTAAACCTAAGTCGCATACTTTCAAGTATAATGCATCGTCCAGTTATGGCAAGTTCAAAGTATGTAAGAGTATATATGCCATTACTCTTGAGCGTGTGCGGCGTTTGTCTAATCTACTTTCTCTAGGAAAATCTCCTCATGACAAACGAGGAAAACAAACTTCTGGGAATGCAAAATCTGGAGAAGTCGTAAGATTGATAGATGAACATATTAGATCTTTTCCTGTCAAATCAGCTCATTATAGTAATCGCGATTACCAATATTTGAGTGAAAAACTGGATATAAGGAAAATGCACTAACTTCTTCTTGAGAAATACCCAGCATGTTCTGTAAAATACAGTTTCTATAGACAAATTTTTCGACATAAATTTAGTTTATCCCTTGGGAGGCCCCAAGTGGACACATGCTGTACGTGCGAAGAGCTTAGCAACAAGATTAAGTCGAAGTCTTTAAATGATGCTGCAAAAGGGTTGCTGTTGCTGAGAAGGTAGTGCATCAAAGAAGAGCGAAAAAGTTTTTCACGAAAATGAACGTAATTGAAGATTTATGCCGAGCCGATTCAGCGGTCGGAGGAACAGTGGCGCAACTACGGGGGGGGGGGGGCTAAGGGGGCTAAAGCCCCCCCCCAAGCAATACATATATATCTAAAATAATAGATAGCTGTCACACAAACTATAATGCCCTACCTAAATACCTTATTAGGTACCCAAATAAAACACCCATTAGAAGCACCGGACCCGACCGCCGCGTCACCTCCACCCCACTAATGGCACCAATCACCGGCCACAGCCGCCCACTATGCTATTGAAATAGGTACCATTATGAAATCAAGAAATTCTTACAATCAGTAGGAATGCGGTTGTTCTTGTTGACATAGACACGCCTACTAGTCTCTAATTCTGTGTTTGTTACTTAATTATTATTACTACATTTAATTTTCAAATAACAATTTGGTTCTATAAATCGGAAATAAAGCTATAAATTGTGCTAAACCCTTTCAGTGTTCTTGGAATTTAAGTTAAGGTAAGTTAATACTAAATACTACTCTAAAATTATAATAGGATATAAGATATAACTTTCTTAGAACTAAATATTCTTTTTAATACGCTGGATTCTGTATTGATTCTGCGGTAGGCTTCTTGTGAAACATGTTCAATATTTTACATATAATGAAGGGAATGCTTTTTAATGTCTTAAAATTATTTTATTATAAACTCTAAAATTGTTTCGAGTTGTCGTCTTTCTCAAGAGTAAAATTAGTACTAAATTTAAAAACATGTGTTTCTTGCTTCTTTTATTTTACTATGACATCACCCTACATTGTTTACATTCAAGGATTTCTAGGAAAGGCACTTTAAGCCTCCCCATTTATTATACCAGATGTGATATTATAGAAGCAAATATTTCCGTCTTGTAAACCCAATCCAGTGACAAGTACTGTATAGAGAATTGAAAAACAAAAATTGTTACAGTAATAAATAAATAAATAAATGAATAAAGTTATAGCATAGCAAAGGGAAGACAAATATAATGAAAATAAAAAAAATAATATTAGGCAAATACTTTTATTTAACGAATATTCAAATAATTAATATACAGGGTGTTATTACATTATATTATATTATCTATATTGCAAGTTTTGACTTTTTAAATACATTAATATGTCTTTTGTTAGATATTATTAATATGCATATTTTCTTGCTATCAATAGACAATACTTACTTACTAAGCTCAACTTTTTCTTTATTTTTAGATACCCGCCTACTTCATCTTGGCCTTAACGCAATTAACTACGTAAATACTAATAATTTTTTATTTAATCATTCGCAATTTCAATATGAGTCATAACAAACCTGAGTGCAAGAAGAGAACCATTCAAGATTTCTTTGGGGTACCTTCCAAAAAAAAAGCATGCCATTTGGAAATGGCATCTGAAATGGCATCTGGCTCTCAAAGCAACTATGCGTGTCCACTACCTCTGCCTTTGACATTACCGACCCCACAAGCACAAGCCACTACAACAACGGCAACGATATCTCATATGGATATATGCCATTTTAATAGAAGAATTTTGAGTGCCGAAGAAAAGTTGGAAGTGTTAAAAAATATCTGGGTTCCTGATGAAAACTACAAATTTCCTGTCGTTCAAATTGGTAAACAAAACAGGAAATTTATTTACACATGGCTAAAGCGGTATAAATGGTTAGTGTATTCCAAGAAAGAGGATGGGGCATACTGTAAACATTGTTTTTTGTTTGCTAGCAAAGATGTGGGAATGAGTGCATCTCAGACAACAGGGCAGCTAGTTAGCGCACCATTTAAACAGTGGAAGAAAGCCACAGAGCGTTTTGACAGTCACGAGACATTAGAATACCATAAAGCATCTCTATTACGCTCAAATAATTTTCTTGAGAGTATGTCAGGCAAATCAGTGCCTATTGATAAAATGATAGATTTAGCTAGAAACGTTCAGGCAGCAGAAAATCGAACTAAAATAATATCAATTATAAAGACTGTGATATTTTGTGGAAGACAAGGACTAGCTCTACGAGGACATCGGGATTCAGGCCCATTCGAAGTGAATGAAGAACCACCTCAAAATGAAGGAAATTTTCGGGCTTTATTAAGATTCCGTATTGATGCCGGTGATCAAAACTTGAGAGATCATTTGACTGGAAGTAGTCGCAATGCAGTCTACACAAGTTGGAAGATTCAAAATGAGATTATTGATTCATGTGCTACAATAATCAAACGGAAAATAGTTAATGAAGTAAATGCCACCAAATGTTTTTCAGTCTTAGCAGATGAAACCCCAGATATTTCTAATATAGAACAATTTACACTATGTGTTAGATATCTAAAAGAAGACACTAACTCGAAGGAGTATAAAATTTGCGAAAATTTTCTTCAGTTTACTCCTGTTGAAAATACTACAGGCGTTAATCTTGCTGAAACCATAATTCGTAGTTTACAAGACTGTAATATAGAGGTTGATTATTTAAGGGGACAGGGATATGATGGAGCGTCTTCCATGAGTGGAAAATTTAACGGTGCACAAGCCAAAATTTTAGAGAAATATCCCACTGCAATTTACGTTCATTGCGTCTCACATTGCTTGAACTTGGCAATTTCAAACTCAGTGGAAGTACCTGCGATTAGAAATTCCTTCGGAATAGTCACTAAAATATATAATTTTTTCAACTATCCTAAAAGACAAATAGTACTGCAGAAACATATTTCCCAATCTGAAAACGTGACAAAGACAAAGGCGCAAAAGTTAAAACAACTTTGCCCAACTCGTTGGGTGGATAGACATGATTGCATTTTAATTATGGTTGATTTATTACTCGTTGTTGTGGATGCACTAGAAGAGATTCAGACCACTTGGGAGGATAAAGAAGCCACTTCTGATGCCTTTATTTTGATAAGTTCTATCAAACAGTCGCAGTTTATAGTAGCATTACTTAGCGCAGAGAAGCTACTAAGCCACACAGTGAACTTGAGCAAGAGTCTCCAGCTTTCAGATGTAGAACTTCATTTGGCCATTAATGAAGCTCAAATTGTCATTGATGCTATAAAGAAAATAAGAGATAATGGAGAGGAAGCATTCAAGCAATTATTTCAGAAAGCTTTACAAATCAGTGAAAGATTAGGGTTCACAATTGCTGTACCTAGAACGACATCAAGGCAAACTAAGCGTTGCAACATCCCATTTGTTACTGAAGAGGAATATTACAGAAGAGCTATATTTCTCCCTTGGATTGATTCCTTTTTAAGTAACATGTCTGCGAGATTTGAAAAACACAAAAACATACTCGCCAATTTTGATGCACTTCTCCCGAATTCTGAAAACCAGTTGCTAAAAAAGGGAGATTTTATTAACTTGAGTACATTCTACGCAAACGATATTGAAGAAAGCAACGAAGCAGCACTCGAAGCTGAGTATGATATGTGGCACCAAGCTCTTAAAAAAATACGAAACCCACCAAAAAATGCAATAGATTGTTTGAATGTTTGCAACAAAAACTATTATCCGAACATACACAAATTACTGAAAATATTTTGTACCTTACCAGTTTCTACCAGCACAGCGGAACGCTCATTTTCAACCTTAAAAAGAACCAAAACCTACTTAAGGAATACAATGAAAGAAAACAGATTAAACGGCCTAGCACATTTAAATATCCATCGAGAAATATTGGTTACAGTTGATGAAGTGATTCACGAACTTCAACTCCGAGGTCCACGTAGACTTGAATTCAATTTATGAAATTAGTAAGTCTGTATTCATTTTTGTATTCAAATAAAAAAGTAAAGTTTTGTTTTTATCTAGAAGGATAGATTAATATTATTTCAGCCCCCCCCAGAACGAAATCCTGGTTGCGCCACTGCGGAGGAATATGCATTGACTACATGCAAAATCTTTCTCTTCCTTCGATTCCCGTCCAGGATACATTTTATTTACACCAGCTCACAGTAAATGTCTTTAATATACACAATTTAAAAACTGGTAAGATGTTTTTCTACATCTATCACGAAGGTTTGGGCAAAAAAGGGCCTAACGAGGTTTGTTCATTTATTATGGACTACATAAGGCGAGAAATTCCTGAAAATATTAAACATTTCAATATTTTTTCTGACGGTTGCGGTGGGCAGAACAAAAATCACAGCGTTATAAGGATGTGTAGGGCGTTAGTAGATCTTGGGCATTTTAAGACTGTTAATCAGTATTTTCCAATAAGAGGACATTCCTTTATGCCATGTGATAGGGACTTCGCTGTGGTTAAAAAGAAGATAAGGAAAAATGACAGAATTTTTTTAATGAAAGAATATGCTGAACTAGTCATCACGTCAAGCTCCAAAAGAAATTTTTCTGTTTACCTAATGGATGAAGAAAACAGCGTGTTACAAAAAATGGTGGCCCCAATTTTATAAAAGAAACTGCTTGTCTACAGCTTCCTACGGTAGAGGCGTACCAAAAGATCAAAAATTGTCTTTTAATATCTCAACTTTTATGCAGTTTACTCATACAGAAGACAAAAAAAGGTTATGTCCTTGCCCGGGGCTACATTGACGGTTTCACTGAACATGAATTTAAAATTAGTAATTCTACACAAATCACTTCTTTTCCCGATGAAGTTGCATATCCAGACATCAAGTTACCAATTAGTGCTAAAAAAATGATATCCATAAAAAAATTTGACCGATTTACTCGCGACCAAGAAGAACTGATAAGAAATTTTTATCAAGAAATATTTTCCTGGCCAACAGTGGGTGGAGAAGAAGAAGAAGTGCATGAATATTAAATGTTCACTCACTAATGTACCTATTAAAAATATTTGTTAATAAATAAAAATAAATAAAGGAAAAAGTTCTGCAAAAATAAACGTGTATTTTAGAAACCACACATGTCCAATCGCCATTTTATTTTTTTCTTGTTGCAGCAGAAGCTTTATTTTCAAATTTTTGTAAGATTTCTATTGTATTCATATGATTTCAACAAACCCTAAATGTATATTTCCAATTGCATGACCTGGTTTTGCATAAAACGGTTTTATTTGTTTTTCTCAAAACTAACATCCTTGGACATGTGGGCTTTCTGAAATATGTGATTCATTTATATTATCAGGCACTATTATGTAATTTTGTTCAAGACAATTATACAGACTATATTCAAATTGGAGTACCAATCTTAAATCTTCCAAAAACCCTATCCTTATGTGAAATCATACCAGTTCCTATCCAAAAATATAACAATCCTTGCACCAAAACCCTTCATGGTTATTGACCAGGACGACAACTTCCAATGGATAGATAAACTACCAATTCAGATCGAGGACACCTTCTTCATAGACGATCACTTGCAGAACACAAAAGAATGTTTTGTGGAACTTCTCAGACGACGACCAGTCGAAGACATTTGTAAGATAACTCACCTTCATATGTACAGTCCACATGCTGAACAATTGGCACCCACAAAGTACGTCATAATTATCGACACTGTGACAACCTTCGAATATACATGTCAACCAAAAACTTTCTCGTATAAAACAATAATACAAAATACGAAAGTTTCCCTCACACCTCACTGTGAATTCTATATCAACAATCAATCATATCCATATGAGAAACCCTATACTTCTACACCAACATTTCTTTTACCCAATATTTCAATTGAAAATTATACCACTTGCCGATATCACTATTCCATCTTTAAAAGATCTCCAACCAACTCAATTACAAATGAGTACCTAGTCTAGAAAAAATTCACATCTCAAGTTTCCCCAAAATTTCACTTTAATTATTTATTTTACCCATAATAATTATATTCTTTTCAATCCAATTATTATTATGGATCAGAAGAAAGAAGAAGATTTCACATACTAATTTTAACGTATCATTTAACAAAGAAAAGGAGGACGTGTACATTCCATCAACTACATTGGACCCCAACTTCCGTTTTAACAGGGAGGAGTTAAGCACGTACGAACGAACCATCACGTCCACTCTTTTTTTTTTATTGCTTATTGTTAATCACGCATAATATATTATATGTTAAATAGGTTTTAGAAACCGCATGATAAAAAAACACATCATTAGCCTAGATAAGAAATAGTATAAATACAATTCATGTTTCTAATCAAATCAAGTTGCAATCCAATACTTAAAGTATAAGCACCTTGTAAGAAGCTTAATAAAAAATAGTGGAACTTATCCGAGAAGTGTATTTTATTGTGATTGTGAGAATTTACATTGAAAAAAATCCCATAAGTGGGGTTAGTGGGTTTTCATATGATTGAGATTTATGCTGGAAGTGAAAGCAATGTGGTTTTAGATGGAAATCCTGATCTAGGTGTATGTCCAAACATTGTTGTTCGGCGTGCACAAGCAATACCAAGACATTTTCGGTATAAATTATTTTTCGATAATTGGTTCGATAGAATACGATTACAAGTTTATTTGAAAAAAGATATACTTCCATTGGGACTGTCAGAATTAACCGAGTTCCAAATTTTTATAACCCAAAGAAGAGCTCAAGAGACAAGGCCGTGGGGCTATGATAGAAAAAGTAGCGAAAGTTGACGGCACACATATATCTCTAGTATCAAGAATCGACAATAAAATCGTAAATATGATGTCAACCTATATTGGTACTTCTCCTAAAATTGAAGTGAATAGATTTTCTAGAGAAGATAAAAGCTATATTATTGGAAAATATCTATACTGCATCCATCTATAATAAGTGCATGGTCGGGGTGGATCTTCTAGATCCTATGTTAGGATATTACAGAATAAAAATCAGATCCAAAAGATGGTATATGCGTATATTTTTTCATATTGTAGATCTAATCACTGTGAATACCTGGATTCTTTGGCGTAGAAATAACAAAGAAAATGTATTGCCTTTGATAGTTTTAAAATGGCCATAGCAGAGTGTCTGTGTAAGGCCAATAAAACCCTACTTCAAAAAAGAGGAGGACCTAGTACTTCGAAGCAAAAATAGTCTTAAGAAGGTAAGGGGACCATTTACAGATTTTTCCGTGCAAGAATTCCGAATTGATGGACTTAATCACCTTCCTGTATGGTGTCAGGAAAGAAGGGATACAAATATTCAGTATATGGTGAAAAGAGTTTTATTAAATGTGAAAAGTGTGCATTGTGTTTGTGTTTGAATAAAGAGATATTGTTATTACAGATTTCATGTTGAATAAAAATTAAGAAAAAATTGTTACATTACTGCATATTGTGCCAGATATGGCACATACCATAATTTTTCATTTTTAACTTGAAAAATAGGAAAGCTGGTGATTACACAGGAAGATACAAAATTTCTAGGCAATGAAGATTTCCCCGCTGAACCAAATGAAATTGAACCGCTTTATGAATATTTCAAATACTTTTTCACAAAAGAAATGCCTTAGTGATATTATTTACCAAAGCATGTTGTATTCTACCGAAAAGAGACCACAAAAACCTATGATTTTGAGTGAAGAGGAATTGGAACAGTTCATAGGAACTTGTTTATGTCTATTGTTCAGCTACTCAGTACTAGAAGTTACTGGAATCTCAACCTCAACCATCGTTTGGTATCTGAAGTTATGTCATGTAATCGATGGGAAGATATCAAACGATTTTGGCATTTCAACAGCAATACTGATATGATACCTTCAGGTCATCCAGGTCATGTCAAACTTTACAAAATCTGACCTTTACTGAATAAACTTCGAGAGCGACTTCTGAATGTTCCAAAGGAATATCTTGCAATAGATGAACAAATAATTCCAACCAAAGCCCGTTCCTCAAACAATATAATCTCAAAAACCCCATAAGTGGGGTTATAAGGCATTTGTGCTTAGTGGGGTTAGTGGGTTTTCATATGATTGAGATTTATGCTGGAAGTGAAAGCAATGTGGTTTTAGATGGAAATCCTGATCTAGGTGTATGTCCAAACACTGTTATTCGGCGTGCACAAGCAATACCAAGACATTTTCGGTATAAATTATTTTTCGATAATTGGTTCGATAGAATACGATTACAAGTTTATTTGAAAAAAGGTATACTTCCATTGGGACTATCAGAATTAACCGAGTTCCAAATTCTTATAGCCCAAAGAAGAGCTCAAGCGACAAGGCCGTGGGGCTATGACAGAAAAAGTAACGAAAGTTGACGGCACACATATATCTCTAGTATCAAGAATCGACAATAAAATTGTGAATATGATGTCAACCTATATTGGTACTTCTAAAATTGAAGTGAATAGATTTTCTAGAGAAGATAAAAGCTATATTACTGGAAAATATCTAGACTGCAGCCATCTATAATAAGTGCATGGTCGGGGTGGATCTTCTAGATCCTATGTTAGGATATTACAGAATAAAAATCAGATCCAAAAGATGGTATATATGCGTTATATTTTTTCATATTGTAGATCTAATCACTGTGTATGTAAATAACAGCCTTTGATAGGTTTTAAAATGGCCGTAGCAGAGTGTCTGTGTAAGGCCAATAAAACCCTACTTAAAAAAAGAGGGCGACCTAGTACTTCCTTTGAAGCAAAAATAGTCTTAAGAAGGTGAGGGGACCAACTGCAGATTTTCCATGCAAGAAGTCCGAACTGATGGACTTAATCACATTCCTGTATGGCATCAGAAAAGACAGAGATGCAAATATCCAGTATGTGGTGGAAAGAGTTTTATTAACACGTTAATCGCCCAAATAGAACAAAATAAAATTTTCCTACCGGCCACAATTCTATCTTTTATAATTTGTTTCTAATATATGTTGGTGATATATAATAATGTTGTAGAAATTGATTTTAGCCACGTTTGGGTGCGAAAAAATATGTTCAAAATGAGAATCGGATTTTGGGTCTCGGAGCGCCCGCGTGGTTTAGGTCGGTGACTCATATGTCAGTTCTCAAGTGTTTGCGAGTTTAGACTTGCTTTTCCTATGCTCGACACATAAGCGTATTTACCGGCAGTGGGTTAGTGCATTCTAATACTTTGAAAGAGACGGTACTAAATAAAATGAGTGGTGAATACGAAAAGAGTCAGTCGCATTTGCAAAAATTGTGGAATGAAATACTCTCTGAATCAGAGGAAGAACCCTTTGAAGGTGGTTCTTCAGATGAATACAATCCTGAATCTGAAAGTGAACATTCTGAGGAGTATTCTTCAGATGAAGAAATTGTACCACAAAAAAGAGTCAGAAGGTAAGATTTATTGTTAGTTTTTCACAAAATTATAAAAGTTTTCCGTTTCGAAATTCTGAGTTGTATTTTTATATTTTGAATTTTTCATTGAAATTGGGTATCACTTTTACAATATATGTATTTTTTTAGGTCATTACACGATATTTCTAAAGAAGTTGAACCTAGCCAAAAATATTTGAACGTGTTTCCTTCAACGTCTAGGCAATCTCCTCAATTTGAAAATGTAGAATCCTCTGTAGAGAATACTATAGAAGCGGTGATTGCTAAATATTGCAGAGTAGAGGAAAGTGTGAATGAGGATGACGGAAATATAGAAGAAATAGTTTGGTCACCGGTTACAGGGAGTACTCTAAAAAAATTTGATTTCCAAGTAGACCCCACAGGCCCCACAGATGAGATTAGGGAAACTTATTTAGTAAAACGTCCTATTGATTTCTTCAACATATTTTTCAATGAAGATGTAGTGAACCTCATTGCTACCGAAACAAATCGTTATGCACAACAAAAAATCGCTGCAGGGATCCAAAAATCTCGACTACATAGATGGAAGGATACTAATGCAGATGAAATAAGAAAATTTGTTTCGCTCTGTTTGTGGATGGGCATAGCAAGATTTCCTAAAATGGTAGACTACTGGAGAAAAAGTTTTTTATATGCAAGTAGAATACCTGACGAGATGTCCAGAAATCGATTTGAATTGCTTCTACGTATGCTTCATTTTAGCAACAATGAAGATGCGAATGCTACTGATCGTTTGGCGAAACTGAGCCCTTTACTGAAACTTTTGACTGATAAATTCAAAGAAGTATATATCCCAGAACGTGAAGTTTGCATAGATGAAACTCTAGTCCCATTTAGAGGACGCCTCATTTTCAAACAGTACATTAAAAATAAACGCTTCAAATTTGGTATAAAATTGTACAAAATTTGTTGCAAAGGAGGTTATACTTATGACTTCCGAGTTTATTGTGGAAATGATAAGAATCCGAAAGTAAGTGCATCAACAAAAATTGTATTAGAACTTATGAAACCACTGTTCCATCAAGGCAGAATTCTCTTTACTGACAATTTTTATACAAGTGTTGCCCTTGCTCAAGAGCTTCTAAACCGAAAAACTCACTTGGTGGGCACCCTCCGGAAAAATCGGAAATTGAATCCTACTGAGGTAACAACTAAAAAACTAAAAAAAGGAGAGATTATTGCGAGGGAACGTAATGGAGTAGTTGTGCTAAAGTGGCAAGACAAGCGAGATGTACTTTGTCTTAGTACTTACCACACAGCAGTTACAAGGGTAAAAAGGCGAGGCGAAGAAATTGACAAACCCACTATTATTTGCGATTATAACAACAGTAAATCTTTCATCGATCTATCTGATCAACTAAAGGCTTATTCAACACCCCTAAGAAAGGGGATAAAATGGTATCGTAAACTTGGGTTTGAGTTGCTATTAGGAACTTGCTTGGTAAATGCATATACTCTCTACAAAGAGATAACCAAAGATAAAATATCCATAACAGCATTCAAAGAGCAGATAATTGAAAGCGCATTGAATAGTGCAGAACCAGCTATTTGTGAAAATGAAGAACACGTTTTAGATGAAGTTCTCTCTAAAGATCGTCGTAGATGTGTTATTTGCTACGAAAAAATAAGCAACAATGAAGGTCGGAAACAGGCACAGTTGAAGACGCCGAAGTCTAGGTTTTATTGTCAACAATGTAAAAAATTTTACTGTTTATCTTGCTTTTTTGAAGTTCATAAATGCCAAAAATAATTTGTTATTTTCAACTACGTACTCGAGACAATAATAAAGTTATTTTTGAATATTTTTTTTTGTTTAAGACCACCAGGCCCCACATTTCAATATTCCATAAGTAGCAATGTAATACGTGACCCATTTTTTTTTAGTTTGCATTATCCTTGGAATGGAACAAAAAAGTTCCAGGCTCAAAACTTGTTTAAGACCACCAGGCCCCACATTTCAATATTCTATAAGTAGCAATGTAATACGTGACCTACACGGAGGTACACAGAGCATAAAGTGGAAACAAGTAGTGAAGCCCGTATGTGAGTCACAGGGCCTGGATGATTCTTCGAGTTGAGAACCAAATGTTGGTTCACATGGCGATTAACGTGTTAAATGTGAAAAGTGTGCATTGTCTTTGTGTTTGAATAAAGAGATATTGTTATTACAGATTTCATGTTGAATAAAAATTAAGAGAAAATTGTTACATTACTGCATATTGTGCCAAATATGGCACATACCATAATTTTTCTTTTTTTTTGTAATATATTGGAGAAGGATTTTTTTACACTATTGTAACTTGAAACAGTAATTGAAAAAATTTCTTTAGTTGCCAAAAAAAAAAATTCATGCAGTAAAGGGGCTAAGTGCCCATCATCCCATGTGAATATTTTCTAAGAATGTTGGTATAAAATGCAGCTCCGCTGGAAGATTATTACTAGCATGGCAGATTGGTCAACTTGTAATGCTTGATGCCCGAGTTTCTTAAAGTTACACGTTGCACAAGGAACCACATCAGGATCAGAACCTCGGTCACCTAGCAACATGGTAGCTAGATGCAGCGATCTGCTGGACCGCATGGCGGCCGTTGAGGTGGTCCTGAGGAGTGAAAAGTTCTAAGGTGCATAATATATAGTAGGTGATGATGACGAAACTTAGAAATCATTAATATTGGTCCTCAAAGTACATGAAGAATTATTATGTACGGATTTCATTGTGAATCTTTAGATGATTTTTTTTATCTATAAGTTTCATCTTTGTATTGCTGACAATGCGAGCAGAACTATGAATTTCCTTGAATAAAGGAAACCTCCCTTATACACTACCTTGTTAGAATACAGTATTTTTGACATATTATAAATTAATGTGAAGCAGCAGATGCAGTAGAAGATAACCTGACAAATGTTCCCATTCCCATATAGACAGCATATACTCCCTCAGAGGCAACACCAGTGAATGATATCACTTTTTTGTAGTATCTAATGAGGAAGCACTTTTTAACGCCCGCGATAGAGGTTATTTGAGAAGCGGCAAGTCTAACTAAAATGATTACTTTAAGCGCCCATCCTCCCATGTGGATATTTTCTAGAAATGTTGGTACAACTGCGGCTCCACTGGATGATTATTATTCGCATGACAAATTGCTCAACCGGTAATTCTTGATGCTCAGGCCCCAGAGTTCAATAAAGTTGCACGTTGCACAAAGGACCATGTCAGGATCTGAACCTCGTTCACCCAGCAACATGGTAGCTAGATGCAGTGAACTGCTGGACCGCATGGCGGCCGTTGAGGTGGTCCTGATGAGTAACAAATCCTAAGGTGCATAATATACAGTACGATGAAGGCGAATACCCATGTAGGGGCATAAATAGGCATGACAGCTTGTCGAACTCGATCTGCTGCAACCGCTGCAGTAGCAAATGTATTTGGAGCAGAAGTTGTAGGTGACCAGTTGTCAAATAAGGAATTTATGAATCAACATGTATCATCCCAAAATATATATTTGTTGAAATTAATTATGGTGGTCAACAAATTATCAAAATAAATAAAAGTATCGAGATAAGCGAGAGTGGATCGATTTTCGTATGCTACATTAAATAAATTTATTGTAACACCCAGTGAATACCTACCATAGTACAATTTAATTATTTGTACTTTCTCTTCTGTTAAATAAATATCTGTTTTAACAGGTTAATATTATTTTGAGTGCAATAATACTTAAATTTCGTAAGGATACCTGAGACCTAAGCCCAACGGACTTTAGTAAATAATAAATAAATCCATACCATTGACAATCACACCAGAGCTAGCGTACAGCCCATTGGATCTCTCCACCATAATCACATTCCATTAGATGAGATTCTCACTAATATTGCACATGTACAGAAGTGTATGGGATTTTCCTATATGGCTAGTTGCTGACACCAATCTGTATAGTAGTTGCTGATGATGACACTTAGAAATCACTAATATTGGTCCTCAAAGTACATGAAGAATTATTATGTAGCGGTTTCATTATGACTGTGTAGATGATTTTTTTTTAAATCCATAAGTTTCATCTTTATATCACTGACAATGCGAACAGGGCTATGGATTTCCTTCAATAAAGGAAACCTCTCTTCTACACTACCTGCTAGAATATAGTACTTCTGACATATTATAAATTAATGTGAACCAGCAGGTGCAGTAGAAGATAACCTGACAAGTGTTCCCATTTGAATCTAAATGGAAGTAATATAGACAGCATATGCTCCCTCAGAGGCAACATCAGTGAATAATGTCGGTTTTTTGTAGTATCTAATGAAGAAGCGCTTTTTAACGCCCGTGATAAAGAAGGTTATTTGAGAAGCGGCAAGTCTAACCAAAATGATTACTCTAAGCACCTATCCTTCCATGTGAATATTTTCTAGAAATGTTGGTATAGCCGCAGCTCCGCTGGATGATTATTATTCGCATGAGGAATTGGTCAACTGGTAATGCTTAATGCCCTGGGTTCTGTAAAGTTACACGTTGCACAAGGAACCACGTCAGGATCTGAACTTCGGTCACCTAGCAACATGGTAGCTAGATGCAGCAATCTGCTGGACCGCATGGCGGCCGTTGAGGTGGTCCTGACGAGAGTTACTAATATTGATCCTCAAAGTATATGAAGAATTATTATGTAGTGGTTTCATTCTGAATGTTTAGTTTTTTTTCAAATCCATAAGTTTCATCTTTGTATTGCTGACAATGAACTTCCTTGAATAAAGGAAGCCTCCCTTATACACTACCTGGCTAGAATAAAGAATTTTTGGCATATGAATTAATGTGAACGAACAACTGCAATCTCGACAAATGTTTCCATCTGAATCTAATTGGAAGTAATATAGACAATATGTGTTCCCTCAGAAGCAAATGTTAACCCCAGTTAATGTAACTTTTTTGTATCTAATGAGGAAGGGCTTTTTTAACGCTTGTGATAGAGAAGTTCATTCGAGAAGCAGCAAGTATAACTAAAATGAATGCCCTCTAGCGCCCATCCTCCCATATCAATATTTTCCAGGAACGTTAGTATAACTGTAACAGGCAATGCTTGATGTTCTGGAAATTTGTACACAAAGGCCTACGCCAGGACCTGAACCTCAGTCACCCAGCAACATGGTAGCTGGGTGCAGTGATCTGCTGAACCGTATAATGGCCATTGAGGTGGTCTTGACTAATGACCTGAAGTACATAAGAAACGACTTTGACAGCAAGACCTAGAAATTACTAATATTTGATCCTCAACATATACACAGATTTATTATACCTATAGAAGTTTCGTTGTGAATTTTCCGTTTAAAAATTAAACAAGCACGATATAAAGTGTACCCACTCAAAGGCCCGCGAATAGAACTTTGATGGTTTTTAAATAATCAAAGAAATTTTTCGTCAGTGGAACCTTACAACTACATTTCTGTTAGGACTTTAAATATCAGGAAAAAGAAAGTCAAAAGAAAAAGTACTTTGAAAATATTTTCAATTTTGGGAACATTTTCCATCCAGAAAGATGTAGTGTAATTACAAAATTAGACATTTAATATATCATTTTTAACATCGCTTGCAGTTTCCACTATAATAAAAATATATTTAATTACGTTAAATTACACTTTGAAACTTTACTCCAAAATATTGATCCAGAAGAGCATACACTGATGAAGAAAAAAGTTTGCTGTACAGATGCTGAATTGGGGAACTTTTTAGTAGGCGACAATGGCTTCAACATGATTCAAAACGTTCATGGTATTTATTGATCAGTTATGCCAACCATCTTGAACATTTTTTGGGAAGTAATTAATTTATATCCACGATTGTTATTGTGTGTATTACATCGAATAACTTCAACCGTCAATATTGAAATTATTGGTTTTGCAATAATGGTTCCTAAAGTTTTTGGAAATACAGATAGCTACCTCTTACCACGTTGAATATACTCAGAAATTCTGTGATAACTCATAATGCTGTAAAGTCAAATGAAACAACATATTCTATTTTCTTCATTATTTATTAAAAATAAAACTACAATCAGTTTGCCGATTAGACTTAAATGAGATATGAAAAAATTGGCCCTTAGCATATGCACTATAGACCGTGGCTTATGATGGTTAACACTTTCATTCACTGTCGGTGACATGCCAGTGCAACGCAGCTCCAAATTAGATACTACGTTCATATGTGGATTGCTTCTAAAAGCATGAAAATTAAGAGAGAAACTTTCCCATGTACATTTTATAGGTTTATTTCTGATAAGGAATAAAAAAATATATTATGATGTTTGTGGGGGTTGGTAGACGTAGCAACAACAAATTCGTGCTTGTTTTTAATGGTGCTAAACGAGTTGACACAGAATGCAGTAAATGCAAATTTACCTTTAAAAACTTTGTTTTATTCTGAAATAATAATAAACCCGATAATTTTCCCATGTACTATGTGCAGCCGATGGCTATGAATTATATGTCATGGCACATTCTCTGAAGTCCTCTTGAAGCTTAAACTTCAATATCCACATGAAAACAAAACGTAAATTGAAATGGTGATATACATGATATAGAACATAGCTTATTACCAATAGATATGGGATGTTTGGTGGCGGGTCATGGACAGTAAATGTGTTAAAACTATGCCACCATAGCAAGATCGTGTTATTTGCTCACTTAGCCACATAATCATAAAATATAATATATATACAGGGTTACTGGTAATTCGATACATTCCTTTGGAGATGTGATGGGGCATGATCTAAGAAGTAAATTTAGCCCTAACATATATTGCAAAACTCAATAGTTTTTGAGATATTTAATTTTTCTCAAAAAGTAGATCTTAATGTCCTAAAAGTTAATTTTCGAAAAATCTATTTGACATTTTTAAATTTTTTTTTTACTGGATTACTTGTCCAATATTATAGATATCCGTTTGGAATGAAAAATATCTGGAAACATTTCGATCATGTGAACATCCGAAATAAAAACTTTAAATTTTTTTTTTTTTAAATCAACTATGAAATTTACCTATTAGGTTTTTTCAAAAAAATATTAACGTAACACGCGTATAAATTATTATAAAAACTGCCTTATTTCAATAGCTATCTAACAAGGTACAAATGTTCAATGTACCCTTAATAGTTCTAAGAAAATACTAGTAAAAATAACACAAGTAGTACGAATTTTATTTTTAGATAAACAGTAAAAAACATTTTAAAAGTAGAGTTTAATTCTTCATTAATTTCAAAGTTGTACTTTATTTTTATATGTCTTGCTCAAAATGGGAGCCCCTATTCCGTATACAGACACGGCAGCGTCTTCTTATTTCCGTCCTTGTTACTCTGGTTGTCAGATTATGCCTTATGTGTTGGGCAGCATCGACTATCCTTTGTCTAAGGTTTCCTATAGTATTGACTGGTGTGGCATAGACCATCTCCTCCATATGACCCCATACGTAATAATCGAATAATCGAGGGGTGTTAAGTCAGGGCTTCGCGCTGGCCAAGGTATTGGGCCCGCTTTTCCAATCCAACGGTTAGGGAAACGTTGATCAAGTAACTGTCGTACTGTCAGCCGATAATGTGCTGGACAACCGTCGTTCTGAAACATCATTCGCTGTCTGACGGCGAGAGGAACATCTTCTAAAATCACCGCCAGATCATTTCTTAAAAAATTTTCATAGATTTTCCCGTTTAAATTTTGAGGAAGAAAGTGTGGACCTATTAAACAGTGGCCAATGACTCCCATCCACACATTAATAGAAAACTTCATTTGGAAAATAGTTTCACGTGTTAACTTGGGATTTTCCTCTGCCCAATAATGTAGGTTGTGGAAATTTGTTATACCCTCGCGATTAAATTTCGACTCGTCCGTCCATAAAATACTTGTTAAAAAATTTGCACTTTCTGCATCTGAATTTAACATAAAGCGGCAGAATTCCACTCTCCTCCCAGGATCACCTTCCTCCAAGCCTTGGACAGGGGTATAGTGGTAAGGATGACATCCAACTCTACGTATCGCAGACCAAACTTTCCATTGTGACGCTCCGGTTAGTCTTGCGACTTTATTAGCTGAAATAGTTGGGTCTTCCTCAAAATACCTCAATATTTCTTCCTCATCATCTGGTTCATAAACGGGAGGAGCACCAGCGTCACTTCTTCTACATTTCACGGAGTCAGTTTCAGCGATATTTCGATATGCCATACTGAATACACGTGCATTTGGTAAGCGACGGTTAGGGTACCAAAGACCATACTCTCGGCGAGCTTCAGCAGCGTTGCCGCCACAGTATCCATAGACAAACAAGATATCAGCGTATTCTGCGTTGGCATACGCGGCCATGGCACAGAAAATACAATAACAACAACTAATAACAACAACTACGAGCAAAATCAAAATCTTCGACAACTAATTTAACAAGACCAACAAACTTAAGGGACACGGAGATAAGAATGTCAGTTAATGAAAATGAACGATTAGTCGTTTAATAAATTCCGCCACCAGCATTATCTTTATTAATTTTTTATTAGAACTATCAAGGGTACATTAAACATTTCTACCTAGTTAGATAGCTATTGAAATAAGGAAGTTTTTATAATAATTTGTACGTGTGCTACATTAATATTTTTTTGAAAAAACCTAATAGGTAAATTTCATAACTGATTAAAAAAAAATCTTTACAAGTTTTTATTTTAAATGTTCACGGATATTTTTCATTCCAAACGGATATCTATAATATTGGACAAGTAATCCAGTAAAAAAAAATTTTAAAATGTCAAGTAGATTTTTCGGAAATTAACTTTTAAGACATTAAGATCTACTTTTTTGAGAAAAACAAAAAAATTGAAATATCTCAAAAACTATTGAGTTTTGCATAATGTATGCTAGGGCTAGATTTACTCCTTAGCTCATGCCCCATCACATCTCCAAAGGAATGTATCGAATTACCAGTAACCCTGTATAATATAAATTGTATAATTATGCACTTTTTAATTATTGATGTGCAAATTTCCAAGAGTATATATCATGTTGTCTGTAAAACTGATATAGATAAAGGTTTCTACCATTTGTGAGGCTGTAGTAATGATGTATTAACATTACTACAGCCTCACGAATGCTACAAAACTTTGTTATTTCAAGCAAATACAGTGTACAATTATACAGCTGAAGCTGTAAGAAATGAAAAATTACTGGAGAGCACAAAAATAGAAGTTACTAGGTAGCACAAAACAGAAGCTAAAGCATATTACATACTACAGCTTACAATAATATCAGGTACCTAACCAAATTCATTGCGAAAATTCTTGTGGTTTTCTCATCATTGAAAATACCCACAAGAGAGTAAACATTCTTGTTACATTAGATTAAGAAAAAGATGTTCAATATTTAGTTTCATAATAAAACTACAAAAATTTTATTTTTCAATCAATATTTGTGATTACTCTAACACTTTGTTAAGTAATTGGTTGGTGGTCAGATTCCACAACCCATCCTAAACTTTGAATCAAATTGTAATTTTAAGTATTGTATTTACTTTTTAATTTTATTTTATCTTTACGGCAAACTAAATACCATCTTGAAGCATCTAAAATGGCAAGAGAAAATAGTATAGACTGAGGTCTTTACTGTATTTATTCTGATAACATCCTTCCATTTAATGGTGATAAAACTGTGTTGCCAGCATTTTTAGGAGCATGTAATGACCTTGTTGCTAATTTCGAAAATAAAGAAATACCAACTCAAGCAGTGCATAAGGCTATTGTTAAAACAATAATTTCTAAATTATGTGGACACGCGTAGGAATTAGTAAGCCCCCGAGAAGAATTAAATTCATGGATTTTATAAAAAGATTTTTAAGCAGTGCATTTGCCAACAGACGAAGCGAACAAACATTACTTAATGATTTAATGATCGCGAGCATGTATAAAAATGAAACGTCTACACAGTTTGGTATCCATTTACAATTATTGATAAGAAGTCTATCAGTCATGAAATTAAACGAAACTGGCGTTGAGCTAGTCATGAAACAATTAAAAATTACGCATTATGAAGAGTTTACTCTTACAATTTTCATAAACAATATAAATAGAGTAACTAAAATTATTGTAAAATGTAGAGCCCCGAGTTCAGTAGAAGTTGCTATGCAAATAGTCGCGAAAGAAGAAGCAGAACAAGGATACGATCGCAGGACAAAATCGTAATAAACAAATTTTTCAAAAGGTACCACGAAATAGTCAAAGTCAAAGAAATATATTTAATAATCAAAATAATTATAATCAAGACTTTCAAAAACCGTCATTTCTCAGTCAACCAATAAATATTCAACCGAGACAATTACCACCTCAAAATTAATACACAAATCAACAAGTTTTTGGCAGACAACAAGGACAGCAATTGCATTTTAAACAAAATCAAAACATACATATGTCAAATATGTTGACTTGGAAATATTTTTAGACCCGTTACAAACAATAAAAAATTAACATTGAGACACTAGAACCAAAAATAAAAACAAGTGACAACTATTCACTACCTCTAAATGGATATTTTTCTACACTTAAAATATATTTATTCAAGAGCTCAAAGTAAATATCAAAACTTAAAACCGGTACATAAACAAAAACGTGAACGGAAAAGTGTATAAATGGGCGTTGGGGCTTACTCGATTCCGATGATGGCGAACGATTTGAAACAGCAATAGAAATATTAGCAAAGAACCAACAAGTTCATCATGACTTAAAAGAAATGTTAACAGTAACTCAAAATTTTATGAATGAAACTGATACGACTCTTACAAAAATATTATCTAATCAAAATCAATTATACAAAGAAATTAAACTCTTGCAAAATAACTTAGATTAATTAAATTCATTTTTAGAATGCAAAATTAGATTGCGAAAATATAATCGAAATTTTGGATATTTTAGAAAACAGCGTATCATTTGCAAGATTAAATATAATAAACAGTAATATTTTAAATCTGCCAGAATTAGTCGAAATATTGAAATCAGTCAGAAAATGTCATCCAAACGAATTTAATTAATTTCAATTATAAACAATCATATTTAAAAATTGAAACCCAATATTTATCAAATAAAATACTTTTTAAATTTCATATACCCCTTTGTAAAAGAAAATCTACTCGATTATTATCAATTATATCCAATCCCAAATGATAACAAGGTCCTTATTCCACCCCGACCTTATATAATATTAGACGCTGAAAACATTACTTTTTCCACAAGCCCTGCCATATTGTTGAAGGATATTGCGTACACTTCAACCGAAACCAGATCAATCTTCAAAATTGCATTCCAGAATTACTTCGAGGGAACCAAATTGAAAACTGCAGTGTAATCATAACTAATGATATTCAAAAAAACACTGATCGAGCCAGTCAATGATGCTACTATAACAATCGTCCCTGCAGGAAAGGAAAAAGTCATTAAGCAATGTCCCCACCAGGAGTACATTGAAATAAATGAACCCTACTTAGTAAAAATCCTCAATGGATGTCGCATAACTGAATAACTATACATTCCAGAACATAGAGGTCAACATACAATCCAATTTCATCACTTCGTCATCACTTTCACGATTGGCGTAGGGAAGTTTTGAGGTCAATATATCGGTTTTAGGCATCGAACAGACCACACCACAAATAAAAAGGAGTTGTAATCTCAATATTAAATCTATGGAAAATGAATTCAGTACGGAAATTTCGTGTTTCGTAATTCCTAATATTGGTGATAATATCCCAAGAGAAAAAAATCGACGTTATTAAACTTGATATACCTTTAAATCTTTCCGTACCGGATCTTATATAATATTGCATTGATATACTTTTTATAGGCTTTTATGTGTCGGTCAAATCAGGTTAGGCCATCAGTTTCCTACGTTGCAGAAAACTAGATTCGGGAGGGTAATTTCAGGTTCAGTGGACACCACCTCTTCTTTACAAGATACTACAGTATGTCATTATGTAAATAATATAGAAAAGTCCAATGCTGTAGTGCAAACTCAGTTGTCAAAGTTTTGGGAGCTTGAAGAAGCATTTGCACATCCTAAAATTTGGTCTGATGATGACAAGGCATGAGAAAGATTATTTTTGTTTCTCACAATGTGAATGGTAAATTTAAGGTAACAATTCCTTTTAAGCAACCTCCTTTACTTGGCGAATCCAAGCAAAATGCATTGAAAAGGCTATAACGTAATGGCACCATATTCCGTCCAGTCTCTCAATTTCGTGGACGGTAAAGGGATACTTTAAAAACATATTGGTTCCTAATACCGACCAGCGGACGGCACTTAGGAAATTTACATTTTCTGGCTTATATGTTCTTAATAAAATATAATTGCTACCTAAACTTGATTTTTCCAGTTATTTTATAAATAATATGTTTTTGTGTTTAAAAATCTGTATACGACCTACCCTATATATAGTAGACTTTATGTTAATTGGCTTGGGATATTTCACCTCTACCAAATTTTTGTAATTAATTGTCTTTAACATAAATTTATTTAATGACACATGTTTTGTAATTGCCTTTTTCCGTTATAATTGTGAATTGTAGAATCTTATTTGTAATTTACTTCAACACATATGTAAAAAAAATCCTTCAGTTTTTATAAACCACATGAATAATAAAATCGGTCGGATACAGGATAAGTACATCTTGCACTGCGTGTACCCGACCAGGGAGGTCGGAATAGAGCTAACAAGTTAACCTGAATACGACCTATTCAGCAATTTTCAGTAATACTTAATTTCTTCTTTTTTCAGTTAATCATGAATTCTAAAAAGCGACTGAAATATCCGCCTGAAAATATACAGAAGGCACTAGAAGCTATAAAGTCCAAAGAATTAAGTATCAGACAGGCTTCCAAAGTGTATAGTGTACCAAAGAGTACATTAATTGACACAATGCATGATAAATATAAAAACCCTCGTCATATTGGTGGTCCAACAGTGCTGACTCATTCGGAAGAACAAATTTTAGTAAAGTGGATTTTAGAAATGGGCGATTTAGGATTCCAGTAACAAAATCTCAACTCATAGACTCTGTTTCAAAACTCATGAAAAATTTTAAACGTGGAAACCCATTTAAAAATGATGTCCCGGGTAAGAAGTGGTACCAGGGATTTCTTACTAGGCATTTAGAGATATCTAAAAGAGTTCCACAATCTTTGTCATCATGTAGAGCAGCTGTAACAGAACAAAATATTAGGAACAGGTTTTCCAAGGTGCGAGCATACATGTCTGGAGCAAAGTTGCTTGAGGTATTTGATGATCCTAGGAGAATATTCAACTGCGATGAGACCGGCTTTTATTTAGCCCCTCAGGAAAACCAAGTCTTGGTCAGAAAAGGATAAAAAAAGGTATATAATCGTACAGCAAATGATGAAAAAGAATGTCTAACAGTTTTACTTACTGTTGGAGCTGATGGAGCCATACCTCCTCCTTTAGTTTTATATCCCCATAAACGTTATGTACCATCAGCCATAACTCAGATGCCCAGACAATGGGGAGTGGGACACTCTGAGACTGATTGGATGACAAGTGAAACTTTTTTTGAATACATCACAAATGTCTTTTTTCCATGGATTGAAAAGAACAACATTCCATTACCGGTGGTACTGTTCCTTGATGGCCATTCTTCTCATATAAACCTGTCCATTAGTGAATTTTGTAAAACGAATGGTATCATATTAACCGCATTGTATCCAAACGCTACTCACCGTCTCCAGCCTCTGGATGTTGGTGTGTTCTATCCAATTAAAAATTGCTGGCGCAATGATGTACGTACATGGCGCATGGAAAACAACGGCAGAAAACTGCAACGGGCTAAATTTTCAAAACTACTGGAGAAGACTTTAGAAGCAACGGTAACTCCATCAACAATAAAAAGCGCCTTTCGATCATGCGGGCTCTTTCCGTTCAATGAAAATAGCATTGATTATTCTAAATTAGTCAAAACAAATGCTAAATGGTGGGGTCGTGAATGAAAAAATTGTATCAGTACCTGAACAAATTACCCATTGCAAATCTGAAGGTAGTAAAATACCAGACTCACAAATACTTCGTGAGGTAGAGATACGTCTAAACAAGATATTCTAGACAAGTTTATGAGAGTGGATTCTATAAATGATGTTAAAGAAAAGTATGTTGCCCTATACGAATTCTAGACAAGTCTCCACACAAGTAAAGAATACCCAAATCTCGATCATGAGACTACTTTGAAAAACAATTTGCCTAGTGATGCTACCAATCAAACTGCTGATGACATCAGACTTGATGAAAGCTTCTGGTTTGACAATACCAACATTGTTGAGGCTACAGTTGAATCTGATGGTACACTGATTTTAATTCCCCCAAGCTCGGAACCATCAACGTCCCAAGTACCATCAGCATCTCAGATACCATCAACATCTCAGATACCATCAACATCTCAGATACCATCAACATCTCGTATAAAGACACCACTTGAACAAATTATACCTGACAATACACAAAGCAAATATCCAACTCCATTCAAAAAGGCTCTGTTTTGGCCGGAGATCAATACAAAACGAAAAAAGATTGGCACAGAGGATTTAAATGTAAATAAAAAACCAAAAATATATCCTACAGTCGCTATTAGTGATGACTTCATGGAGCATCAGAGAAGAATTGTAGAAGAAAAACAAAAAAAAGAAAGCGAAAAACTAGAAAGGGCGGAAAAGAGGAAATAAAATCTTAAGAAGAAAGAAACTCAAAGACTCAAAGGAAACTGAGAAGATCAACAATAAAGAAATATGTAAATACGAAAAAGGCGCCTTTGTAATAATTAAATATGAGGAAGAATATTTTCCTGGTATAGTCCTAGAAGAGAATAATAATGGATTACGGGTGAAAACTATGATCATGAGTGGAAATTGCTGGAAGTGGCCAGAAAAAGATGATATCTTAGTTTATCCTTTGGCTGATGTGGTCTGTAAGATCGAAACTCCTTCACTAGTTACTAGTCGTGGAGCTTATAATGTACCAGAAATTGAAGATCTCAGAAAAAAAAAATGACTATTTTGAGTAATAAACAAGATTGATGTTGAGACCATGTGTGTTTATTTATTTATTTTTTTTTCAAGTAAAATGTAGCCTTAATTGTATGGCATAAAGGTCTATGTACCTTACTTTGGTTCATTTTATAGGGCGGAAATGGATGCCTCAGTGGACGGTATCAGGAAAAATCGCCACAGCCGGACGGAAAGAGGATTATTTCAGTTATTTTGCCATGATATTTTTAAGTTAGGATTTTTTTAAAAATATATTCCCTAGCACAATAAATTACATATAAATTGACAGTAAAATAATGTTGCTTTATAGTTAAAAAACTAATGTATATTTGCAATGATTTTATTTTGATCTTTCGCACGTTTTTTTTTTTTTTGGAAGACCTATAAGCGGTCGGAATTCGGTGCTTTTACGTTATTCAACTAAAAATAGGCTTTTAAAAAAACCTTTATGGATACAAGGGTATTGTAAATTTATGGAAAATTATGAAAAATTCGGACACATGGCGATGATTGGTTGGCCTATTACCTTCCCCGCTATTGTAAGGGTTTATACTTAGTTAATTTAGATATTAGAATATTTCTTAATAATTATACATAGCCAAGCATTAGATATTTCGTAATTATAAATAAATGTATAGGTAATCGAATTATGGACTTTAACACTACAGGTCAACATACTGCATAGTCATTAAAATGTTGATGTAGACTAATTTGGTATTTCCTAGCGTTAATTATAATGCAATGAATTAATATAATTTTGATTGAATATAGAATTATTATAAAGCCAACCAGCGTTTTTATTACATGGCGATCCTGCCAGCGCGAGAAAAATTAACTATGAAACTTAAAGTTATATGTTAAATAGTCAAATGTTTTGTCTACGACTCTATATTAGATTAAAGTTAAACAATCACAATGGGTCAAACGAAGTCGACTACACAAAATTTGGAAGAGAATGGAGTAGTCAATTCTAACTTCATCGTCCAACAACAAGAGTACAATGTTACAAAGGACGTGAAAATCATATTGTACATTATAGCTTCGTTAATGGTGGTTTCCCTGGCCATAAAAGTATTTAAAATGTACAGGAGAAACTTAAAAAAACAGGTGAAGCGAAACTTAGCAGCCTCAACACTCAGTATGGATCCTTAGAAGACAGTCACCCCGGTTCGCCTCCAGTTCCGGCCTCCAGCAGAAAGTTCCGGCTTCCAGCAGATTCCAGCAGAAGATTTTGTGATGGAAAACTAAGTGAGTGTTGTGTGACTAGTGAAAGTGTGCGCTACTATGGTGATTAAAGAAAAAACACAACAAAATTAGTTTTAAAATAAAGGATAACCTAGAACTACTGTAAGTTTTCCTTCCTAGACTTATATTTATAGTGATGTTTATGTACCGATAGATATTTAGGCTACTTTTAAATGTCTGCATTTCTTATTCTGAATTTCTATGTCGACCAACTGGGAACGGATTCAGCTAGATCTACTTAAATATAAAGAGGACGTAGTTAATCAAGCTAAACGCGCCATAAAAAAGGAAGTACCTAAAAGCGATCTAACTAGACAAGATATTCGAGATACTCTTGTACAGTTATTTAATGATACAACTAAATATATTGGTATCCATTGGTCCAACCTAGATAATAGGCAAAGAAGCGCAGTTAAATCTATTTTTCTTAAAATTAGAGATAAAATAATTAGGGCATTTCAGTTATTAAACGTTAATTATAAGGTTCCTACGAATTGTATAGAACCAATTGATATTTTGATTTTTGACGAAGACGTTGCGTTGGACGAAGATTCATTAGCAATGGCGATGACGAACGTCGAATTTTTTAATTTAGCTAGCAAAATTTTGCCACAGGAATTTGACGGTTCTCCCGATAAACTACAATCCTTTTTAGATGCATTGGCACTACTTGATACTAATTCAAATGACCATACTGCTAACGCCGTCGCTTATGTTAAAACACGTCTAACGGGCAAGGCTAGAGATTTAATAACAACGGAAAATTCTCTCTTAGGTATAATAAATACTTTAGAAAATGGGATTAAAGGCGAAAGTTCTCAGTCGTTAGCAGCTAAAGTACTAAACATGAAACAGAACCATAAGGATGCTGTAACCTACGCCGCAGAAATCGAGTCGTTAGCTGAAAACCTAAAAAGAGCATTTATAACCGAAGGTGTACCTTACGAAGTTGCGGGTCGGTACTCTACAGAACACGTGGTTAGATCCCTCAGTACTAATTCAAATTCGGAAAGAACACGATTAGTTATGGAAGCAGGTACTTTTGGCACAGTTCAAGAAGCTGTTACAAAATTTGTTAATATTAGTAATAACAGTCAAGCTAGTACGTCTAATGTTTTTCATTTTAGACAAAGTTACAATTACAGGCGTTACAGTAACAATCGCGGTGGACAAAATTATAATCATAATGATAACGCTCGAAGGCGATACGATCGAGGTAGACGCGGACGTGCTAATTATAACAATAGGCAAAATATAAATGGTAGTGATAGGCGAAATTATCGAGGAAACAATCGTACAACGGCAGTAAGGGCTGCTGGGATAAATACAGAGTCGGGAAACGAAGCGAGCCCCCAACAGGCTCGATTGGGGGAAGAAATGTAAACATTTTTAATTTTAATTTATCATTCTCGAATTTTGTAATATTTTCAACAAAAATGACGGGTTCAGAAAACACATTTTTGCTCGACACGGGCGCTGATATATCCATTTTTAAAAGAAGAAAAATTAACCCAGATCAAATGCTAGATATTTCTAATCCCAGTAAAATTAAAGGTGTAACAGAAGGCGTCATTAAGTCTTTAGGCGTCACGGAAACTGAAATTTTTGTTGAAGGTTACAAAATACGACACAAATTTCACATAGTCGATTCAAATTTTCCTATACCTTCTGATGCGATTTTGGGAAGAGATTTCATATCTAAATATAAATGCAATTTGGACTATTCTAATTGGACAATGACTATTAGGTTAGGTAATAATCATATTACTATTCCGATTTATAGTGGTCCTGAAGAGGATTGGTTGATCGTTCCGCCTAGATGCGAGGTACTAAGACGAGTAAAAAGTCTAACTCAGCTTCCTCAAGATGCTGTAGTGATAAACAAGGAGCTACACCCTGGTGTTTTTGTAGCCAGAACAATAATATCTAAAGATTGTCCAATAGTTAAAATTATCAATACTACATTTGAAAATGTTACTTTAAAAAATGTCAAATTTGAAACCCTCAGTTTGAATCAATTCCATGTATACAACATTGAATCCGAAAACAATGATCGACTTCCAAATCTAATGAAACAATTAAATACCGACGGTATACCAGAATTTGTTAAAAATAAAGTGATTCAATTATGTAATCAGTTTTCAGATATATTCGCACTAAAATCAGATAAATTAACTGTAAATAATTTTTACAAACAGGAATTAAAGCTAACAGATAATAAACCGGTTTATATAAAAAATTATAGAACACCTAGGGCACAAAAAGACGAAGTTAATGATCAAATCGGAAAAATGTTAGATAACGATATAATAGAGCCGTCAATTTCAGAATACAATAGTCCTGTTCTATTAGTACCCAAAAAGTCTACTGATGGTAATAAAAAATGGCATCTAGTAGTAGATTTTCGACAGCTAAACAAAAAATTAATAGCCGACAAATTCCCTCTTCCTCGTATCGACGACATTTTAGATCAGCTTGGTAGAGCCAAGTGGTTTTCAGTAATAGATTTAATTTCAGGATTTCACCAAATACCCTTACAAGAAAACTCACGTAATATAACTTCTTTCAGCGTGGACTCTGGATCTTTTAGGTTTACCAGATTACCCTTTGGACTGTCAGTCAGCCCCAATAGTTTTCAAAGAATGATGTCGATAGCTTTTGCAGGAATCACCCCTGAAAAGGCATTTCTTTACATGGATGATTTAATAGTAATTGGTTGTTCTGAAAATCATCATTTAAATAATTTAAAAAAAGTTTTTGAAACTTGTAGAAAATATAATTTGAAACTAAATCCCGAGAAATGTAAGTTCTTTAGAAATGAAGTAACATATTTAGGTCACAAAATAACAGACAAAGGTATTTTACCAGATGATTCTAAATATAACATTATAAACAAATATCCTATTCCACAAACCGCTGATGAGGTAAAACGATTCGTCGCGTTCACTAATTACTATCGCAGATTTATACCGAGGTTTGCGGAAATAACTTTACCATTAAATAAATTAACAAGGAAAAATGTAAAGTTTACTTGGACACCGGAATGTCAACATTCGTTTGAAACACTTAAAAAATCATTAATATCTCCTCAAATATTACAATATCCTGATTTCTCTAAGCCTTTTATAATAACAACTGATGCCTCAGGTGGGGCCTGTGGAGCCTTATTATCTCAATTTTTTTCTGGAAACGAATTACCAATAGCCTACGCCTCACGTAGTTTTACGAAAGGAGAAATTCATAAACCAACAATTTTAAAGGAATTAACAGCAGTACATTGGGCCATAAAATATTTTCATTGTTATGTATACGGTACAAAATTTGTTGTAAAAACTGATCATCGACCTTTAATTTATTTATTTTCCATGAAAGATCCCACATCAAAACTCACAAGAATGCGACTTGACCTAGAAGAGTACAATTTCGAAATTCAATACGTAAAAGGTAAAAATAACGTATGTGCTGACGCGCTGTCTAGAATAAATATAGATAAACTTAAAGACATTAATAGAAACGTATCTCATATACTCGCAATTACACGGTCAAGGTCAAAGAACCCTGAACAAAACAATAAGACGATAACAAATTTACCTACAAGTCCCAAAGTTTACGAAACTTTAAACAATTACGAGACTATTAAAATGCCCACATTACAATTTGAAATAAAACCTACATCTCTTAGGATGGTGATTAGATGTAAAAGAAAATTGAGCGCTCAAAAAACAATACAAATCATTAACGACGATATTGCATTAGAGCAAGTATTGTCTCAGCTACAAATTATTGCTGATGATTGTAAATTTGACAAATTGAGACTAAGCTTAGCCGATGATATTTTTAAACAGTGCACTGTCAATAAATTTAAGGAAAGGGGCAAAAATATCTTAAAAAACTTACTATTATTCTCTGTCATGCAAGAAAAGTGATCACAAATAAAAATGAAAAATTAAAACTGATAGAAACATTTCATGATAATCCCACGTTAGGAGGTCACTGTGGTCAAAAAAGACTACTAAAAAAGTTAAAAGCTTCTTATATGTGGAAAAATATGTCGCGCGACGTTGCAAAATTTATAAAAAAGTGTCATAAATGCCAAACGAACAAAATTAAAATAAAACAACCTGAACCATTCGTAATTACCCCAACTCCACAAAAACCCTTTGATATTGTTTGTATAGATACTATAGGTAAATTTCCCACATCAAATGAAGGTTATGAATATGCTGTAACAATACAGTGTGAATTAACAAAATACGTAGTAATAATCCCAATTGTAAACAAAGAAGCAGCAACTGTCGCTTCTAGCATCGTAAAAAACTTTATTTTGGTATACGGTCCTATGAAAGAAATTCGAACGGACATGGGAACCGAATATAAAAATCAAGTTTTCGAAAATTTAACAAAACTATTGAAGACAAGTCATAAAATATCTACTGCGTATCATAGTCAATCAATTGGAGGATGCGAACGAAATCATCGCGTTCTTAATGAGTACATTCGTATGTACATAAATGATTCAAAAACTGATTGGCCAACATGGTGTCAATATTATGCATTTTGTTACAACACAACTCCAAGCACTTACCATAACTACACACCATTTGAACTTGTTTTTGGGAAAAAAGCAAACCTTCCAGAAATGCTAATCGGATCGCACGTCGACCCTCTTTACAATATCGACGCTTACGATCAAGAGTTTAGATATAGATTACAGTTAGCACATAAAAGGGCGAAGGAGTATCTTGAACAGTCAAAGGTAAATCGCAAAATTCGTTTCGACAACAAGGCAAGCGAAATTGAATTAAAACCAGGAGATCTTGTTACGGTAACTAACGAAAACCGTCATAAATTTGACGCGTGGTATAATGGTCCATTCCCCGTTGTTCGTGTAGATGGTTCGAATTGTACAATTCAGAATGAGAAAGGCAAATCAACCACAGTACACAAAAATCGTGTACGAAATTATACATAATGTAATTAGATAATAATTAATTGTTAGTTGTAAGTAATATTAATAACCCTTAATAAGCAAATGTAATTATATCGTTAAACTTAACTACATATAAACCACTCTCGATATTTTTCATCCTGACTAAAGAATGCCCTTGACAAGTGGCCATAGTGAAGGTCATTCTCCTAGAAGGGATGGTGTAAGGGTTTATACTTAGTTAATTTAGATATTAGAATATTTCTTAATAATTATACATAGCCAAGCATTAGATATTTCGTAATTATAAATAAATGTATAGGTAATCGAATTATGGACTTTAACACTACAGGTCAACATACTGCATAGTCATTAAAATGTTGATGTAGACTAATTTGGTATTTCCTAGCGTTAATTATAATGCAATGAATTAATATAATTTTGATTGAATATAGAATTATTATAAAGCCAACCAGCGTTTTTATTACACTATGCTGTAGTCAACGAAAATAGCTTTACCACGAAAATCACACTATCAGACACTATCACTAAATGATCTCCAGTACACAGGTCCTTCTCTCCAAGAGAGTCATTATCGTACCCTAATGTTCTTGAACTTCCTCAATATCGGCTATCAAACTTTCAACAAATCCAACACATACAGCAAAGTTTTTGGGTTCACTGGTCATTGGAATAATGCAGCAGTGTCAAATGAGAATCTAACCAGTATGAACTAAAATTAGACAATATGGTAGTTATAAAGGAGGACACCACCTCTCCAGTGGCAACTTGGTCGAGTGATTAAGTTGCATCCAGGTCCTGATGGTATAAGCAGAGTGACTATGTCCAAAACCAGAAAGGCCTTATCAAGGGGTCTTTTGCAAAAATTTGTCCTCTTTCCGTGGATCAACCCTCGGATCAAACAAAGGATGAAGATCGCAATAATTTAGCGAGGTCTTCAACTGAATTTATCATCAACTATTACTCATTTCAGGGTGACAACATTAGAACTATATGTTTCTGTTGCAATTATGCTTCTCAAACTTCATTTATGCTACATTATGTTGTCATTTTTTAAGGGAACCATCCAAGAAGGGGGTATGTTTATTACTATGCTTTATGTTTGTGATTATTCTTTCATGTTCACTACCCTTTAAAATTATATGTGTACGCTATTGATTTATCGATTTATGGATGACGTAGAAACTCATCAGCGCCTTAAAGTTACTGTTAGACTATGCAGCATAAACATCAAAACTAAATCTGTGTAATGTAAAATCGAGGCAATGAACGCAGCAGAGAATTCGAGTTTGTTTTATTACTGTATGCTCCATTCAGACGACTTCAATTTTTACACCTATCATTTGGTATTTGTTCAACTCCAGCAACTTTTCAAAAGAAAAATTTTGAGATGTTTGGGAATTTTCCTGTGTGAATATATATTTTGATGATCGTATTATAGGTGGGGCAACAGAGTCTGAACACAACGGTAATTTTAGTAATGTCAATGGCTTTGAAGTATATAATTTAATAAGAAAAAATTCAATTCAAGATGTCCAAGGTTAAATTTATGGGTCAAATATCTTCAGAGTATTTTCGAAATAAAAACTGCCAAAGACAAAACCGAGTTGCTAAGAGCTCTAGAAATGGCTAAATACCTATCACGTTTTATTCCAAACCTATCAAAACTTACTGCTCCTTTAAGGGAATTAACTAATATCGTAATTCAAACGGATGCATAGAAAGATGGCCCCGGATTATGTTTATTGCAACACGTCCATCCAGTAGCCAGATCGTCCAGATCATAAGCCCCTTGAGGCAATTTTAAAAAAAGACTTCCACAAAGTTCCCAAAGGATTGCAAAGAATGTTAAGTGTATCCAGTTTAATTTAAAAGTTAAATATGTTTCGGGAAAATTTCTATTCATTTCAGAAACATTATCAAGAACTTACCTAATTGAAAATTCTGAGAATTAGTCGACAGTTTGTCGATGTCAGAGCAACGGAGAAGTCAATTTAAGCAAGAGACACCAAATGATCCACTTTTATCCCAAATTATGAATATGATTAATATGGTTCACCGGATTCAAAAAAATTTATTCCAAATGCATTACTGCACTACTGGAAATTAAGACCACAGTTGAATATGTCACAAGGTCTCATATTCTTAGGTAACTAATTAGCTTTTCTAACAGTTGCAAAATGAAGTGTTTTAATTCATGAGTGGCAGTTCGGTAGAGAGAAAACCAAAGTGCAGACGAGGAAAATATTTTATTGGCAAGGATTAAGTAATAACAGGCCCGGATTGGGCCGGCGAGTTACCGAATTAAACTCGGTGGGCCGGTCAACTCCAGTATAATACCAATACCACTCCAAGTCTTGGAAGTGCAAGAAAGTGGCAAGTGTCGGTAGACCTATAGGCAGTAAATGGAGCGAATCTAAATAAATATTTGATATTATTTCCAAATTAAACCAATCAAATATAGAATTTGGTTTAGCTATTTTTATTGATCTTGTCGTGTTGATTTATAAATTTGCCATGGAAAAAAGTAAACGTAAGGGTGAAGCGGAAAAATTTAAAGAAAAAAAAAACTAGAAGTTGTTTCTGATTCAGTTTTGTATTCTATTTTGTTATGTACAGTTGCTATTATTATTTGATTTATTGTGTAATAGTAAAATAGTTACGTAAGTTACGAACGCTTTTAGTTATTGCAATTTTCTTGGTGCGACATCTGTTGACGAGTGATTGAACAACCCGCCAAAATCGGACGACGGACTTTTCAGGGTCATTTGCCACTTAATAATTGAGAACAAAGGAATTTAAAACTTTGTCCCTACTTGTCTTTATATGTACACTGGCTTCGTCATCAAACAAGTTTCAAGAACCGATAAATGGAACCTCAAAAGAAACAGATAATGATAATGAAAGAGCTGGAACTTTAGATATCCTGTTTGAGTCTTCAGCATCAGATATTTTTGAGCCGGAAATAACTTCATCTATGCCACGTTTGCTTGTTGTCCCTGTTGATCAAGAAACAAAAACAAAGGAAAAAGAACCCGATGAAGATGTTTTATCTGAAAATGAAGAACCAGAATGCATAACGTACCAGTTAAGACCTCGAGAGTTCAAGATGGTGGATGGCAACAAGAACGTGTTATCTCAGTCTTAATGCAACTATTGTAAAAAGTAGTGGCCAGCGGTTTAAAGTGTATGGAATGTAGTGCAGTGTATCACCCATCATGTTCTTTAAGAGTTAGTGGCTGCTCCTTTAAATATTGTAAGTTAGAACAAGAAAGTCAAAAATCTTCCACTAGTGTGAAGGAAAAAGATTCAGTGCATTTTGATCTGGATGCATATAAATACCTTAAACTTTTGCTGGAAGAACAAACAGTAACTAATAACCTACTCAAAGAGAAAGTTGAAAAGCTAGAAAATGATCTGAAAATTGAGAAATTAAATTACAATTCATTAGAAATCAAATTTAATGAACTACAAAAGATTGCTGGCAAAAAACAGCATGATAAACATATTAGGCAATTACGATAATTGAAGCGGCAGATACATGTCGATACAGAGCGGTATCTACCACTAAATCGTAGATACATGTACCGATACATAAAGTTATCGAACGAACGCATCTAGGTTGTCAAACTTATAGCACAGCAGAGAATTGTTTTCTCTGCCTTTCTCTACCTTTATTATGTCTATGTGAAAATCAAATCCTAAAAGATGAAAATGGATGAAATAAGAAATTTAGAAGCTAGGAAACGGAAGCGAAAATTGATATCTGTATTAATACAATCATTTGACAGTGATAGTGATGATGGTTTGATAAGCACCGTTTGTTATTATTACAAAAATATCAAGAAAAGAAAGAAACGAGTGGCTATAGCGGATTATGTGGAAAATGTAGGACATCTGTATAACGGCGATGGTAACTTTTAATGACAAATTATATAAGTTTACACTGACGTTTTGTTTGCTTTAGATTTTAATAACCACTTTAGATTACGACGTGAGACATTCGAATATTTATTACAAGTGTTAGGCCCTTCTTTGGTAGAACAAAACAAAAATGGTATTGGACAACATACCTACCCTCCTGAGAAACAACTTTTGGTAGCCTTAAGCATGTTGGTTAATCATGAAGTTTATAGATATCAACAAAACATTTTAAGTACCTACCAGGAAATTATAATTTTGTCTATTTTCAGAATAGCGTCCGAGAAATTTGATGTATCCAAATCGACAGCTTGGTTGTATGTTAAAAAGATTTGTGGTATTTTAGTCAATTTATCTAAAAATTACATTTGTTGGCCTACTGGTCGTAAAGCCCAGGAAGTTATTGAGAAATTCAAACAACGACAAGGTTTCCCAGGTGTCCTGGGTGCTATAGATGGAACCCACATACCGGTCACACCACCTTTAAAAGATCAAGCTGCATATTGCAATAGGAATCGTTACCATTCTATTATACTACAAGCTGTGTGTAATGCCGATTACAAGTTCACAGACGTATTTGCAGGTAAAAATCAGTGTATTCTTGAGTTCTTCTGTTTTTAGTCAAAGCATATTATTTATAGGATATCCTGGTAGCGTGCATGATGCGCGTGTTTTTCACCTCTAGGAAGAAGAATTAGTGAAAATCCATATCAGATGTTCCCAGATAATAACACTCATATTTTGGGAGATTCAGCTTACAAATGTACAAATTAGTATTAACACCATATAGAGACAATGGGCACTTAACAAGAAAACAAAAAAATTATAATTTCAAACATTCTTCAAGTAGAGTATATATTGAACAAGCTTTCAGATTTTTAAAAGTACGTTTTCGTATTTTAAAACATGTCAACGTTTATAACACAGGATTTATTCCTATGATAATTATTGCTTGTTGTGTCTTGCACAACATTTGCATAGATCAAAATGACACCTTAGAAATTCCCGAGACTGAAGGTGATACTGTAATGGCAGAAGATTTTAATGAAAAACACAGCAGTGGGTTTGTTAAAAGAAATAACATTGCAGATGGACTGTTCACTGAATAGAAATATTTTTTTTACTCCAAGGCTTTCGCGGAGCTAATTATTTTAATGTGGTTGTTTCGGGGTATTCTTCTGTATTGAGTTTCAAAATTGCTTGATGTTTCGACCATCTTGCCATGGCCTTCTTCTGAGGTGACCAAAAAAGCAATTTTGAAACTAAATGCGGAAAAATGCATGGAAACCATCGTTCAAGAAATAGAAAGAAGTGTTTACCGAATTATTTCCATGTGTTAATTTTATTTAAATTTGTTATGATTTGAAAGAAATTATTGCTAATCAAACTTTATTCAAAATAAATTATATATAACATTACTCATCTTTCTTTATTAAACTTATTAATTCTTTTAGCAGTGACATCTTTTCCTTATGTCGCTCTGCTGCTTCCTGGCGAAGCTTTTTATAAAAGAAGGTTCTTCTTTTTGTGATGATCTTTTTCTCTTTGGTGGTCCAGTTGGTGTAGCATTCCTTCCTGAGTCCTATAATTACGTAAAATTCAGCTGAATAATAGTAATCATCAATTGTCATCAATTGCCCACCTCGTTATGTATTAAAGCAGATGTACTAGAGGAGGTAGAAGGAGTGGAGCATGTTAATAAATATCCATCATTGCTTGCAGTAGCCACCAGTATAACATCAGCAGACTTTCTAAATATTTTGTCAAATAAATCAAAGTAGGGCCACGATATGGTTCCTCTTCCTGTGCCATTATTGTTATCCTTTATTCTCTTGTATGTTTTTTTAGGTTCCGGAATTTTATGTCGCATTGATCGCTTTTAAATAAATATCCATGCGTAGACATACTTTTAGCTATTGTGTTCCAAACTGTTTTGTTTGTTTTTTTGGGTGATTTAAATGAAGACAAATTGTCTTCACACAAAGATAATAATAATAATATTGATTTGTGTGCTCATCTTTGGGGCATGTTATCATCAGCAACTAAAAACAAGTGTAAAAACAAAACTGCCTCACTTATTTTCTTTATTAAACTACTTACAATCCGCTTCTTCTGTAGACATTTGGGAGTCATTTTCAAGATTTTCAATTTCCGTGTCGGGACTGTTATTTTCCTCAGTATGTTGAGTCAAAAAATGGTTTTGAATTTCCATCAACGGCCCAACTATGCCACAAATGCCGCATTGTCCGAGTTCATTCATTTTTTGATTAATTACGTTAACACTTTATAACGAGAACACCAAAATAACTTCACTTTTACTTTTTACTGTACACACACAAACAAATAAAACCAAAGCACAGAAGACGGGAGCTATACCACATATCCTCTTCTGTGACCAAAGTAAAATTTATTTTTATAGGTTAGAATGAATTTTTACCGGGAATACAGACTCAAATAACCGATCCAGAAATGTATCTGGTAGATGTATTTGATACATCACGTTGATTTATCGAACGCGATTCGGTTAATGTAATTGTATTTTCGAACGCTATCGATATTTACCGGTACGTCACGCTACAATTATCGTAATTGCCTATAGGAATTGAGGACCCAAAAAAAAAAAACTTTTCAACAAATAAAAACCTGTCTACAAATAAAGTCTTATCTACAGCTGATGTTAAAAAGAGAGCAAATAAGGAGGGAAATTCAAATCCCAATAGCTCTCATCGACAAGATAAACATATAAACAGCGATCCCACCACACTGGAGAGTCAAGAAAATACTGAAGAATATACCAGCAATATCAATGCAAACTTAATAAATCAACCGAATGAATTTAAAACAGTAACCTCTAAGCACAAGAAACCAATAAAAAAATATACCAACAACATATGTTATGGAACCGCGACATCTGAGGAAAAACAGGGTTTCTGTGGGGTCGAAAAAAACTGTGGCTCTATGTCTACAGGGTGCCAAGACATGTGACGGAAAAAAATGTAACTAACTACATATCCAAAAAACCCTCATTTAAAAACATACAAGTAGATGCCAAAGAAGTTCCCACCAGCGAGAGTCAAAATAAAGTATTTTTAGTTACTGCACCTTTTGCAATGAAAGATGAAATGTATCAGCCCGATTTTTGGCCAAAAGGAACAGCTGTAAAACGGTACAATTTTTATAAACAAAGAAGACATAACCAAAGAAATGCTTTTTTATAGATGAGCAGCAACCTACTAATAAATATCCCCAAGTTATTATTAGCCGTTACTCGAGTCCGAGTATAGAAATGTTACAGTCGATAAATTGCGTACAATAAAAAACAAGTAAAAGGTGTAGTCTATTGTAATTCCCATTCATCTACGGTGCACACGACTATGGCTATAGAGGCCAATTCGGGAGAGCACATGTCGACCGCAATCAGGACAAACATAGACCTGGTTAGGTCTTGGATTCGGCCTTCTTGCAGCAACATTTCCTTGATAGCTGGCCACAACCCCTCGCCATTCGGTTCTGTCCGCTGCAAGTTGTTCCCATTGCTCGTCTGCAATACCGCAGGATTTTAGATTTTCATGGAGAGCGTCTTTGAACCTCTTTCGTTGACCGCCACGCTTTCTTCTACCGCTTAGCAATTCACCATAAAGTGTACATTTAGGAAGGCGGTTATCATGCATACGATGAACGTGACCTGCCCATCTTAGGCGTGCTCTTGAAATAAGCACCTCAATTGGAAGGCTGTTTGCTCTCCTGAGTACTTCCACGTTTGATATGTGATGGAACCAACGGATTTTCATCATACTTCTGAGGTGTCTTTGCTGAAAACGTTCTAATTCTTTCACATGACGACGGTAAGTGACCCAGCTTTCACATCCATATAGCAGTGTTGGAATGACAACTGCTCTGTAGACAGCCATTTTCGTTGACAAAGCAAGGTCGTGGTTGTCAAATACTCTCTCTCTAAGTCCCCAGAATGCTCTAGATGCAGCGTTAATTCTATTGCGAATCTCGCTGTCCATGTTTGCTTTGTCATTAACAACGTTGCCTAAGTAATTGAACTGATCCACCACTTCAAGAGAATTTCCGTTAAGTGTAATGTCTATTTGGTTCACTTGATGAGGAGTTGACATAATCTTAGTCTTTCCAATGTTGATTTTAAGTCCCAAAGAATCATAGCTTTGGGCATACACATCTAAAAGTTCTTGAAGCTCTTCCGGCGTAGAGGCTAAAAGTGCACAGTCATCCGCATACTGGAGATCACAAATGAATCGTGTGCGTGTTTTCGTGAAAGCTCTAAAGCGCCCTATGTTAAAGAGACCGCCATCAAAACGGTATCTGAGACCTATTCCTCTGACTGTCAGTTTGTTGTCAACAATAATTGTTAGAGCAGTGGCAAACAAATTAAAGAGTAGGGGTGCCAGGACACATCCCTGCCTAACTCCAGTGAGAGTTTGGAAAGGTTCGGTTGCCTCATTATTATACATAACCTGGGCGTTGTTGTTTGTATGTAGACTGCGACATACTTCCACAAATTTTCTAGGGATACCTAAGCGGAACATAATTTTCCATAATCCCCAAGTAACCAACAACAGTAAAACATTCGAATTCATAGAGAAGGTTTCACATTTTGTTAGTACTCCTAACAGTGCTTCTATTCAGGTAAACAGAAACAGATCAAGAAAGAAGAGGTTGTGACTTCTACACGTGCATACGGAATAAAATAAATGAGCCTGAAGCTTACCTAGCTGCTAAGTAACCTAATATTGATGTCATATGTGTTAGTGAACACTGGTTACATGAATTCGAAATACAACATAACAAAGTTAGCGAGTATACAGTAGCAAGCCATTTTGCAAGATATGAATTCACTTATGGGGGTATACTAATAATTATGAATAAATCGCTAGAATTTTACCCACTCATAAATTTAAATAATTTGTCTATCGAAAAACACTGAAATATCAGCAGCAATAATAAAAAACCTTAATGTCACAATTTTAACTATCTACCCCTTTCCAATTGGAAATTTCAATGTTTTTATAGATATCCTAGAAAAACTACCAATCTCTGTCAATAGCAATCAAGTAATTATTTGTGGTGATTTCAATGTAAGGTTTAATACAGGGAACCACCAAGATGTAACACTAACCAATCTTTTTAAAACTTTCGGCCTGGAGCAAACCATTAGGGAATGTGGCGAATTGTATTGATAATATTTTTATTAATTTCTCAATAGACGCCTACAATTCCTACAGTTCGGAGAACTCTTTATCTGACCATAAAAGTGTAATTCTCGAGGTAACTACTTTTAATCATAATATTAAATATAAAAAGATGTGTCGTCCAATTACTGAAACTGGCGAATACATTTTATTATGAACAGCTAGCCGGTGTCACATGGGATTTCATTGATGACGGCAGCTTAGATGTAAATACGAAATGGAACATGTTATTAGATACTATCCTATTGGCATATTAGAATCATTTCCAGAAAACTTATTAACATTTAAAAATAATAATTTGTCACAACCAACATGGTTCACAAATGAGATTCGAACCATGAGGGAGCATTTAAATTTTTTAAATGATGTGTCTAAGCGGGCTAACACGGAAGAAAATAAAAAAATAAGAAACCAATTCAGGCTTAAATATAGACAAGCTATTAAATGTAAAAAAATCAAAGCAAATGATGACATCATAAAAAAATCAGGTAACCCTGTGAAAATAATATGGGGTATAATAAATGCATATAAAAGCAATAAACTCACCGAAAAACCTAACATCACTTCCACAGAATTTAATAATTTTTTTGTGCATATCGCGGAAGATATGACTAGCAGTCTGCAAGCTACTGTTGTGCGTTCGAAAAGGCCTATTGCGTTGTGCAATCAAAAGAGCCTGACTGGACTCAGGGAGCAAGCGCGGGGTCGTATCGCAATGCAATGTACATTTACCTGCTTTACCCATACCACGATTTGACGGTAATTACAAAGAATGGTCAAAATTTCACGATACTTTTAAAGCTTTGGTTCACAACAATGCAAGTTTAAAAAATATTCAAAAATTTTATTTTCTTGATGCAGCTTTACATGGTAAAGCCAAGTATACTATAAGTTCAATTGAAATTTCAGATGCAAATTATACAATAGCATGGGATTTGCTTAAAGAACGTTTCGAAAACTTACGGGCAATGGTAGACAGCCATTTAACGGAATTATTAGGCATACCGGCATTAACTAAAGAGTCATTTAATGGTTTGAGAAAGCTACTTGACATATTAACCCAGGAATTACGGTCATTAGAATCATTAGGGGTATCCATAAAGGACTGGGATCCACTTATCATTCATATCTTTTCGAAAAAATTGGATCAAAAAACAAAAAGAGAATGGGAATGTACTATCAAAGGACGCAAGTTACCTACCTTGGAACAATTTAAAAATTTTCTAAACGAAAGATGTCAGATTTTAGAAGCTCTTAATCTAAGTCAGGATAAGCAATATACCAAACCAACACAAAAATATAATGAACGTGCTCTTAGTCACGTTTCGACAGATCAGTCTAAACCAACATATAAACCCTTTTGTAAATTTTGTAAAAAAGATCATTTCTTATATACATGTCCAGATTTTCTAGCATTATCAGTAGTAGACAGGCAAACAGAAGTCAAAAGGCTTAAAATATGTTTGAATTGCTTTAGATCCAATCACTTAATAAAAGATTGTAACAGTCAAAATTGCAAAATTTGTCATAAAAAACATAATACTTTACTTCACTATAATAACAAACAGTCAGCGCCATCATCCAATACTAATAGTACTACTTTCACACAAGAACAACAACCTTCTAGTTCAACCGATACCGAAAGGGAGGCCATATCAAATAGGCAAATAGTCGCACACTCAACACACACAAAAAATTCATACATTTTACTGTCGACAGCTAACATTTTCGTTTTTGATCATTTAGGAAAGCAACACAGTTGCAGAGTTCTATTAGACAACGGCTCACAGTCAAATTTCGTAACACATGAACTTATGACAAAGCTCAAGGTACCAAAATTCAATATAAATCTTCCAGTCACTGGTATAAATCAAAACTTAACCAACATTACTCACAAAGCAGACATTAATATTTCTTCCATGCATACATCATTTTCTACCACTATAACATGTTTAATTCTCGATCAAATCACAGATAATATCCCCACAATATCATTCGATATCTCAACTCTGAATATTCCTGAAGGTATAAAATTAGCAGACCCAACATTCCATATCTCTAATAAAATTGACATGCTTTTGGGAGCAAATATCTTTTGGGATTTGATTGTTTCTGAAAAAATAAATTTAGCAACAGGACAACCTCATTTATACAATACAAAGTTAGGCTGGGTAATTTCTGGGCCATGCTCTTTTTATAATTATACGTCAAACAAGTCAACATCTCTTTATCATTTAAATATCATCGATCAAAAGATACATGACCAAATTGAAAAATTTTGGAAAGTTGAGGAATTTTCAGCAAAACAAATTTTATCTCAAGAAGAAACAGAATGCGAGGAACATTATATTGACACCACAATTCGAGACGAAACAGGTCGCCTTGAAGTAACACTTCCCTTTCGTGAAAACATAAAAAATTTAGGTAAATCTCGCGAAATTGCTATAAATCGATTCTATTCCACTGAAAAAAAATTGCTTAACAATCCCAACTTAAAACATTTGTATATAGACTTTATGAATGAGTATCAAATATTAGGTCATATGTCCAAGATAACAGAAAATCATATTTATGACAAACCTTCATTTTATTTGCCACACCACGGGGTAATGAAAGATTCTAGTACCACAACAAAGCTACGGGTAGTTTTTGATGGCTCTGTGAAGTCATCGACAGGAATTTCACTTAACGACACGTTGAAAGTAGGTCCAACGATTCAGCAAGATTTATTCTCTATTATTCTTAGATTTCGGCAACATAATTATGTTTTGACCGCTGACGTGGAAAAAATGTATCGACAAATTAACATAAATCCCAAACAACGTGATTATCAGCGCATAGTTTGGCGGCAAGAACCAGATCAAGCTTTAGAACATTTTCGTTTGAATACTATAACATACGGTACAGCTTCTGCCGCGTTTCTAGCCATCAGATCTTTACATGAAGCAGCATATCGTAATCAATCTCAACATCCCTTAACTAGCGACGTTATTCTAAATGATTTCTATGTGGATGACCTTATAACGGGAGCAGACACTATAGAAAATGCTAAACTGCTCAAACAAAATTTATGTCAAATTTTAGAACCATTTGGATTCATTTTACGTAAGTGGGTGTCTAATTGTAATCAAATTCTTAAAAACACAGATGAACCACATATTACCAATTTTCAAATTTCTGACGATAAACAGTCTAAAACCCTACGTTTATCTTGGCATTCTGAAATTGACACACTCAAATACACAATTGATCTTCCTAGCGAAACTTCTATTCATATCACAAAGCGATTTATCTTATCAACAATATCAAAGATTTTCGATCCGCTTGGTTTAGTGGGCCCAACAATTGTCAAGGCAAAAATTATCATGCAAAAATTGTGGGAATTAAAATTATCGTGGGATGAAGAAATACCGAACGACTTAAAATCTGTTTGGCGTCTATTTTATGTACAACTACCATTTATAAATCATATAGAAATTCCGAGACATGTTCTTTGTTTTGATCCTGTGGAAATACAACTTCATGGTTTCTCGGACAGTTCCGAGGTAGCATTCGGCGGGTGTATATATTTAAGAAGCATAGATGTTTCTGGACGTATTTCAGTCAACTTATTAGCTGCGAAATCGCGGGTAGCTCCACTTAAAACCATTTCATTGCCTAGATTAGAATTATGTGGCGCCTTATTACTTGCTAAATTATCAAATGCGGTCAGCCATTCTCTAAGTATTTCATTAAGTGACTCTTTCTTTTGGTGCGATTCAACTATAACATTATCATGGATTTCCTCAGCTCCAAATCAATGGAAAAGTTTTATAGCTAACCGAACTTCAGAAATTCAACGCTTAACAAATAGTAATCAGTGGAGACATATAAACAGTAGTGATAATCCTGCAGACATAATTTCTCGCGGTATGAATCCAGAAACACTGGCACAATCGCAATTTTGGTGGAAAGTACCCAATTGGCTTTCGTTAGACAGCAATTTTTGGCCTGATGGTAATTTTCCAAAATCAGATGAAATCCCCGAAAAACGAAAAATTATCACTTTATTGACAACAATTACCGATTTTTCAATCTTCTCAAAATTTTCGTCATTAACAAAACTTCAGCGTATTTTAGCGTATTGTTTACGTTTTTATAAAAATGTGTCCTCTACTCGCAAAAATAGAATAAGCGGAAGTTTAAGCTTGCAAGAATTAAACACATCCATGATCACACTTTTAAAATTAGCACAAATTGAAGCATTTTCTCCTGAAATATCATGTTTAAAAAGTAAAACCAAAGTGGCCACCTCCAGTAAACTAGCTTCACTCAACCCATTTCTTGATCAGCACAATATCATACGTGTAGGGGGGCGATTGAAAAAATCAGATCTTTCATACGATAACAAGCACCCTATAATTTTACCAAAGTCACACAATCTTACTAACTTAATAATCTTACACGAGCATCACAGACTTCTTCATGCAGGAACACACGCTACTCTTTTTTCGCTCAGACAAAGTTATTGGCCATTGAGTGGAAAAAATTCAGTTAAAAAAGTCATACGCAACTGTATCACCTGTTTCAAAGCTAAACCAATCACGTCTATTCCTCAAATGGGAAATTTACCAGATGTTAGAACTCGACCAGCAAGACCGTTTTCAATTGTAGGAGTCGATTATGCTGGGCCTTTTTCAATTAAAAATAGTTTTACTTACAATAGAAAATTCATTAAATGCTACATGTGCGTTTTCGTGTGCTTCGCGACGAAAGCTGTGCATCTTGAGCTAGTTAGTAGTCTTGATACTCAGGCATTTTTGAATACGTTAAAGAGATTTATTTCTAGACGTGGCTTGTGCAAGGAAATTCATTCCGATAATGGCGGCAACTTCATTGGCGCCGAGAATGATTTAAAAGAATTATATGATTTAATCAACACAATAGATAAAGATTCAGAAGTCACTACCTTTTTTAACCTAAATCAGATTACTTGGAAATTTATCCCACCAAAATCACCTCATTTTGGAGGACTATGGGAGGCGGCGGTAAAATCAGCTAAGTATCATTTAAAGCGAATTGTTGGTAACTCAAATTTAACTTTCGAAAACTTGTATACTATATTAACCCAAGTTGAAGCGATATTAAACTCCAGGCCTCTTTGTCCCCTCTCAAACGATCCAAATGATCTTACACCCCTCACTCCAGGTCATTTTTTAATTGGACAGCCGTTAATTTCTATCCCTTCTGAAAACATGACTAACTTGCCAGCAAACAAGCTTTCGTTATATAATTACATGCAGCAGTTGGTGCAACATTTTTGGCAGCGCTGGTCCATGGAATATCTAAGTAGCATGCAGGAGCGTACCAAATGGAGATTCAATAGGGTCATTGACGTCAAACCAGGTTCCATGGTACTTCTGAAGGAAGACAACTTGCCACCTACGTTATGGAAGCTCGGTAGAATCACTGAAGTCCACCCCGGCAGTGATAGTGTAGTGCGAGTCGTAACTATTAAAACAGCGAACGGCGATTTGAAACGTTCAGTGCATAAAGTGTGTATTTTGCCAATTGACACTTGAAACTAATATTTGACATTCTTCTTATAATAATTATGTATTGCACTTCGCTTATCAAAATGTTATTTTGTTTCTTTATGCTCATATACTATGAATTTATTTTTATGTTACATTTTCAACGTATTTATGTTGTATTACATCTTTGAAAGCCAAGCCTTTCAAGAGGGGCGGCATGTTGTGCGTTCGAAAAGGCCTATTGCGTTGTGCAATCAAAAGAGCCTGACTGGACTCAGGGAGCAAGCGCGGGGTCGTATCGGGGCATCATCGCACGTGTGAAGACGAACTAGAGACGTTGTTATAATAAGTTTATTTTGTACAACCGAAAGGTTTTTATTTTTCTACTTGTAAAAAGTGAGTAATATATAAATGATTTTAAATACAGTCCACTTTCAATCATACTACAAAAGGGAAGCATTAATCCCACCTGTATTATTACACAGAGGAAAGTGCAAACCCCAACAGCTACTAACATTGATCCATTACAATACGTGGAATTCGTTAACACCAATGAGCCATTTAGTTTTCATGAGGTCAGTTACATAGAAGTTCGAGATATTATTAACAGTTTAAAAAACAACAATAGCAAGGATGCGTATGGTTTAAACATTACCCTCCTAAAAACTGTTAAAAATATATTAATTACTCCTTTTACTAAACTTATAAATGAAAGCTTTAGAACAGGTATATTTCCTGATATCCTAAAGGTAGCATGCATTATACCTATTTTTAAAAAACGTGATAAAGATGATATTGGTAATTACAGGCCCATCTCACTTCTCCCAATAATTTAAAAAATATTCGAAACAAAACAAAACATTTGTGTGCTCATGTTAACTATACATCAGATATTCTGACGAAAAATATCTATGCCCTACGGCAACTTTCAAATTCCATATCGAAAGAAGTACTTAGAGTCTACTTTGCTGTATGCCACTCTAGATTGGTATATACCATTCTTGCATGGGGGAATGCTACAGGAAAACAGAGACTTTTTGGTCTACACAGGAAGGCTTATTACCTCCTTTCTCTTATTATTTATTTTTGAGAAAGAATTGAGGCAACATGTGCGGACGACTAGCTGGTTTAAGCCGGAGCAGAGAGCCGTGGGTCCAGAGCATTCATAAGAGTGGAGAAACTTACCCTTTCTGACATGTACAGCATAAGCGACAGATTTCTGTTTATTTCGAGAAAAGGAGACAAAGAAAAATTGATGTTAAATTGGGCACCATCTATAGTAAAATAAGCAAAATAGTCTCTTTTTCTCGAATAACCAGTCTGCTATAGATCAGACTGAAATTGTTGGTAAGAGAAATAAAAAGATAGTTTAAAATGAATGACAAAATATATTACATAAAAAAATTAGACAAATCGGTTTTGAGACAAATTGAAATGTGAAAAAAATATATATATATATAAAAAACAAATTGATACCAGTATCCTAGGTGGTTTATGGGTCAGGTGGCTGGTTCTGGGACAGCAATCCAGGCCCACAATTGTCTCTTATTGCAAGAATTCTAAATTTTTCTTGGCAATTTACGTCTCTCAATGAATGGGGTGAAAATTGTAGGAAATTTAACCAAATATAAGCACATACAAAATTTATGCAAGTTATTTATGCAAAATTTAAGCAATGTTAGCTATGCAAATATAAGCTAGTTAGCTGTACAAAATATATTTGAATTAACTGCACGAAACATTAAGCTATGCACGAGTAATTATTAGCTATGCACGAGTTATTATTAGCTATGCACGAATTATTATTAGCTATGCACGAGTTAGCTGATTTCTTAGACTGTATGTTCAACACTTTGTAACTGGGATATAAAAATTGTAATATCAATTACTGAAGTCCACAGTTAAAAATTATAATGTTTGAATCAGTACAAAGGCTGCAAGCAAATAACTTCCTGGTGAGTTTTACTGATAAAGTAAACTTTTTTTTTGTCCTGTTTACTGGAAAACAACGCCACCAAAAAAAATGTGAGAAATCTAATTCCCTATTGAAATTGAAAGCTATCAAAATATAGAAATCGTACAAGTATGGCCATCTGTCAGTGGTTAATTTAAGCGCACCAACTTGCCTTGTAGATTCCCATACTCAACTAAAGTAGTGGCATATAATCGATAAAAGGAATCTATAATAATAGTTTATTTTCCATGCCAGCTGATTTGCCTTTGCAATTTCTATTTTATACATAACAACAAATATTAACAGATGTAAATAAGTAGTAAAACGTATTGATATTATTGATAAATCAGTAACATATTACATCTCATAGGATTTACTATATATAGAATGAGAGAAGATAAGGAAAATAACCATATGTACTCCATAGTAAACAAAAATATAAAAATTGAAAAATAGATATCTGATGTAACTAAATTTTGTAGACAAATTGTTTCCTGGGATAATAATGCTGTATTACAACGGATATGAGATACATAATAGTGTTAATAGAAAAACAGGACTAAGTTCCTAAGATATAAAATTAAGTACATAAAACAGTGTGACATGGTTTAGCAGTTATACATGTAAAATTCTGTTAGTTGAAAACAGTTTCACCTGCAAAAACTGGATCCAAAAAATATACAGGTCGTGCTAACTATCCACAAAACACTAGTTTTTAAATAAACTGTTAAATGGACATAGGCCATGTAACAGGCTCTCCGAATTGTAGGTGGGGCTGGGTACCGCGATGACACTAAAGTTTTGTATACACGTCTAAAAATTTTAACTTTCCCTAATATCTATGCACTATAATGTTTACTATATGTTCATAACCACCTAAAAAAATTCCCATACACATGCTGATAATCATGATTACAACACACGAAACAGAAACAATCTATATACGGATTACACCCGATTATCTCGAGGCCAAACGGGTACCTCCAATCATGCTGTTGAGTTTTACAATGAAATTCCGAACTATGTAAAATTGCTTTCCCCAATAAATTTCAAAAACAAAATAAAGGAGTTCCCCCTAAAGACTGCCTATTTCTCAGTGGATGAAATAATGAGAGATTTAAAAAATATGTAGGCCATTTTATACTTAAATACTATATGTATACATATATTGATGTACAATGTTTGTCTTTTACAAATCCCGCATTTAATATATCCTACTTGTTTGTGATCTACTTTATATACTGTTTGACTTGTGCATGTATTTTTATACTTTTAGCATCAATAAATTTCTATTCTATTCTATACCCTCATAGCTTATTTTCATAAAGAAAATGAGAAAGGAAAAGGAAGTGAAACAATTAAACGGCAGTGGTTAACTTATTCAAGTGTTAGTAATAAATTATTCTGTTCATTTTGTATGGGCTTTAATAAAGGAGGTAATCGATTTACTAAGGGATGCGGCAATGTGATTGAAAATCCTTAAGAACGGTTGAAAGAGCACGAGCTAAAGACCGCTCGTTCATCATAAGTGCGCCGAAGCATACCTGTTGTGGTCAAGAAAAAAATGCGTCGTTGGAGTGCTTCATACAAAAAAAAAAAAATGATGACATTAAAATACGAAGAGCAGGCCTTGAGAGAATTGTAGACACCACAAAGTTAATTACAAAAAGGGAATTGAGCTATAGGGGAGCAAAAAAGGCAGAAGAAGCAGCATATACTTTAAATGACCCAAAATTAGATCACGGATATTTTTTGGAAATAATTTTGCTTTTAGCAAAATATGATCCACAGTTAGAAAAACATATACAGGGATGTTTTACTATAAGTGCTAAGCATCACAACAAAAGAAATCCTGGTCACAGTTGTACCGGCAGGGGCAGCAGGCCCGTAAGCTTCACAACATTTCTCTCAAAAACAACTGTAAATTATGTTATAGAATCAATTTTGAAGCTGATGAAAAATCATATATCGGAACAAGTTTTAAAATCGAGAATATTTAGTATACAAATAGAAAGTACTAAAAACATAATGTCCATGATCAGTTATGCGATATTTTATGTTATGTAACAGACACTGTAAAGGAACGTCTAATAGCTGTGGAAAATTGTAAATCTGAAACAGGGCACAATTCCAATCTTGTTAGCAACATGTTAAGACAAAATAGAATTGATATTACCAACTGTATTAGCAGTTATATTGATGGTGCATCAAACATGGGTGGACAATACAATGGTTTTTCAGCATGGCTCACTAAAACCGTTCCTGAACAAACTCATGTTTGGTGCTATACTTTTAAATCTTGTGATGTCCGATGCAACACAAGTATGTACTGAGGCGGTGAATTTTCTTGGCGTTATGAATTTTTGTGATAATTTTGTAAAAGAGTCTTATTTACGTATGGCAGTTTGGGGAGAAAAAAAATAAATTAATTTATACACTCCATTGGAGAAACACGTTGGTGGGCTAAAGATAAATGTTTATCTAAAATTTTTGGACCATATGAAATGCCTGAAAAATCTGTGTTCGTTGCTCTAGAAGAAATATCCATATCAGCAAAGTTCAACGCAGATGCACGCTACAAAGCTTTCACTATTTTAACTTGAATACTGTATTCAAGTTAAACATGTATGTACAGGACCATTTTACTGTTATACTTTTCATTTGTTTACAATATTGAATGTTTTTAAGGACTAGTATCTAGTGATGTCCCAGAAGTTATGTATTTTACATGACATCAAATCACAAATTAAATTGTCCTGAGGATGTTTATAATAATAAACGAAACGTCGACGAATCAAAAATTGTGTTCTTTGACAAAACGTTGATCCCAACACCCACCAAATTCGTCAAACTATGTATGTACCATTTAAAACCCAATTATCCTACTTTAAAACAAATAATGAAAATTTGATGTTTCTAGTAGCACCCATAATTTGCAATTGTCCCCGAATGTATTAAGATCTAAACTAACACAACATAAAAAAAAATTGGACCTACCCCACCTTTTGCATGGTAAGAGCCCCCACTGACTGACCTAAAAAGTAATTTTTAACTTTTTCCAAGTTTAATAAACAATTAACTATAGTTTCTTATAAATATACAATCAAGCCGCTTTCTTTAGCAACAATTGCTTTTTTTAATATTAAAATCATTGCAAGAAATTTTTTCAGTATGGCAGTAACTAATGTATAATTCATCAGTTTTTCAGTTTTTAAAACATAAAGATGGTGTAAGTAAGCATCGATAACTCATATTGGTAGTTCAGATGTGATTTTTTCTTTTTTTGTAATGAAACAACGGCAGAGAGGAGACTAGGTAATTAATATTATTTACTATCAGATCAACAACGTGATGATATGATGGTTATTATTTTGCAATAAGCATAAATCTCTAAATAAAAATTATATGCTTGTGCAGTTTTTACTCGTACATACGCATACAAAATACTTTTGCATGTATTTTGCACAGATTTCCAAATCTAGTTATATTATTGAAATTTAAAAGTGTGACAATAAATATACCTGTATACCTGAAGAGTACAGCAATTGGAGAGTTTTTATAGTATCCTTATTTGTTAACCATATCAATACAAATTGCTAGGAATTCTATGCTGTCTATTATCACACATCAATATTTCAACAAATTCCTGGTCTGGCGTCAAACTTCTGTGCACAGAAAACGAAGTAGTTTCATCTAAAAAGGATATAAAATATACTCACTAATCTAAACTCAACTAGCAAAATAAATTTTATTAGAATTGCTAAATTGCTCTACAACAAATAAATGTTATTGAACTGTAAAAATCTAATAACGTGGTTAAATGCCGCTATACAGTATCTATGTCGTAGTTACATAGTGAAATACGGCTTATCAGGAAAAGCCTACGCAGTTCATGTAATGCCAGCAGATAGTGTAAAATCTATATACTACACAATTTGCCTAGGCTGTTCATGAAGAGCCTGGTTTATTTAGTCATTCAATGTTATGATTAGTGCTTTACATGATCTGCCAGCCTCATCGCTAGGCTCGATGTGTAATGTTAAAAATAACCATACAAACAATTTGGAATTGTACCGTTACTATTCTTTTTTTCCAATTTAACTAAGTTATAATGGAAGAAAAATCTTTATTTTTTTGAACGCTATAAAACATATTATGAGAAGAAGCCTAATAAAGGTCCATGGAACAAAAAATAATTTAAATGAAATGATGAGCGACTGACAAAATATCGCTCGGACACATACATTTTTAAATATACAGGGTCCTGCAACTCTTCTATAGCTCCTATACCGGACAAGTTAGGAATTCCGTAGAGAAAAATTATTATGGTTAATATATATCTAGAATACAATTCCCACTGGAGTGGCAATTAAAAAAAAAATTAAATATTTATATAACTACTTAACGGTGAAGTCGTAACACAGCTTATGTAAGCGCTTAAAACCCCAATAACAAATAATAGATTTGTATACGAAAACGTTACGCTTAATTGGCTTTTAATTTCCGCTTAACAAAATATTTATATGATTTTAAGGTGTTGACAGTTTTAAAAATATTAAATTGCGTAAAGAATTTAGTAGTTCAGTATATATCTGCTGGTGTCAGAATAAAAAATTATGGCAAATTAAGGATACTTTTCCTCAAGGAAAATTCCTAGTGTGGGTTTCGGCAGCTCTCTCTCCAAGAAAATGGACGCAGCTCTTATAAAAAAGGAAATTTCAATGGCAAGCAAAAGTAGGTAGGCATAAACTCCTGGAGAAGCAACTGCACAAATCGGGAGAACCAAAAAAATGTAGGCAGATAACAATAGTAAAGTAAAACTCTAGATGAAAGCCCTAAAATAAATATGTTCCCTTTAGTAAAGCACAACAAGTAATATTTTATAAGTTGGGCATAAAAATAAAGATAGTCATCTCTTCGGGAGGATTTTTCTGTCCAATTATTGACCCGTGATGTCCTTGGCCTCAGCAGGATAAGCAAATGACATTTAAAATAGATTCTTCAGTGAAGATATTCGATATCCAATAAATCCAATAAACCATACAAATTTACGTACGTCCATGTGCAAACAATAAATGGACAATCAAAATTAATATCCTTGCAAAATAAATCCCCAAATTGGCTGAAATAACTTCAATAATATTTGCAGGGAAGCGTAGACAACCATCTACTCTGCTATTCAACGTACAAATGATCCATATCATGCATGAGAGAGACAGAAACCTCCGGTGAAAATAGACTCTATATCACTGATCATACAATTTATAAATCTACAATGCAAGCCTCGCAACCTTAGAGTAGTTACAGCCTAGATATAGCATTACATCAACAATAACGTAGGGACATTAAAATTAAAATAAATAATTTCACGAAGAAATATCAAATGTTAAATTGAACTGTAACACTAGGGGACAGGTAGACTTAATAATAGATGGTGGCTTTAAATGGCTTATGAATTATCAAGATCATGCAACCAAATTCATTTTTCTTAGGCCATTGCGTTCGAAGCGTGTAACTGAAGTCGCTAAGGAGCTTTTAAAAATATTCTTACAATTTTTGGAGCTCCTGCAGTGTTATAAAGTGACAATGGCAGGGAATTTGCTTGTAAAGTCATTGAAAAACTAAACATTTTTTGGCCTTAACTGTGTATTGACATCCGCAAAGTGTCAGGACAGTCTGGAACGTTCAAACCAAGACATTGAGAACACGTTACGCTCATGAATGTCAAATAATAAATCAACAAATGGGTGTTCTTTTGTGCAATGGCAAAAGAATAATTCTCTTCATCGGTTAATTGGACGCAGTCCTTATAAAGCCGTTTTTGGTTTTGATGCTAAATTAGGATTTAAATCGACAAGTTTGCCACATTACACGATGTCAACGATAACTACCGAGGAAGATTTGGGAGCTGCTGAGAGACACAACTACCATACAAAACCAAGCAGTAAACAATGTTCATGTTAGCAAAATTAAAATACAAGAAATTGTACATGAAAACAGAAGATGGGATAATGGACAATATAAACATTCCTGATGATAGATCCTATAATAGTAATGAAAATGATATAAATATTGCTAACTTATAAGTTCAGATTGTCGACGGTGAATTTGCTCAAAATAACCTATAATTAATTTGAGTATCTTGTAACGAAGAAACACTTGACTGTCTACTTTGAAACGTGCAATATTTCTGCTCACGCTATTTGTCTAAATGAAGATAAAATTTGCAATCTCTGTGCAACACAAAAATCTATCAGTAATAATCAAACAAATGCTTACACTGAACAAAAACGCCAAGTAGAACAGATGATTTCTGTGGCAAAAAAAGGCTTGCAGCCCTAAATAGTGGTGACTGTTCTACTGAATGTTGATAAGGTGGAATATGGCTAGAGATCCACCTAATATCATATGTATAGTGATAGATTACAGAAATAGTATATTTCAAGTGGGCGCGGCTGATGGGCTTATTTATAAAAGCATGGTTTAACAGAGCAGACCTACAGAAAGCTCTGTCTGATTTCCTGAAGCTGTCGCAAGCGAATGTTAAAAAGTTAATAACTGTTAGGGGAGCAGTTTCTCTGAATTCGTTATTTAAGGGGCAAGGATATGTAAAGTGCACATGTGCCAAAATCAATGCCAAAATAACCGTCGCCAATGCTAAAAGCAAAAAAAATTGTACAATTCCAGATGCCATAAAAGCAACCCTTGTGCAAATAAGTAGTATACCTATTTTTTTTTTATTTTTCTAATATGTAGCGTTATATTATTATTTGTTACATAATAGCAGACTGTGTTACTAAGTTTATTATTTTTTACTTATTTAAAATTAAAATATTTATTTAGATATATTTTAGGTTAGTGGTCCAGTTTTCGCATATTGTTAAATAAAATAAATAAAAACAACCACAAACTCTTACTTTTGTATTTTCATAATTACCTTATTTCACAATATAACTGGATCACGTCATTTCATGAAATGCCGATGGCCTAAATCACGGCAGATCCTGTTGAACTTCTCATTACACCAAAATAGTAAAATTTTAAGACACTTCATGTAAAGCCTAGTCACATGATGTAACATGAGGTGTTTTACACTATCTGCCGGCATTACATGAACTGCTTAGGCTTTTCCTGAAAAGCCATATTTCATTATGTGATTACGAAATCTATACAACCAAAATAAAGGGCCCAATCCATTTTATATAACATTTTAGTATTATGAAGAGTTCTATTACACAACTATACAATTCTTGTAGAATAGTGGTAATTATAAAACTTTCGTATATCTCTTCAGGTTTACTTATATAATAAATTCACAAATGCACCTAAAACCTGATATAAAAATCTTGTATAGTGATTGTATATAGCGGTTTCAGAGTATTTTACAAACAGTTCTAGAACATTTAAATGAGCATTTGATAATTCAGGCATAGTATCGCATTAAGAAAATTTAACTAAAATATAATATTCGGACAGAGATTAACGCAATCCCAATTGAAATGTAGAAGAGAGTGATCAATAGATTTTTACAATCGCAACCTGATTCAAGAATCAATTTTTCATTAAAGATCGCTAACCCTATTCTGCACTTTTACACCCTTGCACCACAATTACACACGCTTGCAAATTTCATTTCTTTATAAAAATATGAAAACGCCGAAACTAGAAGAAGTTTACTTAATTTATATACTACAGAATTTTCCATGATTTTTAATGAAACATACTATATAAGAGAAACAACAAAACACTATTGTTGTAGATTTCTACTGAACAGGACAAATGAAATTCAAATTATTCGTGGCAAATAACATTTTTCCAAGCTGTATGTCCATGTGCTGTATTAATATACTAATACTAACATTAACAAAGAAGATGCTTGTTAATAATTTAGTTTTGTCACAAATGAACTATGGCGATACTGTATACAGGGTTACTGGTAATTCGATACATTCCTTTGGAGATGTGATGGGGCATGAGCTAAGGAGTAAATCTAGCCCTAACATACATTATGCAAAACTCAATAGTTTTTGAGATATTTCAATTTTTTGTTTTTCTCAAAAAAGTAGATCTTAATGTCTTAAAAGCTAATTCCCGAAAAATCTACTTGACATTTTTAAATTTTTTTTACTGGATTACTTGTCCAATATTATAGATATCCGTTTGGAATGAAAAATATCCGGAAACATTTCGATCATGTGAACATTTAAAATAAAAACTTGTAAATTTTTTTTTTTTAAATCAGTTATGAAATTTACCTATTAGGTTTTTTCAAAAAAATATTAAAGTAGCACAGGTACAAATCATTATAAAAACTTCCTTATTTCAATAGCTATCTAACTAGGTAGAAATGTTTAATGTATCCTTGATAGTTCTAATAAAAAATTAGTAAAGATAATGCTGGTGGCGGAATTTATTAAACGACTAATCGTTCATTTTCATTTAAGTCAGTCAGTCCTTGACTTTGATGTTTGTGCATATATGTCATTAACTGACATTCTTATCTCCGTGTCCCTTAAGTTTGTTGGTCTTGTTAAATTAGTTATCGAAGATTTTGATTTTGTTCGTAGTTGTTGTTATTAGTTATTGTTATTGTATTTTCTGTGCCATGGCCGCGTATGCCAACGCAGAATACGCTGATATCTTGTTTGTGTATGGATACTGTGGCGGCAGCGCTGCTGAAGCTCGCCGAGAATATGGTCTTTGGTACCCTAACCGCCGCTTACCAAATGCACGTGTATTCAGTACGGCATATCGAAATATCGCTGAAACTGGCTCCGTGAAATGTAGAAGAAGTGACGCTGGTGCTCCTCCCGTTTATGAACCAGATGATGAGGAAGAAATATTGAGGTATTTTGAGGAAGACCGAACTATTTCAACTAATAAAGTCGCAAGACTGACCGGAGCGTCACAATGGAAAGTTTGGTCTACGATACGTAGAGTTGGATGTCATCCTTACCACTATACCCTTGTCCAAGGCTTGGAGGAAGGTGATCCTGGAAGGAGAGTGGAATTCTGCCGCTTTATGTTACATTCAGATGCAGAAAGTGCAAATTTTTTAACAAGTATTTTATGGACGGACGAGTCGAAATTTAATCGCGAGGGTAAAACAAATTTCCACAACCTACATTATTGGACAGAGGAAAATCCCAAGTTAACACGTGAAACTAGTTTCCAAATGAGGTTTTCTATTAATGTGTGGATGGGAGTCATTGGCCGCTATTTAATAGGGCCACACTTTCTTCCTCAAAATTTAAACGAGGAAATCTATGAAAATTTATTAAGAAATGATCTGGCGGTGATTTTAGAAGATGTTCCTCTCGCCGTCAGACAGCGAATGATGTTTCAGAACAACGGTTGTCCAGCACATTATCGGCTGACAGTACGACAGTTACTTGATCAACGTTTCCCTAACCGTTGGATTGGAAGAGCAGGCCCAATACCTTGGCCAGCACGAAGCCCTGACTTAACACCCCTTGATTATTACGTATGGGGTCATATGAAGGAGATGGTCTATGCCACACCAGTCAATACTATAGAAAATCTTAGACAAAGGATAGTCGATGCTGCCCAACACATAAGGCATAATCTGACAACCAGAGTAACAAGGACGGAAATAAGAAGACGCTGCCTTGTCTGTATACGGAATAGGGGCTCCCATTTTGAGCAAGACATAAAAAATAAAGTACAACTTTGAAATTAATGAAGAATTAAACTCTACTTTTAAAACGTTTTTTTACTGTTTATCTAAAAATAAAATTCGTACTACTTGTGTTATTTTTACTAGTATTTTCTTAGAACTATTAAGGGTACATTGAACATTTGTACCTTGTTAGATAGCTATTGAAATAAGGCAGTTTTTATAATAATTTATACGTGTGTTACGTTAATATTTTTTTGAAAAAACCTAATAGGTAAATTTCATAGCTGATTTAAAAAAAAAATTTTTTAAAGTTTTTATTTCAGATGTTCACATGATCGAAATGTTTCCAGATATTTTTCATTCCAAACGGATATCTATAATATTGGACAAGTAATCCAGTAAAAAAAAAATTTAAAAATGTCAAATAGACTTTTTGAAAATTAACTTTTAGGACATTAAGATCTACTTTTTGAGAAAAACAAAAAAAATTAAATATCTCAAAAACTATTGAGTTTTGCATAATATATGTTAGGGCTAAATTTACTTCTTAGATCATGCCCCTTCACATCTCCAAAGGAATGTATTGAATTACCAGTAACCCTGTATATATAAAATAGAATCCAAAGAATGCAAAATCATTGTATTCGGTTCATAACAGATGTACCACGCTTTGCTCACAATACTCCATTCATTCCGCGACTTCGGCTAGCTTAGACAAAACGAAGCAAGGTTCATACACTATGTATGTTTTCCTGATAAAATTTTAAAAACTGGGTTGCCTGAATATCTATCTAACAAGATTATCAGACGTGATCAGGTTCATGAAAGACACTTGAGGAATATTGCTAACCGTGTCAGTACCTTTACATCGTAGTGCAATTTTTTCGAGAAGTTTTTCTTATCTGTCATCTTATATTCAAAATAACTTGCCTATGGAATTTCATGGTCTCTCGGTTACTACTTGGAAGTCAAAGTTAAAGGAAGCCATTTGTCATAATATATTAAATAATATTGATCTTACAAGATTTTAATTAATATAGTTTAAGAAGTGTTTATTTCCCATAATTGTCTGTTGTATTTAAATATTGTCTTTTATTGTATTTGGTTTTATATTTCTATTGACTATGTTTTTAGGGTAAGGTCTTAAAAATGATATTAAATGCACCTTGTCCATTTGTGTATGTTCTTTTTTCTATGCACAATAAATAATTTATTATTAATAAACTATTTTGTTAACATTTATTTAACGTCGGTCTATTTCTGCTACTGAGGCCTATTACCGATGCCTGTAGACTAGTTACCCCCAACCAGGAATTTTGCCGAACCTCTTCCCTTAAGAAGAGTAGGGATCTTTTACTTGCCTAACATTTAATAGACAAGGGACCGACGGCTTTACATCCCCTTCGAAGGATGGTATATCACCTACACAACTCTCGCCTAATGTTACATAGCTTCCGCGCATACACTGATATACAAGCCGCCGAAAGATATGTGAGGCGAGGACACGGGTCTTATTTGAAACGGTCTCCCATCCAAGTACTAACCGTGCCTAAAGTTGCTTTACATCGCATATCAAAATATGTACATAGTAACAATTAATAAACTAGACTAATAATACTACCTGCTTCCTCTCCTAACACAAAATTCAGTTACGTTTATGAATAAAAAATTAGATCTATGCATTAAATTCTCTCACTTCAAATTGCAAGTGTAAAGCCGGGGACGCATCTAAGAAACGTTGTCACTCGTTCGCATTCATTTACATTACCATCATTGCTGCTTGTTCGCAGACATTCCGGAAATGTTTTTAGGTAACATGACACATATGAACGCATTACGTGTGATTTCCAGCATTCATAGCGTTCCACCGTAACAGCAAGTCTTACTTCTTGTGGTATTGCCTGTCTGAAGAATGTATTCTGCTTGACAATTTTTGGTTTAATCATTTCTAGAAGAACGGCAAAATCTGCTCTGGACATTCTGGTGAAGTTTTTAAAAAGTGTATCATTCAAGTCCAATAGTAAGTTTATACTATCATATCTATTTCTATTTCTGTAAAATTCTACTGATAACGATATATGCAGCACTAGCTATAACTAGTTTTCACTCATACTTGTGAGAAGACCAAATTAAACCTTTCTCGACGAATGGTATCAAACCACTGGAAATTATTGTAATCGCATCCACATAGCAACGTTTGCAGATATTCCTTGGTTCGCATTCCCTTTGATCTTTTCATTTTACTGAAAGCCGATGGAAAACATTTGTTCGCATTGCTGGCCATTTATGCAACAATTAATTCTTTGCAAACTACCGTCTACACTTGACTAACACATTGAAATAAATGCTGGACAACGCGAACGAATGGCAACATTTCTTAGATGTATCCCCGGCTTAAAAGGAACTATTCGAAAATTTCAGATAAAATGTTATAAAATTGTACACAAAAAGGTATATGAGACCATATATTTATCTTTCATAGACAGCTCAGAAATTGTAATAAACTTTAACATTTTTAACTTCAAAATTGAAATAATATCTAAAATTACTTTCAATCAGAAATTGGGTGCCTACCCAAATTTTGCACAACAAACATTGGTCGGTCTACATCACAGTATTAAAATACAACTGTATACTCACCATCTAAATAATTTAGCTGTTAGGTAAGTGCTTTCAATCACTTGCACACCAATTACTTTTAAAGGATTGCTTGAGGGATCCAAGTTGAACAATATTTACAAAATACATTTTAAAGCTTCTGGTACAGAACTGAAATTATAAAATTTTTCTTATCCTTCTTGTTACTAGGGTAGATAGTAATCTTTCTTCATGAATTGCCTGAGGCTACTTCCCAACTCAAGTTTTTTGACTGTTTTTTTGTTGGCCATTTTATATCGGCACTGTAATGAAAAAACAATGTTTTAAAACAGACCTACGAATATACCAATAAAGTGCCAAAACATATTCGACTTACAATTCAAATCTCTCCATCGCCAAACACAAAAAATAAAAACTAATAAAATCATGAGCCACCATAACCACAAGTAACTCGCCGCTACTTAAGCAGTACGCGAATGGAACGAAAATAAAGAAATGGCGCGGAGGCACAGATACAGAACAGCTAAGCGGAGGAATGACAAGACAAAAAAGCATGCAGGGTACGTTCAGGAAGTACGTCACTGCTTGGCCCGAAGCAAATCCGTAGGCCAGATGCCTTCACTGAACGCAGCACTCTCCGTACCGCCTTCGGTGTCTCTGTGCGAGTTTTTGCGGGAAATTCTGTGGCTCAAGATAGACAACAACGCTATGGGTGAAAATTACCGGTCAATAGATGACGCTTCAAGAATTATCTACAAAGTTTTACCATTAGCGATATAAATATTTATCATTAAGTTTATTGAACGAAAGTTGTGTTTGGTGATTGTTACATAACTTCCTAAAATGTTTAAAAAGATAAACAAGTATGAAATTATGTCTGATATATTTTTATCAAATAAATGCTGAGATTAATGTGTGATAGTGTCACATACAGTATCTAAAAAGTAGAAATGTCGATTTTGGATGTTTTAGGCAGACCACACACCAAAGAAACATGAAACGTGAAACATGAAATAGCAAATACGAAACTGAAAACATTTTGAAACTTTTTCTAGTGTGGTACACAAACTGAGGAAGCAAAAATAAAATTCGTTTCAAATTACAATAAACCCGAATACCGGCGATAGTTTAAATGACTCAGTGATTGACAATGGATACCGACGATAGTTTTGAAGACGCAGTGATTGCCGTCGTAACAACACTATTATTAAATAAGAGAAATAAATGAATGAACCGGACGTTACTGGGTACATCCGAACAATGATATCAATCTTAGACACAGTTCCTACGCAGTGTCAAGAGAACTGAATGATCATCCTGACAAATTTAAGTCATTTTATAGAATGTCTTTGCCTACATTTACTAGATTAGTTTCCATTGTTGGATCTCACATACTTAAAAAGGATACAAACTTCAGGCTAGGAATTGAAGAAAGGTAAGTAAAAAATTAGAAATGATAATTTAATTTTAATGAAATTAACGTTATGATATGTAAAATAATACTCTAATCAAAAACAGTAGCATTAACAAGGTTCGCATATTCATTTCCATTCTCAGTACAATATGGTAAGTTGCTGTCATAAGATGAGACTGACACTGCAGGAGAATATGAAGATCCAATAGGGGCATGTAACCTACATCAGCACCACGTACAGAGTCTTCATTTAAAATGTCATCATAAAGAACAAAAATTCGTTGTTTAAGCCGTCTCTTTTGAGCATTGTTTAGTTTTTTTAAATCAGGTAATAAACTTTTCAGGAAAAGTAAGTCGCTATCTTCCTCGCCGAATGATTCTTTCTTGTTTGTGTTTGCGTTATATTTGTTGCTCAAAGCAGTCAAATATTGTACAGCTGACGTTTCCCAATTTTCAGAACTTCCAAGTTTGCGTTTCTTGGAAGTTAATCTTTGCGGAGTTTCTTTGGGCACATCCGTTGACTTGAAAGAAAGTGTAGAACTTTCCAATAAGCCAGGAGTTCGTATTACACTTACTTCTTGGCTTTCTTCATTTGTATTTTCACTATTCTTGGGCTGAATATCTGAATCATTTACACTTTCTTCATCATTAATAATGGTTTCACTGCCCTCCATTGGAAAGTCATTCTCGCATACATCACCTTCATCAGAGTCTCCATTTCTAATTTGAGGTCGACCTTTCGTATATAATAAATAAATAAACACCACAGAAATTAGACAACCCCCAATTCCAGAAGCCAGGGCTTGTGCAAAAGGGAGTTACACATTGAAAAAACGCGGACATACAACCATTTCCTCCGACAGTGCCAGAGCCAGGATTCGAACCCGGTGGTGAGATGTCCGTGTGATTAATCGCGATTGCCACCTCGCGCCTTAACCCACTCGGCTATTGACCAGATATGGTATTAAATATTTCATAGCATCTTCTAAATAGAACGGTTTCTTCTTTTTTCCCGAACTCCCGCTTGGTTTCTTGCTCTCTATTAAATGTCTCAGGAGACTAATTCGTAACATCCTCCACTTTTCTTACATTCTTGAACTGAAACGACACAAAAAAAGAATCACAACCACAAAAAAATTGTTACTTATTTCTGTTCAGTGTTTATTAGTTTTTGCATTCACGCGCGATATTTAGTGAATGCAAATGAACACTACTTAATATTATTTATATTTCTTACAGGTTTCTTGCTACTGGTTGTTCATTTCGAGAGCTATCCTTTTACTTTATGAGGGTAGAAACTACCATAGGATATGTAGTAGAAGAAACAACGCAATTTGGAAATACCTCAAGAAAGAATACATGCCTTTACCTTCAGAAATAATGTGGCTAGAAATTGCTAAGAGATATGACGAACTATGGCAAATGCCCAACTGTCTCGGTAGTATAAACACAGTAGAGAATAGACCAGTATTCCCACTCGGAACAGTAGGATAAGATTTTCAGTGCGCAAGCATGCTCCTGGGTTTAAATTATCTGATGCGCAATGGACAGCAGTGATGTTATTGGGTTGATGTTTATTGATTACTCCAGTAGTGTACAAGCAAATGCGCGTGGGATGGAAATAGTGGATGCGCAGTGGAAGAAAAAAATAAAATCGAGTACAACAAACATCAAAAGGACCGCCGAGGAGTGAAATTACTGATCTATTCTCTACTGTGGAATAAATGGCAAACATATACGTATCCGAGCTCCACCCAAATGTGGCTCCGCCTGCTATAATAATTATAAATCATACAATTCTATTGTGTTAATGGCAATTGCTGATGCTGATTCCCTTTTTATTGCAATATCAGTAGGCGATTTTGGAAGAAACAGCGATGGCGCAATGTTCAGAAATTCCAAAGTAGGTACGCTACTCGATGAAAATAAACTGAATATTCCACCAGCAACACGACTGCCCGGAGATAATGGTTCTCCTTTTCCATTTTTTTTTGTTGCTGATGAAGCATTTGCTTTAAGACAAAATATAATGAAGCCATACCCACAAAGAACCTTAAATAATGCGAGAAGAATTTTTAGTTATCGTCTTTCAAAAATATTGTCAAAGCTGCACGTGCTCTTCACAACTTTACAAGAAAACACGATGGTGTATTTGTATCCGCAGACACTTCCCTGCAATTATCAGAAACTTTTACAGAAACTCCACCGCAATTATGTGGTCGACCAACAACCAAAGCAGTTCAGTTAAGGAATAGACATGTCGATACTTTATAAAACCTGAAGTAGCTTTACCGTGGGAAAATAGAGTATGCGTTCACTGAGAGAAAAATCTATTAGCCGTTATTAAAAATTTAATAACCTTTGCATAAAGCTTCAATTAAATAGGGGACAGGCAGAGCCATTTGTTATTGTTATTAAAGTCGTTTTCCTAAAAACATCTATACAAACGGTTATTAAGGTCCATGGAAATTTCTATAATAACATTTGTGTTACCATCAGTTTCTTTATTTTATTATGGTTATTAAGTGCTTTACCTACTGCTGCAAATTGAACAACTGGTCAGTATTATCATTATTATGCTGAATTTATTAGCTTTTCTTAAAAGCACCACAAAATGACCTTTTAGTCAGTACTAGATAGCTCACTGGTTTGCCTAAATTAATAGAACTAAAGGTATTAAACAATTTAATAGCACATTGATGGGTGGCAATGAATTTATTTCCTTTTATAGGAAATAGTGGAATATTTTTTATCTTTCGTAGTGTATTTTACGACATTTATTTCTGTAATAACTAATCCTACTCTCGTCGGCTTATATTTTGTTAATTTAATAACAATTACACGAACTAATTACTGGGATGGAGAGCTTATAGAATAACTTTATACATATGCATCGAGGCCCCACTGCAACAAAAATGATTTGAAAGCCATCACTAATAACTTTAACTTCCGTATCCTGTGGGCACTGGAGATACAAGAACACACGAAATACGATAATGATGATGTGATGTGATGGCCGCAACTCGCGAGAGCCGATGCCTGTCTGTGCGCAATATCGCTACGCACGATTATTTATACGATCAGTACCGAATATTACCGAGAATAAAAAATTAATTCGATGCTTATTTGATACACATAGTATTCCCAATTATTATAGGTAGTGAACTAATAATATTAATTAAGAAATATTTTGTTATCCCCCTTTAATAGCATCAATTTGATCTTTAATAAAGCTTGTTAGATGCGTAATAAAAATTATTAAGATAACAGAATATTAGCAGCAACTTCTTTCTATTAAAAAATACCGACTTACTCCAATAAAGTATGTTAGTTACCATAGCTAGAGAACTGATAACCATAATAATACTGTTTTAGGAAAATGACTTCAATAGCTCTTAGTACTTTAAAATGCTGTAAATATTAAAGTTATAATAATGGTTACAACGTTTTTAATCAGCATTATTAAGAACTATTACTACTAGATACTTTAATAGGTCGAATTTTCTCAGTGTTTAATTTAAAATTTTCAATTAAAATGTCTCCACATTACTTATTAATAAAATATTTTTATAACACTATTACTTGTACTTTTCACTTCTATAGCGACCTTTTGCCAGGCTACTTCCTTGGCGTTTCTATTAGAATACTTATCTAAATTGGAATTATAAAGTTCTTCATATTTTTCAATCACTAGCACAAACATCACATTAAATTCTTGATCGTCTTTCATTTTCTTAGCAAACGGCTGTGCAACTATCAAATAAATCACGAGGAGCGTGAAACAAATATAGGACAGAATCTATTTCATACAAGTTTCCACAGGTTTTGTTTCGCTTTAACTTCGCACGAAACACATTTCACTGATTTGCGTATTCTCATTTAAAACGATGTGTTGTTAATTTTATGAAACACGTTTCATGTTTCACGTTTCATGTTTCTTTGGTGTGTGCCCTGCCTTAAAGACAGGGTGAAGCCTTTAAAATAAAGAGAGGCCGTTCTCAAAAGTGGGCATAGTGTATTACTGCGCGTCTTAGATGCAATTCAAAGATTTTAAAAATGTATAGAAATTTTAGACGGAGAACTGGTTATTGGCGTCGGGCACGATTGTCGCGCCGCCTGGCAGATGTTTAAAGGAACCCTCCAAGAAAGTCATTTAGCTGATGGAGCAGTATAATAATTACACGATCAAACGAACTTACCTGTGAAGTTCGATCGTAATTATATGAAGCGCCTCGTCCGAAGAGATCACTGTATATTCGGTGACTGTATACTCAGCACTATTTGTAATAGAGTTCAGTGATACTCAGTAGTACCGTTAGTTTATATATAGCACTATTTCATACTTCTACCGCGGTTAACTCATAAATTTTAAAGACTAAAAAAAGCGCAATGGAAATACAGGGTTAAAGATGAATTTATTTTTTACTCTTAAATATGGGAGTGATCTCTTCGGACGAGGCGCTTCATATAATTGTGAGGTAAGTTCGTTTGATCGTGTAATTATATTGCAGCGCCTCGTCCTCAAGATCATTGTATACTCAGTAGATGTGTAAAGCTGCGCTTTTTTGTATATATGAATATACGAAGGCGTAGAGGGGCCAACAATAATTTTCACAAGTTTCAACCAAAATTCACTTTGATTTTTTGCAATTTTAACTAAACGATTGTAGTTTCGACCTACAATTGTAAGTTCGACCTACAATTGTAACTTCGACCTACAATTGTAAGTTCAACCTACAATTGTAACTTCGACTTACAATTGTAACTTCGACTTACAATTGTAACTTCGACTTACAATTGTAACTTCGACCTACAATTGTAAGTTCAACCTACAATTGTAAGTTCAACCTACAATTGTAACTTCGACTTACAATTGTAACTTCGATCTACAATTGTAACTTCGACCTACAATTGTAAGTTCGACCTACAATTGTACATCCGATATCGATTTACAATAAAAGTGTTAGGCAGTATCGATACTTTTTTGTATCGATACAGATATCAATACTTGAATTAATAATCGTATAATTATTATTCGATAAAAAGCATTCAATTGTGTTTGTGTTGTCAAATAATAAATGGTTATTATTATTTTCAATTTTCGCTACATTCAAATTAAATGAAACAAAATATCATTAGATAGATTAGTAAATAGGCAGGCAGAGCCTGGACCCATGTTTGCTGTGCTCAGTCGATACGCGTAACGACCGACGCCGACGGTTCGTCGATTCGATTCAAATAAAATATCAAATATCGAAAATAAATAATAATATGTTGTGATCCGAATATTATTATTTAAGTGATTCGATACATTTTTTTCATTCGATAATCTTATTCGATATTCGGGTAGTGAAGCGCAAGTTATAGCCTCTCCTACTCAATTGTTAACCTCACCTTCGCGATGAGTTCAATTTGAACTTGGTGCACCCTGTTTTCACTAACGAGGCTCTAACGACCGAGTAAGGGCGGAATAACCCTTACCTTTTGCCGTGAGCACATCCACCTTCTCACGAAGAGTGCGGTAAAAATAACCCACCGCGCACAAAGGTTGCTTTTGGAATCGTTTGGTTACCCCATCGTCGCAGGCTTCTTCTGTGCCATGGGACCACACCACTCGTCTTACGCAACCGAGCTGGTCAGTTGCATACCTGCTCCAGCTAAAACTTCAAATGCAGCTTTGTTTTCAGTCGATTAATGCTTTAAAAAAATGATGGAGCGTTCATGTGGGACAAAATCATCCGGAGGTAAAATACCCTCCCGATCGGATCTCCGGGGGAGGGTGCCCACAGGGACACCTCATCGAATGTCGGAAAAACACCGACAAGTTAAATCCAACACAACTAATTCTTTCATCTACGGCGCTTGGAATGTTCGTACTTTGAACGACAGCACTCGCACCGATCGGCCTGAAAGAAGAACTGCTCTAATAGATAGAGAACTTCACCGACTCAATGTTGACGTTGCAGCTCTCAGCGAAACTCGATTTTTGGAGGAAGGCTCTCTCACAGAAAAGTACTACACCTTCTATTGGAAAGGTCTTCCCACCAATTCAAGAAGACAATATGGAGTAGGATTTGCCGTTCGGAATCAACTTGTATCCAACTTAACACAAGTACCACAAGGCCTATCCGAGCGTAAATCTAATAAGCGCCTACGCTCCCACTCTGGATACAAGTCACGAAACCAAGGAAAGCTTCTATCAACAGTTGGAAGAAACCCTCTGTAGAATACCTAAAACGGAACGACTCGTTGTTCTTGGCGATTTTAACGCTAGAGTAGGGAGAGATGCAGACACCTGGCCAGGCATCATAGGCAAGAACGGTTTGGGCAACATGAACGCTAACGGTCAACTACTCCTAACTAAATGCGCCGAACATGATCTAGTTATAACAAACACCATTTTCCGACAAAAGGATAAATTTAAAGGCACCTGGCGTCACCCCAGATCAGGTCACTGGCATCTACTGGACTATGTTATCGTACGTAGGAAGCATCTCAAGGACGTCCAAATTACAAAGGCGCGCATTGATAGCGAATGTTGGACCGATCATCGTCCTGTTGTCTCTAAAATGAAAATTGTTATGAGACCCAAACACCGAAGAACTCAAGTAAAACGTAGACTCCGTCTCTGTATTAGTAAATTGCGTGACCAACAAACCGTCGAACAGCTAAAGCAAAAAGTTCAAGAGAATTTGAGTGCACTAGAGGAAACCAATTCTGTAGATGTCGCTGCTACCTGGACACAAATTAAAGACAGTTTAAAAAGTGCGAGTGAGAAAACTGCAGCAAGTAAAAAACAGGAGGACTGGTTCAATGACAATGAAGCTTTTATACAAGAACTTCTTGACCGCAAACATACTGCCTTCCAAAACGCTATCAACCACCATATCACAAACGGTTCCAGAGTAAACGTGCGCACAAAAAAAATTACAGACAGACAGGAATTTTTTTTCGCCCAAATTTAAAATCTCGACGTTTCATGACATTTTAAGCCTATTTCAACAAAAAGAAATTACATTTTTTTTTGCGTTACTATACTTCCACTGGACGACGTAATAATTGAAAATTCTTCTGTCATCTGGATAATAATTGTAAGTCGAAGTTACAATTGTAAGTCGAAGTTACAATTGTAGGTTGAACTTACAATTGTAGGTTGAACTTACAATTGCAGCAATCGTTTAGTTAAAATTGCAAAAATCAAAGTGAATTTTGGTTGAAACTTGTGAAAATTATTGTTGGCCCCTCTACGCCTTCGTATGAATGTGATAGAAATAAAATTTATTTTTCACTATTTTTATTTTAATACTTCTAATGAACATTATTCTTTGACAGAATTGAATTTGCAAAATGTAGAGAGTCTGTAAGAGGTCTGTTATACAATTTTGCGAATACACCAGAGTTCTCTGTTCATCCTGCAGTCTTCCTTACAGTATCTAATAAAATTTCATTTCTAAAACGCAGCAGAGGATGCTGCATGCTTAGTTGAATAACCAGAAAACTGTTTGGTATCAATACCTGCTTTGGTTAGCGTTTGTCTAATCCAGCGACTGATGGTCTGAGTTGATGCCGTTTCATGAGGTTTTATTGTAGTCAAAAGAAGAAAATCCTGTACGCTTTTTCTAAATTCTAAATAATTGATATGATTCTGTTTCAGGAATTTTTCTCTTTCAAGAAGTTTAGTGTATACCCAGCCATACTTTATGGCTGGACATGTAGATACTAATGACCCAACAAAACTAGCAAAGAATCTTATTTTACAAAAACGTCTATTTTGAATTGTCTTAATCATTTTAAGAATATTTGTACGTTTTTCATCTGGCAGACTTATTGTCAAATTAATACTGTTAAATAAAAAGCCTAGGAATTTGCAGTTATGGGAAGGTGTCAGTATACTTTTTTCATAATTTATATTAAATCCCAGTGACTTTAAGATATTAATGGCTACTATGATATTTTTAGAGCACTCTGACTTATCATTTCCAAATACAAGTAAATCATCCAAATAAATGACACAAGATATACCTCTTTTCCTAAGAGTTGCCACTACCGGTTTTGTTAATTTTGTAAATACAAATGGTGCTATATGGATAAGCCGAACGGCAAACAAGTAAATTAATAGAGAAAATTTTCAAATCTAAATATATATATATATATATATTATATATATATATATATATATATATATATATATATATATATATATATTTCCTAAAATTTTTATGAATAGGTACAGAATAATAAGCATTTTTTATATCAACTGTTGCCATAACACAACCAGGTTGAATCAACTTGATTGCTGTGCGAAAATCTTCCATTTTAAAATGGGGTGGATCGATATGTTCATTTAAAGATTTTAGATTTAAAATGAAACGTTTGTCACCTTTTGGCTTTTCAACTAGAAAATAAGGTGACAAATATTGATCTGAGATATCAATACATTTACTTATTATTCCACGAGATAATAAGTCTTTTACAATGATTTGAAGTTTCTTCAATTCTGACTCACAAATAAGTCTGCTGTTAAGACCCTTGGTCTGTTTTGGTGTACTTGAAAAAGGTATTTTAAAACCCTTCACCCACTGTAGAATTTTTGGATTCTTTGTAATAGTTTTCCAATTTTTTGAAAACTTTAAAAGGCTGCCAGCCTTATTACTTACCAGTTCTAATGGCGATTGCAATATTTCTTTTGACTGCTCTGCCTTCGGTATTTTTCCTGTTGAGAGGGTATGCCCTTCCTTCTCGCTTCCCCCTGATAATGAGATGGGCCTTTCCAGTTTAACGATTTGTTCTGTTTATAAGTCACCGTTGGGACTCTTGGATTTTTAAACATAGTGTTTTTAGCCGAGCTTGCAGACTTAATGTCATTGCTTGACCTTTCTATTGTCTTAATAACTTTACACCGATCTCCAAAATCTGAACCGAAGAGAAAATTGTCAACCGGGTTTGTATCTGCTATATCTTTTGCTGTTTTATTTAGAGCAGGCATAATAAAATATCGTCGTCTTATTGAATATTATGATGCAGATCAACCAAAAGCCTACCCGCATCATTAAGAAGTGGTAGCAATTTTGCCCTGACAGTATCGTCAGTGTTTTCTATAAGAAAATTAATACCTGCACCTATAGCTGTAACAGCAGCTGACAGCTGATTGGTCAGCTATTTGATATTTATCCTTTTTCAAGGTGTAATTTGAAATTACTGGCAATACCTCTGGTTTAATTACAGGAGCTGTTAACCCCTTTAGATTAGAAGGCGATGGATATTTTGACATTAATTCCTGTTTTATTTTATTGTCCAGACCAGCACCAAGAATATTTTCCCATCTGGTTGATACTGCCTTATGCAATTCAAAAACTTTATTATTTTTCGTTAAAGGATTCTCTCCCAAATGTCAAAGAATATCCTCGTCCAACATCTCATTATTATTAATTATTTATATATCGTCTTCTGGAATAATGTTTTCAGTATCAAGTCTCTCATGGTAAACGCGCCTGTCGAACCTCGCGGGCTTCGATCTGACGACACTGAATAGCTTCGAGATTCTCGAGAACTACAGCCTAACTCCAGTCCAGTACCGACGATGAACTATAAGGAGACGAGCAAGACGTTTCCTTATTGTGCCTTGAAGCCGAGCTTTTCAAGTTGTGGTCATATGTCGAGCCTCTCATACTACGATCTGGGCTACGGTCAGCATGCTTGCAGTATCCACATTGGATGGCGTTTTCAAGCTTTCTAATCCTTTCTTCCATTTCCCTCCTCGAAATGTCTGAGCTTCTACTATTAGAACGCGATCTAGAACGCTTTCTCTTCGATTTTCCCATTTTTATCTAAAAATGAATTGAATATTTTGTTAAATTAGTCACACAAAGTGGAGTACCTACGTGACCTATCTAGCACAAAAAACGTTATGAGTTAACCGCGGTAGAAGCATGAAATAATGCTAGGAGGATGTAGCAGATTTCTGTTCTTTAAACTTTGTGGCCATCTAGTATAAACTAACGGTACTACTGAGTATACAGTGATCTTGAGGACGAGGTGCTGAAATACAATAAATACGACGGGTGCGTTTTTGTTGTTTTGGAGAAATGTTCACGAAAGAAGTAGGCAAGTACAAAAAAACGAAAATTAGAATGGACATTCCACGATAAACTTTACAGAATTTGAATTATTTGCAATCAATCGCAGTCCTCTAATCTCGCTCCATTTGTTTACACACAGAAAATGGGTTTCAGCTGTTGCTTTCCTCACTGTCGCAATAGAGCGTCAAAAACTATTATATATAGTCTTCATCAATTCCCTAAAAATTCATGGTTATGGAAAAAATGGATGTCTGCAATATCGACGAAACGATGACAAAAACTGCAGATATATATATGTATCTTATGAATATTTTCAAAGTGATGACTTTCTTGTGCAAAGTAATATCTCTTTCTATGAAAATATAAGCAAAGGAAACTTTTATTAATGCCTTACACGAGCATTTTAAACTTCGCACCTGTCCGTTATTTATAACGCCGTTTGTTTCATGTGGGTCACCAAAATGAACTGAAATTTGCATGCACAATGCAAACATTGAATATTACACTGCGGTAGGCTTTGTAAATACACATAAAACCAGAAGTCCAGAACTGTGGCCGTTACTGCCTTGTTTATAATGTCTAATTGGCCGGCCAACACCGGAATCGTCTATACCACACTGTATATCGATGAACTTGATCGTTGAAATAAGGTTAATTAACACCATTTCACTGCAAGTTAATGGGGAACAATCCAAGCCAGTTCCTAATATATCCAATAGATGACGCCATGCTTATTCGGTTTAATGTCATTCTCAATTTGTATCATATAATATACGATACAAATTGAGAATGATATTAAATAACAATTTAAAAGTTATATTTTAACTTTTAAATTGTTTAAATTTTCCGATTTCTGAGAGTTTCCCAATCTCTTATTCGTAGAAATGAGCCAAATTGATAAAAAGAATAAGGAATAATCCAAGCCAGTTCCTAATATATCCAATAGACGACGCCATGCGTACTCATTTTAAAGTCTTTCTCAACTTGTATCATATATAACCTTTAAGGGCCGGTTTTTCAATGCTCAGTTAGTTAAAAGTGTTTGCTACGTAGCTAGTAGTTAAGATTAACTGTCAGTCAATGTTCTAGTTAACGTTGTGACCGATTTTCCGAACAATATTTAGTGATTGGCAATCCTGACAGCTGGAAAATCAAACTTACGCATGCGCTCATAGCTTATCAACATAAGTGTTGACGCTCAGCCCTATTCTATAACCTATAAATAGTAAATACTGGCACGATTTGTCGGGTGACAGACAGTGACTGTTTTTATGTAAATAAAATATATTAATCGTTTTTATATAGTCGTGTTTGTACCAAAGTATAAGTTGAGTGAAATATAACATAAAATTTGTATCAGTTCCAAATAAATATTTTCTCTTTGCTGGGTAATTATATAATACAGAATTTATATCTATAACACAAGAGATAATACACCGGTGTGATTATGTTCTATTTGTTCCAAAATTAATAAAACTGTCTCTTTTCTCAAACGAAATTTCGTGAAAAAATCCACATCATAAAATTCCTCAAAGGGATTGTTTCGTTCCCTTACGACATACGACTTTCTCTCACATTCTAAAAATTCCAGTTCATCATCGCTTACAAAATCAAATACTTCCATATTACCACCGTTTCCTATTTACTTCGAATAAAACTAAAAACAAATATGTCAGGTTAAAATCAACGAAAGTAAATAAATTAATCTGTCATTTTAATAAAAACAAAAGCATTACCGCGGCGTTAGGTATATAGCCATCAGTTAGATTAGCAAACAGACACATTCAAATGTCAGCTACTTTAGACGAGAATTTGACTGGTGGTTAGGTGAAACTGTGACTTGAAAAAACGGCGTGACTGGCGGTTAAGAGTTAGCTGTTGGTTAGGTTAGCTTAAACTGAGCATTGAAAAACCGGCCCTAAATAGTTTAAATTTCCCGATATCCGAAGAGTTTCCCAGTTATCTCTATTCGTAGAAATGAGCCAAATTGATAAATAGAATTACGGTAGTTGATCATTAAATCGTTTAAAACTTTAAAAGCAGAGCTGAGAAAACGAGGTGCGAGTTCATGGAAAAAAAGCTGATTTGGTTGAAAGGTATATAATTACATTTATGAACTTGTTGAGTTTTTTGTTTATAAATCCTCTTTTATTCTACATTAATCAATTATGACAATATTTTAGTTAGTACACTTGAAGATGAAGATATAGATTACAATTTTAAACCACTAGATTTATCATAGTTGTCGGAAACGGTCATTTTTAGGAAATAAATGTCCACTGTGTTAGAGCACTTTGGTATACGTTATACGAGGATAATTGAAACTGGTCAGTGTTAAAGCACAGGACCGTGCGCACTGAAGTTGATATTTTGTCCTATATATTTAGCACTGGCATCGAGATTCGAATGGTAGTTGAAACTGTGCATGCGAGTCCAAGACTGGCAATGTAATCAGCCTGAATGAACCATCTACGACTGCACTGGTTTAAAGATAATAAAACGGACAGGCCTACACTTACATAAAGAAAATTCGTAAATCGTTTCTCAGAAGTGTGTTGTCAATGTGCCAGTGCAGTGCGTAAATACCTGTTATAATATCAAGCGTAGGAGTATAGTTAGTTATTGTTTATATTTATAAATATTTACTATACTATACTACTATATAATAAAAGGTAAAATATTTTAATTATTTATTAATTTACCATGGCTTTCTGGAGACCATTTGAAACAGAGGATAATATAATAACGCCCGAAAATCTTATCATTTTCTTATGACAAGCATTTCTATTTACCTCCGCCCATGTACAATAAAAAGATGCCGACTGTTTTTGCCGGTTTTTAGTTTTTATACGGTTTCAATTAAGTTCGTTTACACTTTACACAGCAACAAGTTTTCATTTTACATCCTAATTAACTTTGTTTATTCAAAGACATATTTTTTCGTATTGACATTGACGGAAAAACAACCGATTACAGTACTCTGGCGGATAAAATGAAACAGAATGTCCCCCATTCCGAATGAAATAATTCGAATAATATTTTTAGATTATCAAAATCATTCGAATATTTCGAATAACAAGTAGTCGATCCATTTTATTCCCATCATTCATTCTTCGGGCATACTCGACTCTCATCGAAGTCAGTCGAAGGTCGAAGTTGCCATCGCCATTCGCCATCACTAAAAAAATACAACTACAGCATAAAACACAGAGCATAAACTAACTAAACTATGTTGTGATACAACCATGAGCCATAACGAATTTCATTATTTCAACAGATAACATAGTTATATACTGATGTCTTGTGTGAAAAGAGTGCCTCGATGAAAAATATTCGTGAAAATTCCAGATTAACGTGATTCTGAAAAGGCAAAGAATGACCAATTTCAATTTTCTAACGCCTACCTCCCTAACAAAAATCCAAATAAAATGGCGGAAAAGTCACAAGAAAAGTGTCCTATGGGTGTTGTACTCGTAGACAACATAGACGTTATTAGAAGATAATAATATAGTAAAATAGCTGGAAACTGGCACTAAGTAGTTGGTGAATTATTGGTTTACCGTACGGCCAAGTTTTGCATTGAAAGTAGGAAGAATATCAACTACAAAATTTTTAGAGGTAATTAGGTATTTTAGTAATATTCTATTAGAAAATAAAGCTATATTGTACAGCCGCTCTGTATGTATGAGATCTGCATTAATTTTGAGACAGGTATTCCAAAGGGATTGCTTTAACGTTTTGCTTGTCACAGACATACTAAAATAGGTATCCTAAGTGCAATAATATCGTTGGAACTTCGAGGAAATAGGAGAATAATTATTCCTCTTCCTCTGATTTTAATCAAATAATTGTGTAATAATGTTTTACATTGATCGCTTTCTTTTTAAGTTCTTGGAGCTCTGATTTTCTTAAAACAAGAAGGCTGATTGGCGGATGAAAGTTAGAAACTGGCAACTGTTAATTATGCACTGATCACAGTAATTTTGAAACCTCCAGGGCTCCAAGCAAAAAAAGTGGTTACAGGCAAGGTAAAACAGTTTTTACTGGTGATAGGAGGAAATACGGTAATACTAAAGGAGAACGGAAACCTCGAATTTTTGCGTGATTTTTTCAGGATACCCTATTTTGGGGCCGTAGAACACGAATCTGAAATTAGTTTTGCGTGTATACGAACCGTTTCTCAAAAAAAAAAATTTGAAAATTTTTCTTATGTACTTTTTCATGCACAGCATTTGTATATCGTCTTTTTCCTTATTAAGATCACACTATGTCCTTTATAGAACAATAAACCCTTCACTTATGGCAGAAAATTCACTTTCTTTTGTATAAAAATCAGAATTTTATTCACAGAAACTGTATTAGATGCACCTCCATCTGTCATTTGATTACATATATTCGCATGCGTTGTTTGCGCATGTGTAAGGTTTGGTGTCTAAAGGCACCTTATTAAGTCTGGGGCAGATGGCGCTAAGTACACACATTAGCGCCTTGAAGGGCAAGGGATATGTATGTTATGCACTATTATATATCCCTTGCCCTTCAAGACACTTTCGAAACGTCGACCGGCCGCGAACGTGCCTTGATTTATGTTTATAAATAATGCTTTAACGCCATCTACCCCAGATTTAATAAGGTGCTAAAGTACTATTATATATCCCTTGCCCTTCAAGACACGTTCGCGCCCGTCGACGCTTCGAAAGTGTCTTGAAGGGCAAGGGATACAAAATAGTACTTAACATCTTATTAAATCTGGGGCAGACTGCGTTAAGTATTATTTATAAACATACATATCCCTTGCTTGAATGTGTGTACTTAGCGCCGTCTGCCCCAGATTTAATAAGGTGCCAAGTACTATTATATATCCCTTGCCCTTCAAGGCACTTTCGGAGCGTCGACGGGCACGAACGTGTCTTAAAGGGCAAGGGATATTTATGTTTATAAATAATACTTAGCGCCGTCTGCCCCAGATTTAATAAGGTGCTAAGTACTATTATATATCCCTTGCCCTTCAAGACACGTTCGCGCCCGTCGACGCTTCGAAAGTGTCTTGAAGGGCAAGGGATATATAATAGTACATAGCATCTTATTAAATCTGGGGCAGACGGCGTTAAGTATTATATATAAACATACATATCCCTTGCCCTTCAAGGCGCTAATGTGTGTACTTAGCGCCATCTGCCCCAGACTTAATAAGGTGCCTTTAGACACCAAACCTTACACATGCGCAAACAACGCATGCGAATATATGTAATCAAATGACAGATGGAGGTGCATCTAATACAGTTTCTGTGAATAAAATTCTGATTTTTATACAAAAGAAAGTGAATTTTCTGCCATAAGTGAAGGGTTTATTGTTCTATAAAGGACATAGTGTGATCTTAATAAGGAAAAAGACGATATACAAGTGCTGTTGGTGTATAAATTAGTGCATGAAAAAGTGCGTCATAAAAAAAATTTTCAAACTTTTTTTTTGAGAAACGGTTCGTATGCACGCAAAACTAATTTCAGATTCGTGTTCTACGACCCCAAAATAGGTTATCCTGAAAAAATCACGCAAAAATTCGAGGTTTCCGTTCTCCTTTAGTATTACCGGAAATACAATACAATATTTTATCTGTTATTCATTTATACACATTTTTTAAATAAAAAGATTTCTCACCGTAACAATTTGTAATGGAAATGCTTAGGTATATATATCCTTAAAATTACGGAAATGTTTGGAAACGTCTGTAACAGGTCGTTGTCCTCCATCAAAGCTGAACTAATTCATTGTAAGTCGTCAGGTATATCATTTTTATAAGTATTTATTTATTAGTTTTGAGGAACCGAATGTAAGTCCTTTGTCTGAATTATTAAGAATTTTTGTTAAAAAGAACTCTAAATAGCTGGCTGATTTCATTGTACGCTTCACAGCATTTAATTCTTGAACCAGTGTGAATAGGATAGAATAGAACTTTATTAACTACATTACATACAGAATACATTTGTAGCAGGTCAAAAGAACAGTACAGTATATAAAAATACACGATGCACAGCAATATTACATAGAAACAAAAATAAAAAAGGAGAAAACAATTTTTTGAGATTAAAATATGAGTAAAAAATATGCAAGCAGAAACAAGTAAAATAGAACAAATACGTTAAAAATAGGCATATAAAATAACATAGGTGTTAAATACAGAAGAGGTGAACTTCACATTAATTCAATAAAATTGTTGGAATTTAAATATTCGCTCACAGAGTAGAAGCAGTTTCTTAACCTAAACGATTTCAATGTACGTTGAAAACAGTGGAAATTCAAGGATCTCATTTTAAAAGGCAGTTTATTGTATAAATCTAATTTAATGGAGTTTTTCTCTGACATCGCTAATCTAAATCGAGGCTTTTTTGATAGAAAACCAGGTCTTGTCCAGTAATTATGAGAACTTGACTGTATGTCATAGTCATTAATGTTTTTATGGATATCTAATAAAGTGGAGTAAATAAAAACAGATGGAAGAGGCATTATGCCAAAACTGACAAAAAAGGTATGACAATGATCCCTTGTCTCTGCCATTATTCTCACCACTTTTTTTTGCAAACGAAAAATTTGTTTGTGCACTGTATGAATTTCCCCAAAGTACAGTACCATAAGTTAGATGGCTGTGGAATAAGGAAAAGTATATAGATTTAAGAATATCAAAATTCAATAAACTCTTCAACTGAAGAATGAGGAAGATCACATTGGCTAGCTTGTGGGTTAACTGTTCTACATGACCGGACCAGTTTAGTTTGTCATCCAGGACGATACCCAGTAATTTCGCACTCAAACCTTGCGTAATATCCATATGTGAAGAAAATATAAGTTTTGAGTTTTTTGCTGATTTAGTTTTAGCTTTATATTGTCTGAAAGTTATTTGTGGCATTCTACGTATATTCTTTCCTATTATTTGGGTTTTCTACCACATGTACTATTATCCTCTTCAAAACAAATCACCGAATCTACAAAATAATAGAATTATTGGAAAAAAGCCTCTGCGCCCGTGACGTTTACGCCAAAGGCAAAGTCAGAGGTTATGTTTTGCAAATAATATAAATCGGAATAAACACAAAAATAATGTATTTTGCTGACGTTTCGGAAAGTAATCTCTTTCCGTTTTCAAAGCTATTTTTTTTTTTTAAGAACTTCAAATACACAGCTTTAAGATTCTGTTTATGTTATTTCCATAGATACTTACTACTTACACAGAACATAGAACTGATGATATTTTTTTTTAGATAATATTGAGTTTGTTAAGTTCTCCTTTTAACATTGGTAGACAGGTTGTACAAATATCTACAGAACAATTCGATGCGCACTTATTTTCATTTAATAAGATTATTGCTGATTCTTTAATTTTTCTTTTTTTGGTATCTGTTTCTTTTGTTAAAATTTTGACCGAGTCCCAGTTTATTCTATGTCCGTTTTCCCAAGCATGTTCACAAATCTTTGATTTCTGAATTTCATTCTTTCTAATGTAATTCTTGTGCTCATCCAACCTCACACTGAAAGGTCTGGATGACTCACCCACATAACATTTATCACATTCGCACGGGATATTGTAAATACAGCTTTTGAATTCTGCTCCCTGTTTATCGGTTTTGTTTTTGTTAAAATAGATCTTAAAGTGTTCCCCGTTTGAAATATCGTCCTAACATCAAATTTGTCACCTATATGGCATAGCTTTTCCGATAGTCCGTCTACATAAGGAATTATTGCTGTATAATGACGTTCAGGTTTTTGTCGTACCTGATTGTCCCTATTTTCAACATTTATGAAAACTCTATCAACAAAGGCTTCAGGATATTGATTTTGTACTAGAACCTCTTTGATAAATTTTTTCTCGTTATTTAATATTTCATTATTAGATGAAATTATTTTGGCCCTATCGTATAAACATTTTACAACACCCCTTTTAATATTTTTTAGCTTATTAGCGATGAACCATTCTTCAGCTCGAGTGTGTCTATATGACCTAGAATGATTCAGTCCGAAATTCATTTCGACCGCAGAGTAAAACCACATTTTTACCACCATCAGAATGTTTTTTTTTTACTGGGAGTCGTTTACTCGTGTCATTGCATCTAAAGATATGTTTACTGAAAACTCTCTCACGTTCTTCTCTATTTCATCAAATTTTGTTTGCAGCTTCAATAAATTCCCTGAGCGGTTTCAGTAAACTATTACCTGCAACGACATCTAGTTCTGGCTGTTGCAAAAACCTGCTAGCTGAATCGGAGCTTTCGTGCCAAGGAACAGCCATTAAAGCAATTTCCAATTTACATATTTTTGTTCTTAGTGATTTTGCTTCTCTTTGAGTCTCTTTCTTTTCTTTACTGTTTATCATTTCTGTTAATGCTTCGAGCATTTAGTAGATGTAGTAGTAGTAGACATGGTATTTTTTTTGTAAAGTGATACTGAAGTACAGAACACAGTAAAATTAATTTAAATATCGAATTAACCAGATTTTGACGTTTTCTACTCCTGTGCATGGTCCGAGCATCTCAAAGCTTGTTTTGATAAGTCAATTTATTGCTTTCATCTTATCGCTTAACGACAACATATCAGAACACTTGTTTCATGATAAAATCGATAAAAACTCGAAAACGATAGTTCGTACGCATATAGTGTATCTAATGAAAGTTAAAGAGAATCAAATTTTGAATATGTTGGTGTATGTACAAAATCGTTTTGATAACAAGTGAATGGACATAAAAGGGAAAAACATGAAAAATTGTCATTTTCAAGTGCATTTTGACCAATAGCTATTTTTTGATTAGCTCTAGGCAATAATGGCACTAAAGTTTTTCTGAAAAGAATTAAATTATCTGTAAAATGAGCTCCAAGTGACCTTCTTATATGATGAATGGTTCACGAGTTACGGCTGTTTAAAGCTATGAGCAAAAATTTTTTTTTTATTGTAAATTAAGATTTTTCTGCAAGAACTGTGCAACTATAATTAGATCATCTACCCATAAGAATGTATATTATTTCTACTATATAAACATGGATCCACTTTTGATCTTAGAAAATTTATTTTTATTAAAAAAATATTTAATTTTTCATACCAACGACTAGGGCTTTGCTTTAGGTCATAAAGCACTTTTTTCAGCGTACATACTTGATTCATACAAGAGCTTACTATGAGACCTGGAATTTTCATGTAAACAGGAGTGTCCAAATCCCTATTCAACAAAGCTAATTTTATGTCCATTTGATGATTATATACAGTATTTTCAATAGAAAGTTCTAGCAAGACTCCCAAGTGTCAACATCCTTGCTACTGGGGAATAAGTTTCTTCTTTCATAATGTCAAAAAAATTGTATAGTCCCTTGGTTCTCGGTATACGTACTAAATCTCAATTTAATTTTTTACTCCCTTTAATAGTAATAATAATAAAATGTTTATTGAAAAATATATAGAAAAAATATACATTATCAAAAGGAGAAGGCGTTGCCCTAGACAGTTTTCAGCGTCCCGTGTAACCTTAACTTAATAAGTACACCTAAAAGTAAATAATCTAATTAATTTATAAATTACATAGAACACAAAAAACATAAATAAGAAAATACAATTGTATTACATGACACTTTGGGCAGTGAGGTATTAGAAACAAACAAAAACATCATGAAATTCATTCAAAAGTTTAGGGGCTAAATAAGAAAAACATGATTCATATTTTTTAGTCTGATGCTTAGGGACACTATATGTGTCGGAAGTCGTAACATTTACCTCATGAGCTTGAGATCTGCACTCAAGAAAGTTATACAAATATTCTGGGGTGTGTAGATTTAAGATATTAAAAAGAAGACAGGAGAACAACATGGTAAATCGATAATCAATTTCTAATAAACCGTGCCTATTAAAATGTGGTGTAATATGTGTCGCTTTTTGATATTGTACGAATATCGCAACCAACTACTTTGCAACACTTGTATCTTATTCTGAAATAACTTTGTCAAATGCCAATAGTATACACCACTACAATAGTCAAAGTTACTCAAAATTACTGAATTAAGGAGTTTCCACTTTACATTGGATGGCAAAACATATTTAAATTTATAGAGTTCTAAATTTAGCGTAAGATTGCTGACACTTTGCAACGACATGCATTTCGAAGCACAATCGATCATCGAAGATCACCCCTAGATTTTTAGCACTGTGTTTTAAATCTATCAATCATATTTTGATCCAGAACTATGTCAAGGTTTAAATTGTAAAGGGCTTCCGACAGACATTGCTGTTGATTTAAAGGATTAATTATTAGCCCGTTATCAATTGATCACTTAGCTATAGATGTTAGGATTATATTTAGCTCTGATACTGTCTCGCTGCTGGATGATCGATCGCAGGATATATAGATTTGTGTATCATCGGCGTATAGTTGAATCCTACAGCTGGCAGGTAATATTGTCGGCAGATCGGCGGTAAAGATTATAAACATGAGAGGACCAAGAATACTTCCTTGGGGAACCCCACATGGAACTTATTGTTCAGAAGAAAATTATTGTCAAGTTTAACGATTTGTGAGCGGTTGGAGAATTAACATTTAAACCAATTCAAAAATTGAAAATTTATTTTATAGTACTGTAATTTGGCCAAAAGTAAATCATGATTTATTAAATCAAAGGATTTACTGTCATCCAGAAGCACCTAGGTATGTAACTTTTGAATTGTCTATGGCATAGGTCAGGTCATCGGATATTTTTATTAGAGATGTTGAGGTACTATGTTGCTTTCTAAATCCTGATTGCTGTAAAGGTAAGATATTCTGTTTTTTTAAATGATCAGTTAATCTTATTCTAACGACTTTTTCCAGAGCTTAGATAAGGCAGATGGTAAATTGATAGGTCTCAGCTGATTAAGTTCTTTCGCTACATTAACTTTCGTTAGCGGCACTATAATTGATTGTTTCCATACCCGAGGAAGAGTTCCAGTTTCAAGAGAATGGTTCATGATATGTGCTATGGCATATTTACAATATGGGAAAATTAACTGCAACATTTTCAAATTAATGCCATCAGCTGCAATGGCATTAGAATGAAGTGCATTTAGTGCTTTTTCAATTTCGTCAACTGGTATAGAAGTTACTGTTAATTCATTTTCTACGAGTGGAGAAGTATTTTGCAGGTAATATGTCAGCGTATCGATGTTTGTATCTTTTGTGCTATAGAGGAAAAAAAGTATTGATGTCGTTAGGATTGTTAATATCAGGTAAGATGAGATAGCGTGGTTTGCTATGCACATTGAATTTTTCGAGATTTTGCCATAATTTCCTTGAGTTGTTTCTATTATTGGTAATTTGTTGATTGATGTATGCAAGGGCGGATCTAGGATGAAGTCAAGGGGGGGGGCTTCATGGACTATAGAAAGAAAAACAAAATGGCACCGCAGGTGAAAATTTTACATTTTCGAGGTCAAAAGCCTAAAATGAAAAGTTAGAAATCACCTTAGTGCGAAATTAAATTGAAAAAAACTGTTCAAAATAAAATTTAATTATTTCAGAAAATTTAGTAAGTCGAAAAAACATTTTTTATTCACCTACATACTTATAATTATTAATTATTAACAGAAACATAGAAAATATTTATTCCCAGTTAGACATTTCTAGACACCGGGGCTTCCTTTTGCAAAATGTCTGAACCACTTTGTTGACATCAATTTCCCGTGATGAATTTATATTAGCGAGTGCTAAGCCACTCAATCTTGCTTCACCCATATTATTTTGGAGATATGTTTTGAGCCTCCTCAATGTCGAAAAACTTCTTTCTGCAGTAGCTGTTGTTACAGGTAGAACAATAAATATGTGGAGCAGCACTCTTATGTTTGGAAAAAACATTTCATCACATTTTATTAGTGTGTCAAGCGCAGTTTTTGGAAGTGCTTGTTGCCCCTGCCACTTCTGCCTCCAAATTTTTAACTCAGAAGTAAATTCTAGAGCTGATCCCGGCATATCTTGATCGTAGATCGCAGCAGCTTCTAGTATTTTTACATCTTCATGTTTGTCGAAGTTTGCTGGAATCAGGCCTCAAGAGCAATCACACTGCATATATCATCAAACCGGGATCCGATTTGTGCGATTATATGATCTACAAATGGTATGAAAATACTGGTTCTATAATAATCTTCTGCATTCGATCCATTGATATTGCTTCTCTGAGTTTGCCTTTTACATATTCGAGGCATTGAAATGGTCGTGCCAATTTCACTGGCTGATTTACTTGCCTGGTTATATAGTGATTTAAATTCTGCTTCACCCTGTTCCCTCATATTTTGAAAAACCGATTTGATATTATTGACGTGAGATAAAGCAGTTGAAAGATCTTGGTCAACACTTTGTAAACATTTACTCAGCGTTAAGGTATAAGATAGACAATAGGCTGCTACTTCCAATGAAATAATAAAATCGCTTCATTTCACTGAGGAGCTAAATATGGCAGCTTTGCTTGAAGTATTAGCATCCGGATCATTTTCTAGCTCTTCAAGAGTGTTTACGATTGGTAAAAAAAGTTGTTTAAATGTAAGAACACTCTCATGCCTCTCTACCCATCGAGTGTTACAAAGTGTCTTTAACTTTCTTTTATCTGTATCCTTTATATTTAAGCCATGTATAGTTTCTTGCAACACACCAATACGCTTAGCAGAAGCAGATAAGAAAGTAGATACGGAGCCTAGTATTCCCATCATATTCCTAATGGCCGCATTTTCACAACTTTTTGATATACACAAATTCAGGGAGTGACTGAAACAGTGTGTGTATAAAGCCAATGGCTGATCTGATTTTATGAGGGTTTGTACACCGTTGAACTTTCCCGACATATTACTTCCGCCATCGTAACCTTGCCCTCGAAGATTTTCAATAGATAGATCCATCTTGTTTATTTCGGCACATATCACCTGTTTGATAAAGTGTCCAGTGACTGATTTCATTTCTATAAAGCCCATAAATTCTTCTGTGATAATGTAGTTGCTTGTATCTATATATCTTATGCAAAAAGTCATCTGTTCTTTGGTGCTCACATCAGTAGTTTCATCGCAAAGAATTGAAAAATATTTGGATTTCTTAATATCCTGAACAATACTTGTTCTTATAACTTCACCTATTACATCAATAATTTCGTTTTGGATGGTTTTGCTAATCATTGTGCAATTTTTTTTAGATGTTTCTATGTGAGACCGAAGATCTTCATCTCCAGCGTCAATACGAAAGGCCAGAAGATTTTTAAACACTCCTTGATAAGGAGACACTATAGGTGTGAGGCGTTTTCTGTTAGCTTCGATAATGGCTGCTTTTTGTTTATCAAGCTGAACTGTAATACTCATGGTTCTTTCAAGATTCATGACTTTACTAAAATTAGAAGCTTTTTCAACCGAGAATGCATGATAACTTGTGTTCTCGTGATGGTGAAATATCTCAAGAGCTTTTTTATATTTTGAGAGAGGGTCTTTAACCAAGGTTTTTAGGATCTAAAAGAAAAATTATAGTTCTAAATATGTAAATTCATAAGTTATGTAATGAATCAAAAAGATTTCATGTTACCTGACTCAGGTAACGAAAACATGAAATATTTTTGATTCATTACCTATCTTCCTAACAATCCTAACTTTTACCTGACTGCCGACACCAGCTCCAGATGGCGCAAATAAAACGCACATCTTGCAAAACGTGCCTGTATTCAGTTTACTGTAAGCTAGCCATTTAAACTGACTTATCCATTCAATTTGAAATTTTCGCATTTGTTTGCCCTCTAGCTGTGAAGTAAGAACGTATTTATTATCGGGGTTCCATGTGTTTAACAAAAATTTTAGTTTTTCCTCATCATTTAAAGTTTTATCCAATGCAAGTCCTATATCATATAATCGCAAACTACTGCTGATACTATGGTTTTCTTCCTGTTCCTGTAATGGCAAAATTACTAATATAAAGAAAATAAAAATTATTTTCTTCGTGATATCTATCACAGCACTGTTTCGTCGTTTCGTGTCTCATCAAAACCCCTATCAATGCCGTAATACTCGTAATCTCAACTCAAGGCCAAGAAAAATTCACAAACTGGCCAACTGCTCTGATACTCTGATAGAAGGATATATCGAAGGATATAAATATTTACCTGTAAATTTTGTGAATATTCAGGTACAGATGCAGACGTACTCGCAATGTTTGTGGAACATTTCATTTTTTTACTCTCACGGTTAGTTTCTGTATTATCATTATCATCGAGCGGTTTGGATTTGAAAAAGTCCAAAATGGTCCTACGCTTCATTGTTTAAGTTATGGGATAATAGAACAAAATAAATAGCTAAACAGCACCAAACAGTCCAAACACACTTTTAAAATTCTTTGCTTCACTTGATTAAATTTAACACATTCGTTGTCGATATGTCGATCACGTAATTAATCGACGAAACGGAACTCACTGCAACCAGTAACTTCTTGTCATCTTGTCCAGTGCATCTAGTTTTCTTCTTCTTCCTAGTTTCGATGGCCTCTTGCCTCAAAGACGCTCCAACTCTGCGTAAGAGAGTAAGGGACAGAAAAAGAGTGAGAGCACTATACATTCACTGAAGACTGGGATCAAGAAAGCGGTGATGCCACTTTTACTGTATGTCTCTCTTTGTTGCAAACTTGGCGCGTTGGCGGTATTGCCAGATTTATTTTTAAGTACCTATTCTGCTACTAAATGTGATCAAATGATTAACGAGCATTATTCAAAAAATCAATTTTTTCTTCAATACTAAGGAGATCCTGTATCAATTCCGAGTTGACCATGGTAGCATCTTTTTCAAATTCATTCTTGTCGAAGAAACGATAGTCCCTGTTTGTGATTTTTGGTGAGGGAGGCTTAACAGTTGTGTAGTTAAAAATGTTAAGAAATGATCGGTCATATTTAAAAGATCAATAGTTCCGCATTCTATTACTTTCTCTTGTTGGTCGGTACAAATTATATCAATTAATGTAGATGACGAGTCAGCAATTCTCGTAGGTTCTTGAATTGTTTCAAATTAAAACAGTCGAGGATATTTCTGAGGTAGGTTGAATTATAGGACTCATTTTTAGAGAGGTCAACATTAAGGTCGCCAGCAAGTATAATATTGTCACACTCACCTATTACATGAGTTAAAACTTCTTCAAGCACATCAAGGGTGGAAATCTTGAGATTAGGTGGTCTATTTACCACACCAAAGGCCACTTGAATGTTATTAATATTTGCCAAAATCCATAGTTGTTCCAGTTGATCACCTGCTTCATAATTGATTTCCATAATTTTGTATTTTATACTTCTACCAACGTACCAACAAACATAACTGCCTCTAGTAGGTCTATCAGATCTTACTAGCGAATAATTATGAATTGAAAAGTTTGCAGTAGAATCATTATTTGTTAGCCATGTTTCAGTGAGATCAATAAGGTTATAATTGTTCTGTAACATGAAAGAGCAAAAATCGTCGAAACATGAGTTTAGAAATCTAATATTAACATGACAAACACCTAATTTCGAATATTTATCGTCATTTACACGACTGTTAGGTTCATTTGATAACGTTCATATATTGGCTTATATAATCAATTCCTAGGTTCCTCTTCTTCAGTACTCTTATATAGCATGGGCAATTCTTATCTAAAGCAGAATGATTTGTATCTATTTCGATATTGAAATTGGTTTTTGCTTTTATACAATTGATGCATTTAGTCTGCTTGAAGTTACAGTCTTTGTAAGTGTGTCTGTCTGAGCAAAAGGAACAACTAACTCTGCTCTTCCTCACAATTTTTCACTAAGTGATAAAATCCTTGACAATTAAGGCATTGCATACTTACATGATTATATAACATTCAACTGGTTTAATAGCTTGGCTTACGTCATTTTTTGTCAGATTAGTGTCTTGATCTGCTTTAGGTTTAACCAAAAGTACTTGCTCAGATTTACTTTTTAATATATCGGAATATTTCTGGTTGGTTGATTCAGGTATTGATTTATGCATGTCGTTTTTTATCTGATCAATATTAGCTTTAATTTCTTCCATCATACTAATTATCAACAGCATCTTTTTCATAGAATGTATACATACATCACATAAAAACCACAAAGATCTCTTTTGTAGAGGTAGACATTTGAGTTCTGAAGCTGTTAAATCGACACATGATTTGTGTAGGATACATTGGCATACCTACGTCACATTTTAAGAGGTCATCGTGTTTCCCAAAGAGTTTGTTGCATCTAACACATTTACATTTAGTCCCATCCATTATACATAATTACAATGTTAAGTCCAGAAAAATTTTCAAGCGGATAAGTGTTTTATTTAGGTTTTTTATAAGCACTTTCACACTAATTCATTTAATTGCTGACTATATTGTTAAATAACTTTGTTACTACTGTATTATGTACTATGCAACTATTGTCACTTGGAGCACGTTTATTAAGATATTATTAGGCAGAAAATTTGGTAATATATATTAACAATAAACCACAAAACTGACTTATTTGCTAGACTTGAAAACAAAGCAGTGTATCAAAGCAGAGTTAACTCGATAATAATTAGGATGGGGGTGGTAGAGGTAGAGATTTTTTGAGACGTTTCGTTCTTGTATACACACTAAATCATATTTTAAATTTTTTTATTCCTTTTCGTAGTAGCGTGGGGGTGATATTGTAATTTAATTTTGTTTTGTCCCCAACTTTCTGTTAATGGAAACACGTTTTCGATACACAGGATTTTATTACAGATACTATTTTTGGTATACACAGTACATATTATTTTATAGGCAATAACTGTTTCATCATAGTCTGTCGCGTGGTAAGCAGTATCGTGGGCTGGCGTAGACTGCCTGACTCCTGACTCGGATGTCCCCCTCTTCGGCTAATGATCCGTAGCGCCCTCTTCTTCGGAAGTACGTCACACTTCCACCCTTAGCTCTGTGGCTCTTTTCTGAAATAATCAGTTTTATAACTTGACATGTAAGTACTGTACAATCACATTTTCTTCTATCTACATGAATTCATTTTTGTACCTCACCGAAAAGGAAGTAGCATTCCCTGAATCTATCTTTTTTTTGACTTGGTTTATTTTGTATCTTGGATATTCTAAAATTTTTTTAAGGCTTGCTCTTTCCCTTGCGGGGGTCTGTACACCTACATGGCTGACATTGTTACATGATAGAAAGAAAATGAACGTGAGCTTGTAGAAAAATATGACAAAACTAATTAAAATAACAAAATGTTTTTGTAAACTATGATACAATAATTTTTCATCAAAGCTTAGCACAAAATGACCAAAGAATTATTTTTCAAGCTTGTGCTCTACATATCAATTTTGGAGAGGTCCGTAACGTAATCTTTTAGACGTGGAGGGGTTTTCCTGGACCTCTTGGGTCTCCTGTCATCTGGTGCTACGCTCTAACTCGGGGCTGCGTTCACAACATCTGAAACATTAAAATTGTTATTACAATGAGGAAGATTTTCCCTATTCCTATTTATTGAGCTTAAGCTCTTGTCAACCGTACTGTCTATATCTATCCTGGTGATTTCGTCACCAACAATAACATCGTTATTAATTAAAACTGAGTCATTAAAATTATCAGTTGGAGAAATGGGCTGATAAAAATTTATATTTGGTGGGACTGAAGGTACGTGTTTTGATTCTTTGCCATAAGGCTTTACAATTTTACTTACAGTAGTCGCCTCAGAGTCCAAACCTGTCTCTTGTGCCTCTTTGACACCCACTTTTAGTAATTGGTTGCTGTGTCTTTTCCACACGTTGTCATTTACTTCTCATAGGTATATAGATTTTCCCAGTTCCTTTTTTATTCTTCCTTTAACCCAATTCGTACCGTATTTACCATAATTTCTTACCATAACCTCCTCTCCCACCTGGAATTTTCTGGATATGCCTCCATACTGTCGAATCTGCCTTTGCCGTGCTCTTTCCATGTTTTCCCGTGCTTCCTTGTTTGGGCTTATGTCTGTTTCACGTAACAAGGAAAGTATCGTCCTCACTTCTCTGCCAAGCATCAGTTTCCCTGGTGTTTGTCCCGTCGAGCTTTGTTGCGTTGTTCTGTACTGTAAAAGAAATCTAGGGATTAAAGTAGAAAGGTTCTCGTCGTTACTTTCCTCCGCAACCATTGTTTTTATCTTATTTTTAAAGAGCTTAACGGCTGCTTCTGCCACACCATTGCTCATAGGGTTGTAGGGCGGGGAGGTTACATGCTTAATGCCATTTTGTTTTAAAAAAATTTGAAGCTTATTGGAAACTATTGAAGGGCCGTTGTCACTTACAATTACAGTCGGTAATCCGAATCTGGCAAACACCTTTAATTTTTCTATGGTTTCATTGGCCGAAATATTTCTCATTGGGAAAACTTCAATCCACTTTGAATAAGCATCGATGATGATTAGAAAATTCTTGTTTTCCAGAGGTCCCAGGAAATCAATATGAATCCTGTTCCAAGGTTTCGTCTCTAGAGGCCATGGTGTTAAAGTCGATTTTGGTGGTGCTGGTTTGTTAACCAGACATGCCTGGCACGTTTTTACCACATTTTCGATATCCTTATCGATGTTCGGCCAGTAGAAAATGCTCCTTGCAGTTTCTTTCATTTTAACAATTCCAAAATGACCATTATGGAGTTCTTGGAGGAGGGTTTTACGGAGATTTCCGGGAATTACGATTCTATGTCCCCATTGAATTATACCATTTTCATAAATGAACTGATCTCTGCGATTTACATACTGCTTCAAAAATCCGCCTACGTGAGTGGGCCACTTCCCTCGCTTCACGTACTTTATGACTGTCTGCAACTCTTCATCCTGTTCGGTAGCTTTTCTCACTGCCTCGTTGTCTATGGGCCACTCTTCTGAGGATGAGGTAAAATGTAAATAACTGATTTTTGGCTCCTCGCACTCTTTGTTGTCTGCCTTGAGTGGTGCCCTAGAAAGATAATCGGCCATTATGTTTTTCTTACCTTTTATGTATTCTATGGTGTATTTGAAACCCGATAAATAAGCTGCCCATCTTTGCAGTCGGTTTTCGTACATTTTTGGTACGGGTTTATGTTCCCCGAATAAAGTTATTAAAAGTTTATGGTCACATCTTATTTTAAATTTTCTACCTACCAAGAAGTTATGAAATTTAGTCACCCCAAAGTAAATGGCAAGAGCCTCCTTATGAAGGGTTGAATATCTTTCTTCTGCGGGGAGTAGAGTTCTTGAGACACAACTTACTATTTTTTCTTCTCCGTTGCCTGTGGTATGAGATAGTACCGCCGAGACTCCTAGGGTACTCGCATCGGTTGTTACCGTTAACGGTAGCTTAGGATTAAAATGTGTTAATGCAATATCAGTAGCCATAATATGTATTGTTTTTTTTGAGTGGACTGTATGCAATTAAACAAAATTAATTTCTTACAAATATAACACAAACATAGACACTTACCAAATTCAGCTGGCTGTTTGCTGCACTTGTGTCGCGATGGAGAAAGGGACAGGGTTAAAAGGAAATTTAAAGGATATGGCTTTAACAACACACTAAACTTAATAAGCTGATTAGCTATTATATCCACAAATGAATCACGTAATTTATACTATCGCGTATTTTACTAATTTTGAGAAAATCAACTGTATTTTAGAAAACTAACTATCTATCTGTTTTAGTGTCACAGTAATTCACTATCTCTTTCAAAAAAAAATATACAAAAAATTAAATATAAATGGATTAAGTCTTATACTTGTGATGCCCTCTATTAAGGAAGTATCCAGCTATTATTTAGAAGGAAGGCAACTGCTATTTCCAATTAATTTGAATTATATGCGGCCCAAACATCCCCCCGCCCCTGAAAGATTATTTTCAGACCAAACTAGACGAGACTTCAGAGAGAAGGGTGTAACTATTAGGGCACTCAATGAAAGTAATTCTAGAGTAATGTAATATAATTACACTACTATACTTTGAAAGAGTACTTAACGCAAATTACTATATATATTAAAACTAAGAAATAATATGGTTATTAACTAGAGAAATTAAACTACTAATAGTAATAAGGCAATAGGCATAACTAATAAGTAAAATATAGCATGATAAACTAAATTAAAAGAAAAGTGCCTATTGCGTTGGAAGTGGACAAACTTTTACAACAGGACGTTTGAAAAGGCCTTGTTTGGTTCTAACAGAAACGACTCTAGTTACTCCATCTTTGTTAGGAAAAGTTTCTTCTACAAGCCCTAAAGGCCATTGTAAAGGTGGAGTTCCTTCCTGTTTTATAACTACCAACATACCAGGCTCAATTTTTTTAGCCGGTGTGTTCCAACGCTCTCTCACTTGAAGAGAAGTTAAATACTCTAAATGCCAACGACGCCAGTAATCCTGTATCATTCGATCTATTAACTGATACCGATTTAGGCGATTTAAAGGTTCTTTTGTCAAATCTGGAGTTGGCAAACTTTGCAGAGGAGTCAAGTTTAGGAAATGCGCAGGCGTAAGAGCCATAGGTTCTGCAAGATCAGAACTAAGAACGCAAAGTGGGCGAGAGTTGAGTAAGGCCTCAATTTGAGTTAAAAAAGTGTAAAATTCCTCATAGGACAATATTTGATCGCCAATTACCTTATAAAGGTGAGTTTTGACTGACTTGACATTAGCTTCCCAAATACCACCAAAATGAGGTGCAGATGGTGGATTGAATTTCCACTCAATTTTTCTATAGGATAATTCACCAGCAAATTGAATCTTATAATCATGAGAATTTACTAATTTATATAAGTCGTTCAGAACATTTTTTGCGCAAATGAAATTTGTACCACAATCTGAATAGATTACAGAACATGGCCCCCTGCGTGATAGAAATCGTTTTAAAGCTTGTATAAAATTCGCGGTAGTTAAATCTGAAACAAGCTCCAAGTGGAGAGCTTTAGTTACAAGGCAAATAAAAAGACAAATGTAAGCTTTCTGTGATCTTGCCCCTCTAGTGCAATTTAGATTTATTGCTACCGGATCTGCATAATCTACTCCAGTAAAAGTAAAACATTTTGCTTCTTGTACTCTACAGGCGGGCAAATCAGCCATTAAAGGATAAGTACATTTTGGTTGATTTCTAAAGCAAAGATTACAAGAATTTATTCGTTTTCGAACTATACCCCTCGCAGCTAAAATCCAGTAATGTTGGCGCAATAAAGCTAATACTAATGTGGGACCAGTATGTAAATTTTTACGGTGATAATCTATTAAAAGATTCACAAAATGATCGTTTTTTGGCAACAAAATAGGGTGTTGTCGATTAAAATCTAATTGAGAATTACGTAATCTGCCACCAACACGTAATATTCCGTCTTTAAGAAATGGTCTTAATTTACGTAAAGAAAAAGAACATTCTTCTTTATTTTCTATTAAACTAATTTCGTTCGAAAAATGTCTAGCTTGAATTAATTTAATTAAATATTCTTCGGCCTTTTCTAAATCTGTGGACCTTATAGCAAATTTAATTGGCAAAATTTAACAAAATCTAAAAACATAAACCACTATATTCAGCATTTTGTTCCAGGAGGACCTATTAAGAATGAAATCTTTATAAATAGTATCTGAAATATTATTAAATATTGTCAAAGTAACTATTTTTTTTTCAAGCACTACACTATTATCCGAAATTGATTCTATTGGCCAAAATTTATTTTCAAGGGAAATCCAAGCGGGGCCAGATGACCAAATAGAGTTTTCTAAAAATTGAGCTGGCGTTAAACCTCTACTGATTTGATCGGCGGGATTTTCAACTCCTCTAATATGAAACCAATGTGATGGCGCAATCAATTCTTGAATTTTGGCCACCCGACCCGCAACAAAAGTTTTCCAGCGATGTGGCGAAGATTTTATCCAACCAAGTGTTACCATGGAATCGGTAAAAGCAAAAATGTTATTTATATGTACATGGGACATATAATTATCTACTACCAAGCGTAAAATTTTAGCTAATAAATGAGCAGCACATAGTTCTAATCTTGGGATTGAAATTATTTTTAATGGTGATACTTTTGATTTGGCACAAATTAAAGAAACTTTGGTATCATCATTAAATTGTACTTTCATATAAACTACGGCCCCATAGGCCTTCTCCGAACTATCCGCGAATCCAATTAAACAAACAGAACAATTATGCAAAATGCCTACGTGACGAGATATTTTAAAATCAGTGAGCATAGGTAACTCCCTCTGATACTGAGACCAAGTACGTGTAATAGAGCAGGTGGGGTCTCATCCCAATCTAATTTTAGACTCCAAAGTTCCTTTATTAACAATTTAGCATATAAAATTACTGGAGCTAAAATACCTAAAGGGTCAAAAATTCTAGCTATTGTTGAAAGAATGTTTCTTTTAGAACACTGACCTCCATTTACATTTACCTTAAACGATAAAACATCTAATTGTGGCTGCCATTGTAGGCCAAGAATTTTCAAATAATCCATATCAAATTCTGCAACTTGAGATAATCGAATATCTGCAGGAATATTGGACAATAATTCATGAGAGTTAGTAAACCATTTAACTAGATCAAATCCCCCTGATTTAAATAAATTTATCATTTCATGAACTAATATTTTGGCATCATTTAAGTCAGAAACACTTGTGACGTAATCATCCATGTACATATCTCGAAAAACAGCTTTAGAAGCTTTAGGAAAATATTTAAATTGATCGGAAGCAAGTTGATGAACTGTGCGCAAAGCTAAAAATGGACTTGGTTTAATGCCAAAAGTCACTGTATGTAATTGATATACTGACAAAGGTTCATTTGGAGAAAATCTCCACAAGATACGTTGATATCTTTGGTGCTCGGGACATATTTTAATTTGCCTATACATCTGACGTATATCAGCTGTCATTGCAATTTCAAATAATCTAAAATTTAGCAACATGGTTAAAACATCAGCTTGTAATTTCGGTCCGGTATACAACAAATCATTTAATGATAATGACGTATCTGTTTTTGAACTAGCATCAAAAACTACTCTAAGAGGGGTACTAAGGCTATCTAATTTAAATATTGCATGATGTGGTATGTAATAACCGGGCGTATTTATTTCATCATTACTTATTTTCGACATGTGATTTTGTGATAAATAATCTAACATAATTTCATTATAACTTATTCTTAAAGAAGAGGAGGATTCTAATTTTCTTTCTAAGTTAATAAATCTTCTATAAGCAGATGAATATGAATTTCCTAAATTTGAGGGATCTAATTTAAAAGGGAAAGCAACTGTATATCTACCAGTTGAGCGATATCCTTTAAATTTCCTTTTAACCCTGTCCCTTTCTCCATCGCGACACAAGTGCAGCAAACAGCCAACTGAATTTGGTAAGTGTCTATGTTTGTGTTATATTTATAAGAAATTAATTTTGTTTAATTGCATACAGCCCACTCAAAAAAAACAATACATTTTTTTGGTCCTAGCCGAGCCGTATAATTTTTTGTTTTCTTATTAATTTCAATCTTAGTTTTTATGAGTAGGTATTACGTTAGAGTATTTCAAAGTACCTACATTTATCTCTTAGTTTTTTCTTATAGTTGTTTTTCTAGTAGTTGGTAAATATTTAATGTTTCAGTGGATATTATTTGGAAGGAATTAAACTGCCTTAAAATAAGAAATTATTTGCTACATTTATTTTACTTTCAATAATAATTGGTTCTCTTCGAATAATTTTGTGTTCAAATTTATTGGTGGTTTTAGTTTATTATCTTAGTTATTAAATTGGTATTTAATAGAGCTATTTAAAAATGCCTGATAGGAAAGAAAACCAGTTAAAAATTCTAACTGCAAAAAAGGAATCTCTTTTTACTAGAGTGCAAAAATTATACGATGATAGTCAAAAGGTTCAGAATGAAAAAATTTTAGATAATTTTCTAATTAGATATGAAACTTTAGAGCAAACTAGACGAGATTTTGAAAAGGTGTTGGATCAGATTAAACAACTTAGTATAGAAATTGATTCAGAATTTATACCAAACTTTACTGCATTAGAAAGTTTCGATGAACTACAGTGTCATATTCAATCAGTGGCTAAAAAAGTTCTAAATACAGGCAGATTTCATAAAGCAGGAACATCAACAGATGTGAGTGCTCCAATTAAATCTATATCTAGACTCCCAAAATTAGAATTGCCCACATTTTCAGGTGATCTGAAAGATTGGCCAATTTTTTATGAATGTTTCCAAAGCTTAATCCATGATAACCCAGATTTGAATACTGTTGATAAAGTACATTTTTTAATTGGTCAATTATCGGATAGAGCTTTATCTGTATGTGCAGGTATTCCTCCAATAGGTGATAACTATGAAATAATTTGGAATGCTTTAGTAGAAAAATATCAAGATAAAAGAAAGCTAGCTACTTCGTATTTAGAAACTATTTTAGAATTTAAACCACTGCAATCCGGCTCGAAGGACCAAAAAAATGTATTGTTTTTTTTGAGTGGACTGTATGCAATTAAACAAAATTAATTTCTTACAAATATAACACAAACATAGACACTTACCAAATTCAGCTGGCTGTTTGCTGCACTTGTGTCGCGATGGAGAAAGGGACAGGGTTAAAAGGAAATTTAAGGATATCGCTTTAACAACACACTAAACTTAATAAGCTGATTAGCTATTATATCCACAAATGAATCACGTAATTTATACTATCGCGTATTTTACTAATTTTGAGAAAATCAACTGTATTTTAGAAAACTAACTATCTATCTGTTTTAGTGTCACAGTAATTCACTATCTCTTTCAAAAAAAAATATACAAAAAATTAAATATAAATGGATTAAATCTTATACTTGTGATGCCCTCTATTAAGGAAGTATCCAGCCATTATTTAGAAGGAAGGCAACTGCTATTTCCAATTAATTTGAATTATATGCGGCCCAAACATAATATCTTTAATCTTGATAAACGCATCTTGGCATTCTTTTGTCCAACTAAATTGTGCATTTTGCTTCAATAGGTTGTAAATTGGTCTTAGTACTTCAGCTAAACGTGGGATGAAACGGTTATAGTAATTGATCATACCTAGAAAACTCCTTACTTCGGTGATATTGCCTGGCTGTGGTGCCTCAGCTATGGCTTGGATCTTGTTTTCACATTTCTTTAAACCCTCTGCTAATTTCATGCCCCAGATACTTAATTTTATCTTTAAAACTCGCACTTGTCTCTCCGGACGGTAAGGCCAGCATCTTTCAGGACTTGAAGAACTTGAGTTAGCGTTTGTAAATGTTCCTGTTTGTCTTTGCCCGTAATTAAGATATCATCTAGGTACACTATAACATTGTCTAAATCTGCAAATAAATTTTCAATATATTTTTGAAAAATTCCACTAGCGGGACTTATCCCAAAAGGCATGCGGTTCACCCTAAAAAGACCTTTATGGGTAGACCAGGTTAGCAACTTTTTTGCGTCCTCATCCAATTGAAACTGGTTATATGCTTGACATAAATCTAATTTAGAGTAATGCTCACCTTCGTGTAGCTTTGCGAATATTTCCTCAATCCTTGGAAGGGGGTACTGTTCTTCCATCAAATATCTGTTTACCGTGGATTTGTAGTCACCACAAATTCTGAGCGTTCCATCACTCTTGACAACAGGTACTAGCGGTGTTGCCCACTCGCTGGCTTCCACCGGACTCAGGATGCCCTCCTTCGTTAGCCTATCAATCTCCGTATCCATAGGTTTGCGATATGCTAATGGAATGGACCTGGGTTTACAAAAAACAGGTTTAGACTCAGGCTTTAAATGTAAAGAAACATTCGCGTATTTAAAAGTGCCTAGCTTTTCACTAAAAACTTCAGGGAATTTGTTTACGATACCTTCAATTCCAACGTTTATGTTGCTTATATTGTTAATCATTTGGAATTTAATGTTAAAATTATTTAGAAAGTCCTTGCCCAATATGTTTGTTTCTCCATCTGATATTACATAAAACTTGATATATTTACAAACAATTAAATATAAAACTTTTAGTTCAATATACCCCATTGGTTTAAACATTTTTCCATTGTAACTTCTTAAAATTGTTAAATCATTACTTATTCTATAATCACTAAAATATTTATCGTAAATATTTTTGTTTATGGCTGAGATACATGAGCCACTATCAATTAAAAATGAAAAATTTTTGTTCAAAATACGAATGTTTACTCTAAAGTTATTATTAATACTGTCATTTACATTAAATAATGATTTGCTTCCAGTGTCACTTAACATTTTCTCATTTGACTTAACATGAAATAAAGGTTTTACAATAGGAGAACAGTCACTATTTTCACAGACATTTGAATGGTCTACATGCCCACTGTTTTCCTCGATAAAGTTTAAGCTTTTGAAACATACCTTAGCTAAATGACCTTTATTACCACATTTTTGGCATTGGTAGTTTCTGTATTTACACATTCCTTGATGGGTCTTGTCACAGCATCTGCATTTTCGATTTCCAATGTGCTCCGATCTTGATGGCATCTGGGAGTTGCCGCCATGTTGACTTTGCCTGCTTCGGCCATCTTTTGACGGAAATGGTGGGGGTTGCGCGCTCTGACGCTGGCGGTTTTCTGCTATGTTTCCGCCATTGTATGATCGCGCCACTTTTGAATTTCTATTTCACACAAAGTTGAGAGATTTCTCTTCCCTATTTAGATGCTCTTTTCGTACTGCTACGTTGGACAGTTTTTCCAACGTCTCTTCCTGTTTTTCCTCAATTACCCTGTTGAAAACTTCTCCTTTGACTAGCCCCGTTACAAATTCCATTTTTACCATATACGTTAAGTTCACGCCGAAGTTGCAATTCATAGCTAACTTTCTTATCCGTGCATACCATTCCTGCACGCTTTCCTGCGGCGATTGCGAGGCTTCCATAAAACTTCTTATTTCTCTCCACTCATTTCTGGGAATGCAAAATTGCTTGCTGAGAAGGTCGAGAAGCTCTTTAAATGACTTATTTGCTGGTAAGTCGGGAAATGTCAAATTTCTGAGGAGCGTATATGTTTGCGTGCCTAACACACTCAATAAATTAGCTACTTTCTCCTTTGCATCTGAGGTTTTAGTTGCTATGAACCATTGTTCGATTTGTTCACTGTAGATCGTCCAATCATCCGTTTCAGGGTTGAAAGGACCAAACTTGGGACCGGTCGCCATGTGCTTATTCGCCGTTTCCAACGTCCGCGGTTAATATCCAACTTAATCCTCGTCGCCAGTGTTTTGTCCCCAACTTTCTCTTAATGGAAACACGTTTTCGATACACAGGATTTTATTACAGATAGTATTTTTGGTATACACAGTACATATTATTTTATAGGCAATAACTGTTTCATCATAGTCTGTCGCGCGGTAAGCAGTATCGTGGGCTGGCGTAGACTGCCTGACTCCTGACTCGGATATCCCCCTCTTCGGCTAATGTTCCGTAGCGCCCTCTTCTTCGGAAGTACGTCACAAATTTGTTCTTAATAAAACACGTGTAGCTTCTCTGAAAACTGCACATTAACTACTAACTGCAATGCACACACAACACAAAAAGGATGACATCATCAAAGGTAAGTTAACATGGTCTCACTAGATGTCGCAACATGGTTTAAACTAAATTTTCTAATATCTTAACACCCCCACTTATTAAAAATTTACTTAAAACATTGGTAATAATATCTCTAGCTAACACTTAAACCTAGGCCTTTTACGAACTTAGCATTTTTCACATTCTGCAAACATTTCGTTAATGCGTCAGCTATCATTTCGTTAGTAGATAAGTATTTAATGTCAATACTTTTGTTTGAAACGGCTTCTCTAACAAAATGATATCTGATATCGATATGTTTTGATCTGTCATGGAAAACTGGATTGTATGCCAATTTTTGTGCACTTTGATTATCGTTGTAAATTTTAACGCAATCCTGTTGACCTGTCAGTTCGAACAACAAATTTCTTAAGTATATAGCCTCTTTTGTTCCTTCACGAAGTGCCATATACTCGGCTTCCGTACTTGACAGCGCAACGGTTTTTTGCTTAAAACTTTTCCATGAAACTGAACCCCAGTCAGCATCCACAAAACCAGTTAATTTTAAATCATTTTTCTCAAATCTCATGGAAAATTCTTTTGTGCCTTTTAAATAATAATAATAATAATAATAAATCGTCTTTATTTATATTTATGTCTTGGCGAAGTTCAGCAAGCAAATATCTCAGCAATCATTTTGCACATTGCCAGTGCAATTTATTGTAACAATTATTATACTGACTAAGAAAACTGACTCATAAGCAATATCTGGGCGAGTTAAGACTGCCAGATACATGAGGTTCCCAACCAACTCTTGATGAGGTAAATTTACATCGCAACTTTCGCCTTGAACACTATCTAAATTAATATTATCAAGTGGAGTGGAAACACTCTTACAATCAGACATGTTATATTTTGTTAAAATTTCGTCAATATAACTCTCTTGATCTAGAGTTATAAAATTTTGCTTGTAATCTCTGTTAATTCTAACCCCTAAACACTGCTTTGCCTCTCCTAAATTCTTAATTTTAAAATTTGAATTTAAATGATTTTCTAGGAATTTGGTTTCCTCAGGATTATTTGAAAAAACAAAGAAATCATCCACATACAGGGCTACAATTGTTAATAAATTAGTTTTTCTTTTAATGTACAAACAAGGTTCAAATTGTGACTTTTTGTATTTCAAATTTATTAGAACTTCATCTACTCTCTCATTCCAGGCTCGGCTTGACTTTCAAACCTATACCGCCTTTTTTAACTTGTAAACTTTATTCTCGGAATCCCTTAAAACAAATGCATCTGGTTGCCTCATGTAAACATTTTCTTTCAGGATTCCGTTAAAGAATGCAGTTTTAACATCTAAATGTACTATTCTAAGATCTAAATTTACAGCTAACGCTAGCAAAAGCCTTAAAGTTGAGTGTTGCACTACTGGAGCAAATGTCTGTGTGTAATCGACACCCTCTTTTTGAGTATAGCCTTTTGCCACTAACCTTGCTTTGTAACTTTTCTCACTATCACTCCCGCACTTAGTTTTGAAGAGCCACTTGCACTCAACCATTGTTCCCTCTTCTGGAGGATCAACAAGTTCCCACGTCTAATTTTCATCAAAAGATTTGGTCTCGTCCAGCATCGCTTGCTTCCACTTATACCCTTCTGCATTTGAAAGTGCTTCTGAGACAGCTGACGGAGTACTGAAGACGTCTCGTTGGTATCGTTTGCGCTTAGGTAAGTCACAAAATCCTCAAAACTTTTCTTCTTTACTGATCTCTCGGATCTCCTTGGAATAACAGTTACTTTTTGTTCAATCTCCTCATCAGGAATGTAGTCACTGTCCTGACCATCTTCAGCCTCAATAGAGTCTCCATAGACTGACTCGCTTGTCACTGAACCTTTAGTGGTTTGTTCGTCAAGCATGGAAACTGTTTCTGTTTTTCTCCCATTGGATCTGCCATCTCTGTCTTCTCTTCTATGACTCTAGACCTGTTGCTTTCGTCTCTTCAATCACAGTTACGTCTCTGCCAGTAATGACTTTTCTAGTAATCGTACTGTCTGCATATCCAGTAACTTGGTTTTTATGGCGTCTGTCGTTATTTTAATGCCAGAATATTTTACAGCCATAACCATGGGCGCGTACCTTTCAGGAAGTCCCGCCAAAAGTAATGAGCTGACCCATTCTTCGTCTATTTTAAATCCCGTTCTCCTTAATTTCTGTGATGTCTCGACAACTTGATTCACATATGACTCCATTGACTCGTGATTCTCCAATCTGGCAATATCAGGGTCCTCAATAGCCCTATCTTTCTCATAAACCCACTGTTGTCGTACAAGTTTTTTAGTTTTGTCCATACTTCCTTGGCTGTTTTTGCATCTTTGCATCAAGGATGGATCAATTGTTAATACCAATTTGGCCTTTGCTTTTGCTATTAACTTGGTGTCCTGCTCGCTACCATCGATGCACTTGGTTAATCCTTCAAGCACTAGCACGTTTTCAACTGCAAACGACCACTTGTCATAATTTTCTCGACCAAGCAATTTCGGCACACTGTTTAAGTAATTTACGGCCATGTTCTTTGAATATAGTTTCTGACTACACAACTGTGTTTTTATTCTATAACTGAGTGCACCAGAAAGACACCTGGGCCCATTACCTGTAATTTAATTTGTTCTTAATAAAACACGTGTAGCTTCTCTGAAAACTCTATATTAACTACTAACTGCAACGCACACAACACAAAAAGGATGACATCATCAAGGGTAAGTTAACATGGTCTCACTAGATGTCTCAACATGGTTTAAACTAAATTTTCTAATATCTTAACAGATATTGGGGATGATAGTGGGAGGGAGGGGGGTTAGCTAATGCCAAAAATTTTTTGAGATCTTGACTTTTCGTACATGACCTAAATTGAAATTTTATGGACTCTTACCTGCTCGCTTTGTCTATTTACCCCATTTACCCCCGAACCCTTCAACGGAATTAGATCAAAATATAATCTAGTTCCAGATCTCATTACAATACATAAGTGTACCAAATTTCAAGTCAATATCGTAATCGGTTCCAGAGTAAACATGCACACAACAAAAGTTACAGACAGGCAGACCAACAGACAGGAAATTTTTTTTTTCCTCAAATTTAAAATCTCGACGTTTCATGACGTTTTAAGCCTAATTCAACAAAAAAAATATTAAAAATTTTTTTTTTGTTCGATTCCCGCAAGGCGTACAATTTTTCGTTAAAAAATTTGCCCCAAGCGTGGTTCGGAGTCTACATTGAACTGTAGGGCCTCATCTCTCTTTACCTAGCACAAAATTCTTGAGGTCTTCCAGGGGGTTACTTCGGTAATTTGAGAGGCGGTTAAGAAAACGTATTAAAAATTAGAAAACTAAAAAAGTTCCATCTCTGAAAAAAGAAGTCAATCAGAAGTTGAAATATTTAACCAAAACGTTTTCCGGCTTTCTGGCAAAACCTCATTAAGATTTTTTAAGATATTGTCCCTTTCCTGGAAGCTTCATTCCATTTGGTTTTGCTGCTTTAACTTGTAAAAAGTCTGAGCAATTCGAAGGTTCCATATTATCGTACGAAACCTTATAAAGAAGGTGATACGGGCCTCTGATTTCTGTGAATTAAACTATGTCTTAAATATACGTGACAAGAGGGCTCCTTTACATTTTTTCTGTGAAACGTAGGACTTCCAATTATAAAAGTTGTTTGCTGCCATTTCTTTTACATCAACCCTATCTTTATTTGCGGTTGAAACTGCCTCAACAAAATCCGCGAATTGTTTTTTTAGGGATAGTTCCATCTGATGGTGGAAGCTATCCAGCGACATAAATCTGTGGCCGGGCTCGAAATAATAATGTTAATTTCATTAGCAGTGATATCGCTTGAATTAACTAAGTAAATAAGAAAACTTGCAAAACACCAGTTTTTGTTTTGGCTCGAACAGTTGTCGAGCCAAAGAGTGACAGATTTGGAATCTATGTTTTTGAAAATGCGTAAAATGCACTACACTTTAAACTTGTTTAAATGAGTCACAACATTATGACTTTCTGAAGATCTACCGAAGAATGTGTTATAGAATTTTCAGTAATGTGTTGATGATAAAGTTCTCGCCACCATTTAGCCAAGTCTATGTGTTCCTTCCAAAATCTACATACTCTCAAGTTGAAGCTGATCCTCTTTGTGTTTGTGCAATTTCATACCTTCACAATGCTCACACTCTTCATTGCCCAGTTTTGTAAAGGATACATTTTTTTTCTTAACTTCGCATCGATACACCTTATATGAAATGTTAATTGTCAGAAATTTTTCCAGAAAATCAGCGTGCATGTATGTTATTGTAATATCACGCAGAGATTTGTTACATTACAACTTCAATAAAGACAAGAAAATATATTAATGGTTTTTGTATGATACAATATGATTCCAGTAAGTATAAACCTACCTCGTCTTCTTCAATAATAGGGCTGTCACTTCGATTCCGTTTTGACTTGCTTCAGCACTGTGTAAGGAATTATTGCTTTCATTAATGTTTTCATCAACAGCCGATATATCCTACAATTAATAAAAAATCTGTAATAATAATACATTCATAACATAGGTTTAGAGAGCTTTATGAATTTCCAATCTAACCTGAGGCACTTCTTCTGTTTCTTTCAGCATTAAAATTAGTTAAATTATGCATGGCTTCAGCTTCAGGTGTAAACGAATCCTAAAATTTTATAAAACTTTAAGACTTCAAGAATAATATAAATCTATAAACCTGAGCTATTTCTTCTTCATACAATATATTATTCGTACCTCCTATTATTTTAGGACCACTAGTCATTTGATCTTTATTATTATTATGCTGAATAATAATACTATTTAAGTCGTACGAGTAACAATTTGTTTCACTGCCAACAAAAAGTATTTCCATAACACTGTCAATATATTGTTCATCCTCTGTTATAGCTGGAATGTTATTTATATCCTGAACAATAATCAGTGTATTATTATTATAATTCACCGTAGCAGCAGAAGCCGGTGGTGTGGTGCAATTATTTTGCTTTTCTTTACCAATGTCATAATAATTTCCATTCTTTTAGTCATCCTAGTATTAATTATTACCTTTTTACAGCTTTACACTAACAATCATAATACCATTACAATATTAAACTTGACAAACTCGAAAAAAAAAACCTAATTATTATTTCCAATTTAACGCTCGGAATACAAACACAAACTAACACAAAACACTGTCTGACAGCTGACTAAAAAAACAGCGACAACGTGCGTAGGCCGTGTGAACAATAGTAGACTAAGTTTAGCATAAACGCAGCATATGATCTATGTTTAAGAGAAACGCCGCATCGGGGGCTAAATTGCTGGGGTTTCCCTAAGCTAGCAAGCTATGCCACGTTGTTTCTAAGTGGAAATGGAAATCTGTTTCAGATACTGCAAAATAATAATCAGTTTATTAAATTCTGGTAATGTTTGCGCCGTTTTAGCTAAGTTATATGATAGTTTGAAATAACATTAACGGAGATATCAATGTCGCATTTTTAAAGAATTTTGCAGATGCCGCGTTTTCGCTAAGCACGGCAGTATTACAGTACATTCAAAATACTGCAAGTAATACTGGGAGTAAAATTAAAAATTTGGACTACTTGTACTGGGTACTAGGAGTACTTTTTAAAAGTACTTGTCTCAACTCTGCTCACATCGTGCGTAAACGTGCATGTTTATCAAAAAGGAATAAGATGCAATCGGTGAGATATTTTACTTTTTCATCGACACTGCGCATGTATAGCAATGAACCACTGTCTTTTATTTAAATCTTCTGTGAAATTATCAATATTGAAATCTTCAAAGTCTCGATATGTAACCATTTTTAGTTTCCGGTTTTCTTCATTTAGCATTTCTTCGCAATATACCAACCGATGATCTGTAAGTAGGTTAATAACGTTTATTGCACCACTTTTAGAACATTTTTCGGCAAAACTTATGAAAATTAGATCTATCAAGGCAGCAGAGTGGCTTGTAATACTTGTTAGCTCGTTTATAGTTTGTACCATGCCATAAGCATGAAAACATTGACTTATTTTATTACCACAGTTATACATATCAACATTTATATCACCGACAACTATTGCATAATCGTGAAGTGGAAGCTTGGGATAAGATATTATCAAAAGGCTCAACTCATCGATTGAAATTACTGCGAGGCGGACAATACCAGACTAATTCCTCTAAATTTAAATTTCGCAATATGTACTCTGAATTAGTCTCATCTTGACACTGATATCATTTTAGTATTTCAGAATGAACTGTAATATTTACACAAATTCCTACCCCATCGCCACGGCCATCTCTAATCTTTATGATAAAACTCGTGTCCAGGGATGTCCACAAGGTTTGAGGAAATATTAGCTGACAGCCATGTTTCCGTTACCACCATTAAAAAGATAAATATTAAAAAAAATTTCTTTCTCGATGGCTTCTTCTAAAAATGTTTTTTTGGTTCAGTCAAGGGCGTATATGGGGGGTGGGGGTCGAGGTGGTAATTACACTCCCCCTCCTCAAGGAGGGCTAGAACATAAAAGTCAGGCGAGAGTTAGAGTGGCTTTATCTGCAATTACTTATTATTATTATTTTTGTTCTCATGGTTAATAATCCCTAATTAATTGTTATTTGATACGAATGAAACGATATAGTATTTTTGTGACATTAAAAACATTTAAAAAATCTATTTTTTAAATTTCTCATATACAAGAAAAATTCATTTACATCCTTGGCTTCAGCCAACACTTTCTATGAGTGAATTCATCTATCAGCTAATTTTTTCTTTGTTTTAGCCTGCAATAAATGCCAAGATGCCAATGCCGTCGTGGCTGTTGAAGATTCCACCGTGAAATCTGCAACAGGGAGATCTTCCGTAGGGGTTTAGAAGGGCCTTTCATGGTGCATTTCGTATATGGCTTTAGACGAGAGGTCTTCTATAGGTCAGTGACAAAGATTCCAGCCATAGGGGATGTTTATTATCACTCCCTCTCTGGTAAAAAATTAAGATCGATGGTAGAGGTGAGGATGTACTTGGCTGGCCAGGAGGAGTTTAGGTTAAGTGCTGAAAATTTCACTTTTAAACCTAAACCCCTCAGAGTCTGAAAAAAGCATGAAATAATACGGCAAGCTCGAAAGAGAAGTATACGAATGATACGATATAGTATTTCTGTGACACTAAAAACATTTAAAAAATCTATTTTTTAAATTTCTCATATACAAGAAAAATTTATTTACATCCTTGGCCTCAGCCAACACTTTCCATGAGTGACTTGGGGTAGAATTCATCTAACAGCTAATTTTTTCTTTGTTTCAGCCCTGCTGATCTTGCGAAACTCTCGATCTCATATTGAAATACCATAAGAGGAACCTACACAAATTTTCCCCATAATTTTAATTGATGACATTTTCCTTCCGCAGAAGATTCTATGAAGATCCTGCTATTGGAAAATCAGCGGAAAGTTACTAAAACTTTGGCAGTACCTTCCACAGGTGTCCGATCTTAGAAGCAGTAGAAGGTGTTTCTATGGAAGCATCTTCCGTAGAAGATTCTACAATAGAAGGACCTTCCACTGCTTCTAGAGATAAATATATGATGCGCTTCATGCAAAATTGGAGGCAGAAGTTTGTGTGGAGAGCCATCGCTAAGATTCCTGCTAGAGGGGATGTATATTGTCATACCCCCTCTGGCAGGAAACTTAGATTGATGAGGCAGGCGAAAGATTATTTGGCTAGCCAGGGGGGGTTTCGGTTGGGGGTTGAAAATTTGACTTTCAAACCGAAACCCTTCCTACTTGCCAGGTAACTTTAAATTACCTTCGGTAGGTAGGAACAAAGGGATCGAAGATGCAAATACGGCAACAAGTACTCAGGGACCATGAAGGGATCATAGGAATCCGTACGAGAAAGTGAATTCCTATGATCTCCTCGGTGGTAGCAAAGGCGGGTTTCTGTTGAGGGTTGAAAATTTTGTAAGCAATACTAATAAAAATATTTACATACTATTTATGTCTTCTGTCTCCGAAGTTTTGTTTGTTGGTATTATACACGAATTGGTGTAAGAGTTTGGAATTAAGTAGTATTTAAAACTAAAGTGTTTCCTCATTTCAACCAGCATTTGGAAATTAAATGAAGATCTACAACCTCTAATATTATAAAATTAAGCATATTGTCTCTTTGAAAATCTAACAGGGTTAACATATTGTCACAGGAACGCCATCTGGTTTAGTCAGTTCGTAATTCTGTTATGCCTCAATGGAGTCTTGGATGAAGTGATACAACACAAGAAGAAAAAAATGACACTTTCAAGAAGCAATATTTGGTCATATAAATGTTTGTTTCTGCTACGTTCATGACACAAATACAGTTTCTATAAAAATTATTCTCTTAATAATTTGATGGAAAGTACATTGACTTCATTATGAAATGTGTGCTACTCTGAGTCGTGACGATTTTTTCTTTACGACTTCTTTGCCAGATAACCAGTGGTCATTTCGATTGCTACGAGGGTTGTCGTTTATAGCTAATGGTTTCTAATTTAATGTGGTGCAATCTTAAAAACGAGTTATTTTAGTTCTTTAGCCCAGGTTTAAAAATGTCTTCACAGTTATACTATTGATTTTATTTTAGTTACCAATAACGTTTCCTTTTTGAGTGTTATGTATTTACGAAGATCTGGATTATCCATCATAAGTTTAATTATTGTCGGGCATATAGGGTTATCTAGTGGTTAGGTATTACTAATCTACATGCGCTTATCAACTTGCAAGTTTAAGTTTTATTAGTGATGCATATTTAAGTATTCATAAGGAATGCTAATAAAAATATTTACATACTGTTTGTTACGTCCCCTATCTCCAAAATTCTGTTTGTTGAATAAGACAACGTGTTTGGGCAACAATAAATTTATTATCGGATATCACAATGGGCAGGTAGACAATTTTTTAATTATTATTTTAATAACATCTATGCATAAAAACAGTTGACCCGTATTTTTTATTTTATTTTTATAATAATGCCTTATAGTAAAAAAAAAATCATGAAGTTTAAACTATGTTTAAATGGTTAGATATTGCCGCAAATGTTCGAGCTATTCTATTGGCTATGACGTAATAGCATAATCAGCAGAGAAACGAGCGCTAGTGGAAAGGCGGGGCCAACAAAGTTGTGCACAATGTATGTGCGGCGCTGTCGAGGTTATATTAAATGCGCGCGTATGTGACGATATTACGTCACGAGAAACCGGCAAACTGCCGTATTTTAAATACGCTCTAATCTTAAGCCTATTCGTTTTACAATAAAACCAATAATAGTCGGTAAAACTACCTTCAAATTATATTTATAACATATTGAAGAGTCATACTATAATGCTATATTATTACTTTTGTCATTTTCGTTATTGTCTACTAGCCCATTATAGCATTAACTAATACCAGCAATTGACCTTCCACCTTGAGGACCAAAATGGGAGAGATGTTTTCATTTCTCTCTATGACATCCGTGGCACATCAAATTGTTCATCCCAAGCGTGCTTTTTGGCATTATACACGAATTTGTATAAGAGTTTGGGATTAAGTAGCATTTAAAGTGCTTCCTCACTTCAACCAGCATTTGGGAATTAAACGAAGATCTGCAACTTGTGGAAAATATGGCAGAAGAACTCGCATTTTAGGAAAGAAACAAGCTATGGGTTAACTTAAAATTAGGCATTATCTGTTTCTACGAATATTCAATCTTATATTTTTGTAACTCGCAAAGGCCATATTTTTTTAATCCTGTTTTTATAATTGAAAACAATTCTGTTGATAAAAGTAAACTTTGTTTCCTACTTCGTACGCTCTAATATAAAATTAAGCATATCGTCTCTTTGAAAATCTGACTGGGTTAACATATTGTCATAGGAACGGCCATCGGGTTCAGCTAGCTTGTAATTCTGTTATGCCTCAATGGAGTCTTGGATGACATGATATATCACAAGAAGAAAAAAATACACCTTCAAGGCACAATATTTGGAACACCTAAATGTTTGTTTCTGCTACATTCATGGCACAAATACGGTTTCTATAAAAATTATTCTCTTCTTAATAGTTTGATGGAAAGTACATTGACTTCATTGTGAAATGTGTGCTACTCTGAGTCGTGACGATTTTTTCTCGTACGACTTCTTTGTCAGATAACCAGTGGTCATTTTGATTGCTACGAGGGTTGTCATTCATAGCTAATGGTTTCTAATTTAATGTGGTGCAATCTTAAAAACGGGTTATTTTAATTCTTTATCCCAGGTTTAAAAATGTCTTCATAGTCATACTATACATTTCTCTGGATTGCCCATCATAAGTTTAATTGTTGGGCATATAGGGATTATCTAGTGGTTAGATACAGAATTTTCTATAGCGACAAACTAATATACATCTGCTTATCAACGTGCAAGTATCAATTTTATTAGTGATATTTAGGTAAACATAAGGAAAGCTAATAAAAAATATTTACAATACTGTTTGTTACGTCCCCTATCTCCAAAGTTTTGTTTGTTGAATAAGACAACGTGTTTGGGCAACAATAAGTTTATTATCGGATATCACAATTATAGCATTAACTGATAGCAGCAATCGACCTTCCACCTTGATGACCAAAATGGGAGAGACGTTTTCATTTCTCTCTATGACATCTGTAGCACATCAAATTGTTCATCCCAAGCGTGCTTTTTGGCATTATACACAAATTTGTATAAGAGTTTGGAATTAAGTAGCATTTAAAACTAAAATCCTTAATCATTTCAACCAGCATTTGGGAATTAAACGAAGATCTGCAACTTGCGGAAAATATGGCAGAAGAACTCGCATTTTAGAAAAGAAACAATCCACGGGTTAACTTAAAATTAGACATCATCTGTTTCTACGAATATTCAATCTTATATTTTTGTAACTCGCAAAGGCCACATTTTTTAATCCTGTTTTTATAACTGAAAACAACTCTGTTGATAAAAGTAAACTTTGTTTCCTACTTCGTACGCTCTAATATAAAATTAAGCATATCGTCTCTTTGAAAATCTAACTGGGTTAACATATTGCCACAGGAACAGGCATCGGGTTCAGCTAGTTTGTAATTCTGTGATGCCTCAATGGAGTCTTTGATGATGTGATACACCACAAGAATAAATGTTTTTGTTGGATAACCAGTGGGCAATTTGATTGCTACGAGGGTTGTCGTTCATAGCTAATGGTTTCTAATTTAATGTGGTGTAATCTTAAAAATGGGTTATTTTAATTCTTTATCCCAGGTTTAAAAATGTCTTCATAGTCATACTATCGATTTCATTTTAGTTACGGGTGACTTTTCTTTTTTGAGTGTTACATACTTGAGAAGATCTGGATTGCCCATCATAAGTTTAATTGTTGGGCATATAGGGGTTATCTAGTCGTTAGATATTACAGAATTTTCTATAGCGACAAACTAATCTTCATCCGCTTATCAACGTGCAAGTATCAATTTTATTAGTGATATTTAGATAAACATAAGAAACACTAATAAAAATATTTACTACTATTTGTTACATCCCGTATCTCCAAAGTTTGTTTGTTGAATAAGATAGCATGTTTGGATAACAATAAATTTATTATTGGGAATCACAATTATAGCATTAACTAATACCAGCAATTGACCTTCCACTTTTAGGACCAACATGGGAGAGATATTTTCATTTCTCTCTATGACATCCGTGGCACATCAAATTGTTCACCCCAAGCGTGCTTTTTGGCATTATACACGAATTTGTATAAGAGTTTGGGATTAAGTAGCATTTAAAATTAAAGTGTTTCTTCATTTCAACCATCACTTGGGAATTAAACGAAGATCTGCAACTTGTGGAAAATATGGCAGAAGAACTCGCATTTTAGGAAAGAAACAATCTACGGGTTAACTTAAAATTAGACATCACCTGTTTCTACGACTTTTCAATCTCATATTTCTGTAACTCGCGATAAAAGCTATTTTTGTAATCCTGTTTTCATAACCGAAAGCATCTCTGTTGATAAACATAAACTTTGCTTTCTACTACGTATGACCTAATATCATAAAATGAAGCGTATGGCCTCTTTGAAAATCTAATAAGGTTAACATATTGTGACAGGAACAGCCATCTGGTTCAGCCAGTTCGTAATTCTGTTACACCTTAATGGAGTCCTGGATGGCGTGATACAACCCAAGAAGAAAAAAATACGCTTTCAAGAAACGAAATTTGGAACTCATAAATGATTGTTTCTGCTACATTCGAGGCACAAATACAGGTTCTATAAAAATTATTCTCTTGTTAATAATCTGATGGAAGGTACATTTACTTCATTATCAAATGTGTGCTACTCTTGAGTCGTGATGGTTTTTTCTTTACGACTTCTTTGTCAGATAGCCAGTGGTCATTTTGATTGCTACGAGAGTTGTCATTCACAGCTAATGGTTTCTAATTTAATGTGAAGCAATTTTAAAAACGGGTTATTTTATTTTTTAGCCCAGGTTTAGAAATGTCTTCATAATCATACTATCGATTTCATTTTAGTTACCGATGACATTTCCTTTTTGAGTGTTATGTACTGGGGAAGATCTCGATTACCCGTCATAAGTTTATTTGTTGGGCATATAGGGGTTATCTAGTGGATTACAGAATTTTCTGTAGCGACAAACTAATCTACATCCGCTTATCAACGTGCAAGTATAAATTTTATTAGCGATGCATATTTAGGTAAACAGAGAACACTAATAAAAATATTTACATACTGTCCCAAAGTTTTGTTTGATGAATAAGACAACGTATTTGGGCGACAATAAATTGATTATCGGATATCACAATTATAGCATTAACTAATAGCAGCAATCGACCGTCCACCTTGTTGGCCACAACGGGAGAGCCGTTTTCATTTCTCTCTGTGACATGCATGGCACATCACATTGCTCATCCCAAGCGTGCTTTATGGCATTGTACACGAATTTGTATAAGAGTTTGGGTTTAAGTAGCATTTAAATCTAAAGTCCTTCCTCATTTCAACCAGCGTTTGGGAATTAAACATAGGTCTGCAACTTGTAGAAAATGTAGCAGAAAAACTCGCATTTTAGAAAAGAAGAAATCCACTGGTTAACTTAAAATTAGACATCATCTGTTTCTACGAATTTTGATCTTATATTTTTGTAACTCACAAAGGCTACATTTGTAATCCTGTTTTTATAGTTACAACTCTGTTGATAAAAGTAAAGTTTGTTTTCTACTTCGTACGTTCTAATTGAAAATCTAACTGGGTTAACATATTGCCACAGGAACTGGTTCAGCCAGTTCATAATTCTATCGCACCTCAATGGAGTCTTGGATGACGTGATACAACCAGGGCCGGACGGTAGTTTTGAAACAACTGAGGCAAACTCCAAATTTTGCGCCCCAAAAATTTTTAACAGTTCAATTAATAATTAATTTAATAAATACATGTTAAAATTAATTTAATTAATTATTACAAAATGATTCATGATTTCAATAACTCTCTTGTAAACTCATAAAGAATTAATCTTTATTGAACAATAGGAATATAAAAGGAAACAAGATACGTAGCATAAAGTTAAGAACAAATATGAATTACACGTTTGAAATGAAGGGAACACGGCGACCTTTAATCTTCGCAAAATCGTCGATCATCTTATCATAGTCAATAGTGGCAGCTGATTCAGGCTCAATTGCTAGAATTGCCAAACTATTGAGTTTTTCTTGTGACAACCTAGAGCGTAAATATGTCTTAATCAGCTTAAGTTTGGAAAAGCTTCTTTCGCCCCCAGCAACAGTTACCGGCGTCGTAAGGAGTATCTTCAAAACAATAACGGTGTTCGGATACAAAGTTTCTAGCCGTGTTTTAAACAAGTGGTTGTAGACCTCAAGGGGTGTCACTGACGATGGAAGATGTCGACTAACGTCAATAATATCATCTTTCAAATCAACGCCGCTTATATCAGAGTGTTCTCCATCGGTTAACAGAATCTGAAAATCGCTGCAAACTTTTTCTACATAGCCTGTATCTTTGGATTTTACTTCAAATATGTCGTAGAACATCGCAAAATTGTCGCCATGGCTTTTCATTACTTGAAAGCGATTTTCCATTGACTGAATTGCTACATCCAGTAGAACATTCACAAAATTTGTCTCAAATTGCTTTTCAGTGTCTAAAATTGGCTGGTCAGGAGACTCATAATCGAATAGCTTTTTCTTTCTTCATTCGATATTTGCAAATGTGAAGGGGACATCCATTTCTTCTGCAAGCTCTCTAGCTGTAATAAGCGTCTGATTGAATCCTTTATTATGCACTCTGTAGTCCTTTAAAGATTCTTCAATCTTTTCCAACATACGAATGCATTGCGTGATATCCATCTTGGGCGACTGCATGGCCTTCGACACTTTATCAATTTTGAACAAGACTTCATGCCAAATAACAACGCTGCAAATGAACTGAAATTTCTTCATAGATCTAGCGAGTCCTTCCGCTTTAACTTTGGCTTCGGCGTCTTTCGAAGTCTCTGTTATTTCAATTAGAGCATCATAGATCTCCCCCATTTGATACCTTAGGGGTGTCAAAGCATCTATTCTGCTAGACCAGCGCGTTGTGCTCAACGGTTTCAATGTTAGGTTCGTAATGTTGCCTTTCAGTACATCCCATCGAGCCGTTGATACAGAAAAAAACATGAACAATTCTTGAATTGTTGAGAAGAAGGTTTAAGTGTCAATCCTGCGTTTCGTAGACGTTGGAAAACTTTCTCCAATTTATTTAAATATTCATCCAGGGTCCTTGAAAAGATTATGATATCGTCAAGATATATTAATATATCCTTCCATTTCGTGTCCAGAAAAACCCTGTCTGCTAGCTCTTGAACAGTAGCTGGTGCGTTACATAGTCCAAAGCTTAGAACATTGAATTCATAGAGTCCATGACCCTGTGCTATAAAAGCGGTATATTGTTTTGAGTCCTCTTGTATCCTTACTTGCCAGTAACCACTAAACATGTCTAACGTAGTAAAGTACTATGCGTTGCCCAAATACGTAAGGATGTCATCAATATTGGGAATTGGATACATGGATTTTTTTGTTACATTATGTAACTTACGGTAATCCACACAAAATCTGATGTCTCCGTCTCTCTTTTTAACTAGTACCACCGGGCTCGACCAAGGTGAGTGCGATGGTCTTATCACCCCACTTTCCAGCATTTCTTTAATTTGTCTGTCGATTATTGTGCGTTCTTTTTGTGATACTCTATAGGGACGGCATTTTATTGGTTCCGCTTTACCCACATCGAGTTTATGTTCAGTTAGATTTGTTAAACCCATTTGTTTTATTGATTTCGAAAATACGTCTAAATATTGGTGTAACAGTTTTGTTAATTTCTGTTTGAAAGCTCCCTCGTCTATACGTGATAGATCGTGGTCTTCTATGGTTACTTGTTCATCGGAGGTTTCTGAAAATAGGGTTAACGCCATGGTGGAACCGTCTTCCGGCCTATCCTGGAAAAAACCCACTGTCGAATTTTGAAAAATCTTTTGGTTATTATATCCAATATTTGCTATCTTTAATATTATTTCGTTTTGTAAAATATTTGGGGGTCCTAAAATTAGAAGATGACGTGGGATGAGAAACTCTTAAACGACATATTCTGTAGTGTCTCCCTATTGTGACACCTCTTTGTCGGTTTTGCAACTTGCACTTTGAAACTAGTGCAAGCGGTTTTGCCTCGAGCGCCAGTTTCTGATTTTAAGTGTAGAAACACCACTTTCTCTATTAGCGGTATAATAGAGGCCCCAAATAGAATCGGTGAAGACGGTTTATTACCAGGGGTCGAAACGTAGGCCGTCTTTCTCAAGTAATGGACAGCTGTAAAGATTTTTATATTTGTGACACTTTTACTTTTCAGGACAGTCTAACTTACTCAAAATAAGACACACAAAACGTTTTAATGATATATTGAAACTATGTACATGTCAAGAAGGAAAATCTTAAGATATATCATATAGACATATATTTAAAACTTCTGGTACACTTATCACATAAAAATAATTAATACAGGTAGTTGACATTCGTGAAAATGAAAAGAAATTTTCAATTACCCAAGTTTTGTAACCCTAATTTTATGCAAAATTTCTATTTTTACTCTCTGACTAGATTGACTACAAAATGATATTAAGTAAGTAGACGCGGCATATACAGGGTAAACAGGAAAGTGAAAGCAAAATAACGGGTATGACTAGCAAAGCAAAACGGTGGCTCGACACGTTCAAATGTGAGTAATTCAGGACTGACTCCACGGCAGACAGACAAGTTACTAAATCTCTATGGATTTTAACAAAATGAATTAATCTAGAATATTTCGGAGAAGCTAGAATTTACTACTTGACGTTGCGAACCTGGTTATCGGATTTTTACTGAATGAAACAAGTCGGTATGGCTCAGTTGGAGTGTCCCACTTAAAGGCAGCGTCCCCTAAGGAGCCTCAAAGAAAATAAGGTACTAAACAAACAGGTTCGGACATCAAGTTTATCAGGATTAATTGGTCTTTGTTATTTGCGATCGTGAATGCAAAATGACTTATTTCGTTAACAGTGTATCTTTTCTGGCGAAGTGACAGTGCGATTCAGGTGGAGTGTCCCACTTAAAGGCGGCGTCCCCGACTGAGGATTTCGCAGTCACTTAGTTAATTTGCAAAAATTAAGTTTTGAAAAAATTACTACAAGTCGCTGAAGGCGCAAATTATCGAAATGTAACAAAGACAAATTAACGGTATTCAAATGATTACGGCAAATATTCTAAGTCCAAAATCACCACAAATTGGATATGACTTTAAAATAGCAAATCCCTACCAAAAGTCAACTGGTCAGGTCGAGCGCGGAAAACTAAAGAGAGAGCCTTATTAGGAGGCCGATTCAGGATCTCCCCGTGTTGAGCTAGAAATCAGAACGTTTAGCGCAGAATGCGCGGGCACACCTCAGTCAAGAAGTCTCAGTCGACGGCGAGGCAGAATGTTTATAACTAGTAGCGTTAATTGATATAAATAATAATTTTCTGATAATTTAGATGTTCGGAATCGCTTGTAAATAACTTACTTATATTATTTCGGAAAAAGAATGAATTTAATAGTCCCAGTATTAATAATTATTAATCTAAATAATTTATTATTAATTCCCAAATGAAATTTTAAACTTGACTTTTCCTTGAAATACTTTACTTCAAACAAAATACGGATATTTTAATTATGAAAGTATACCGGGCGTGCTTAAAAAGAAATGGAATTCTGGTTTTCAAGAAAATCAAAATAAAAGTAATAGTGATATTTTCTATTCGAAAATAGTTTCATTACACTATCTGCTCGTTTTGAAACTTCTAGATGTATGTTATACTCGACATTTGGTTTCAAAATATAATCTTCCTTCGAGGTTACCTTTATAGTTGTTAGGGGAACGTCCAATGTATTATCTTCCCCCATCTGACCATTTTTAATCCTTATAGTTTCCTGATCGTCTTTGTGTATAATTATTGTTTCGTTTTCTTCGTCATTCGATTGTTTATGGGGCAAATTACATACTAAAATTTCCATGTTACCAAAGATACAGTGAAGCATGTTTTTTACTATTCCCCAATTTAGTTTGTCGAGGCCACAACCTGTTCGTGGAATTGCTAATTTTTTTATGTTTTTCGATTGTAGGTCAGATTTTAATTTTTTCAAGCAGTCCTATAAGGTTTTCAAATTAGGTTTATCCCAAAATAAGCTTTTGGTGATCAAGTGATAAATTGTCCTTCCATTGTGTTTGGTTAGTGCTACTTCCCCTTCTATCAGGGTTTGATTACTTAACTATTTTTTTACACCAAATTTTTCTTCTATTATTTTGGCCAGACCTTTAGCCATTTTTATATCGGCCGAAATGCAGTGAGCTAGTGGATATTCACTTGTTGTGTTTAAAATGTCAATGGTTTTTTTCTCTATTCTTGCTTGTGAGATTTCCATATCATAATCAATCTTAGAAGTCATGAATTTCTGGAAATCTTTTTCCCTATTGTCTGTAACTTTCTCCTCGTCAGATTGAGGGATCTGCTTGTTTTGCACTGGATATTCAGGGTGGTTAATTTCCTCCCTTGGTTGGGTAGCTGTTTGTTTTTCGTTCCTTGCCGTTACACTGTGGGTCTTTCTTATTTTATCTTCCCTAGAGGCTGGGATATTCTGTTCTTTACAGAGTTTGCTAAAGTTACATAAGATATTCTTTCGACATTCTTCGTGGTAGGCTCTTTTATAGTTAAAATAATTTTTGTGTTGATTCCTTGTGGCATAAAATGGGACTTTTGCTACATTAAACGTGTTTGTACTAATTTCTTTAATTTTCTGTCCATCTGAGACTGCTGTTGTTTGGTTATTGGTTTTAAAGTATATTTTCATAGTGTCTAGATTTATAATTGACTTGTGTCTGTTTAAGAATTGCATGCCTAGTATAAGTGGAACTGGTGAATTTTTAATAACGATGGCTGTGCAAGTGGTAGTTAGATTTCCTATTCTGAGGATGAAATTTGTGTCCCCTAGAGCCGGTATTCTATGCCCACCTGCTACTAGCAGGTATTTTGTATAGCTTCTCTTAGGTGAGAAATGATTTAGTAATCTTGCTATCACATTTTTCTCTGCTCCTGTATCGAGGAGTGCCGTTGTTTCATGGTTATTGATGTTTGCCTTGACTACTAGAACCTTATCTCCCGTACTTGTGCCCCCTTTTTGTGCAAAGACGACGCCGGGGCTTAGTTGCGTCGTCCAGTTACGTTTGGGTGTTGGTTCTGATTTGCCCTACACGTTCCTGCTGAATGTCCACGATTACATATGTAACATTTTGGTCTCCCATCGTGATGTCTTGTTTTCGGAATATTCTGGGGGTTGGTATAATTTTTCCTTTGAATTTGATTTGGTTGTCCACCATAATCATGCCTCCCTTCATTGTATCTTGTGTAATTTGCCGGTCTATGAAATCCTGTGAAATTTTGCCGTGGCTGAACGTACCGTTGCGATTGGTTTTGATTAGTTTCGTTGAGTCGGGTATTCCGTCTTTGAAAGTTCCCTACTGGTTGTCTAACGTAGTTGTTCCTTGTATGGAACTGCGATGTACATGTTTGTCTTCTGTTTGGGGAGTTGTACTGTCTAAAATAATTAAATAATTATTGTTTCGATATTGTTTAACATATTATTGCAGCGGCAGTGGCAACTAGATTAGTTGGTAGGGGCCGTATTATGATTCATGGAGAAGGTTCCTGTAGTATTTGATAAGGAGATATCTTCAAGCTTCTTAATATTTTTTAAAAATTTATCCCAGTCCATTTGTTCTTCCAAGAGTAACCGATAATTTTGGTAGAACTTGCTGTTCAGGCCATTCTCAAAATATTTTCTAAAATTGTCCACATCAAAGGAATCGTCATATTCGCCAAATAAGTCTTGTAATTCGTAATAGTAAGCAGTGATGGATTCCTGTGGTTTCTGTTCCCTGTCATAGAGGTGTTTTTCTAAAATGCGTTTAGTGTCATCTCCCTCAAATTCCTTTTGAAAATCACTTTTTATTTCCTCCCATGTTTTTTGCCCATTTGTGTTGTCGTTTTTGTAACGTTTAAACCATAACTCCGCTGCTCCATCTAGAAATGATTGTATATAAGCGATTTTATGGGTACCGTCCCATCCATTTGCTGCTGCCGTCCTTTCGTATGATTTCATAAACGAAGTTGCTTTATTTTTACTAGGGTTGAAGAGCTTAGAAATTTAGGCGTCGCTGTCATTCTTGCCGTTGTCAGACTGTTTGATAGTGTTATATCTGCCATGGCTTTTGATGCTATTATTTCGTTAACTACTTTATTTTCTTCTTCCACCTCCATGGCTTTTAGGGTAGGAGCAGTTTGTTTATTCGGGATTTGGCCCCTCTTCTTGGGTTCTGGGAAGACAAATTCGTCGTTTCTACTCGTTGGTAATCTGTTGAAAGGATTTTCTGTTTCAAATAGCTCTGTGCTACGGTGTGTGGGGTTAAATGGGGTTTTTCTTTTGTATCAGCTAGTGTCAATTTCAGTTGTTGGGTTGTGGCTCTTGTTATTATTTTTCCTTTGTCTTCTTTAGACATCCTCCATCAGTTCATGTATATTTATTGCCGATAAATTAGTATCGATTTGTTAGTTTTTATTTTAAATTGGGTAATTGTTGGTGTATGCACAAGAATATATACACAAAGTTATATAGATAAACATATATTAACCATATGTACACATGCATACACGTGTATGTTTAAGATAAACAAATAATAAGAATTAAATAATCGTGTAATTTACATTTACTAACAAAACCCCTGGAAGTACGTCATTAAATGTTAGGACAAAATATGTGTATTGAAACATCTCAACCCCAGGGGCGTTAATTAATATCAAAATCCTTGATCGAGAAGCAGTCAAGAACTTATTAATTCCTACCCAGTAGTTATTTATCTCAATTTTATGTCAAGATAAATAAACAAATTAGCCATTTATGTGATCGTCTAGTTTTATTAATTTAGGACCTCAACTTATGTTGTGTGTGTAGTAACGTGTTAGGTTTACCCAAGTTCTTTATATAAAGTTTAATATTACTGATTTCTACCTGATACTGTTACCTGAGAAAACTCATCACTTCTTCGATGTAATGTCTTGTAAGTTTAACACACCGTTTTAGACTGAAGAAATCTGTTACATCTTTTATTTTACTCAATAACTTTGTTGCTCAAACTTGTACTATGAATGTTAATTAATGTATTTAAGTTTATATTTACTGACTTTACCAATCTCATATTTGTAAGTGAGAGTAGGAGTATAGAGTGTAATGTTGATAACTGACTATAATCAAAGAAATAAAAGAAAAAGTGGGGTTAACTCATATATTGTTGGGATAATTATCCAATAAAAAATATTGTATACAACGTTGCGGCAATCGCCAAAATAGATATGTTATAATGTCTCTAGCGAGGCATAAAAATTAAACTAGATAATATTTAACTGAAATGACAATCGTCAATCACCTCCGTACAGACAATTCATGATGGGGCAATCGCCGCGTGCTAAGTCTGGCAAAGTGTTGTACTCAAATAGGTGTGAAAACAAATGCTAATGGACTGGACTCTCCGTCTCCAAAGGCCAGCGGGCCAAAAGGTTCAGTATAAATTCTCAGAAGCTGCAGGGAAATTTCCCTAAAGTGGATATTAAAACACGGACATCTCCGGGTTGATTATAATTGTCACAACAACCACTTATATCGTAGAAAAAGTAGATGCGAACAAACCCACGATCGCGGTGTTTGTACTAGAGCCAGGGAACTCTTTGTGGTTATAACAACAGTGAAAATATATCAAGAGATGATGTACTGTTTACGTCGTTGAAAGCAAACAGCTTTATAAGATTTTACAACTGAGGTGCGGCTAACATTGTCATTCGACACCTCCAGCTGTGCCGGGGATGACTTTAGTGTAGTAATAAACTACCCGTCAACTCGGCCATCTGGGGCATCGACGACTGTACGGAGAGTCGAGTGCAATAATGAAACAACTGAAATGAAAGTAAAAGTAGTGGGCCCGTTGCCCTTTTAAATACACCTATTTCTGTAAACCCTTTAGCCAACAATTACACGCAGCAAAGTCGCATACAGGAGTCGGCGGCACAGAGAATCATTGACGAATTCGCCAACTAGAATATAACCTGGTGTGCATTAAATATTTACATTATTATCTGAAATTTAGTGTAAAATGTGAGAGTAAAATTAGAAATTGGTACCACAAAACCGGGACGTAGTTGTGCCTAAATTTCCCTCCCAATCCCATATATGTAAAATTACGTGAATCAAGAAAATGTTGCTAATGAAAATGTTCATAGGCGCAGGGCAAAGCCGAGTTTTGTGTGGCTTTAAGTCATATTACCTGGCGGATGGAAAATCGCCAAGTCGTTCTCTCCCTCAGCTATCGGGACCGTACTCGCGTGGTCAGCGGTAGCCTCCGCGCAGTGCGTGAACTGGCACTTCATGGCTGTAGAAGTTAGCGATTTGGACACTCTAGAGCGGTTACTTCGCTGGGCCTAGATTCGCAAAGTTTAGTAGCCAAACTGGGTTGCTTCGTAGAATTTATGGATGTATTTAGAGAACTAAGCGGGCTCGAGTATTTGATCGTCGACAAGCGTCCTGCAATTAGTATCTCTTAGCAAATTCAGAGGGTTCGAAAATCGACGACAAACATCCTCGATGAAATTTGCTACTACTGGAATAAGTATTCTTGCGGGCAAACCGAGAGGGCTCGTAAAACGTCGGCAAGCATCCTCTATCAGTTCTGCCAGGAGGTATAGCATCGCCTGGCTTTTATTCTGTTCTTCCAACAACGCGGTTCCAAAATCACAGTGCCAAATCCCCCATATCCTGAACGTGGCTTGTATATTTGACACATGAGACGTGGCTCCGGTATCCTGCCCTATCTTCGTCTTATACGTTTGCTTAAACACAACTCTCGACGCTTTGCTGGTTTTACTAATGCATTAGTCTTGTTTTTAAAACTGCTAAGTTTTAGATAAGAAGTAATAACCATGTTACAAGCTATTTTAAAGTGGCACTTGTCATATGTACAACTTTCTACCCCAATAAGTTAAAACGTAACGGCGCCCTGAAGTCGGCTATTATTTGGTATAGAGAAAATAATTTCTGTTGTAAAATAAATAGTTGTATAAATTTGGAATAAAAATGAGAATTATTAATAAATACTAATCGTCGAATGCTTTGATAATTTCTAGCTAATTGTCGTTGTAAAAATAATGTTTACCTGCTTAAAAAACAAATACAAGACTTTCAATAAAATATCACCTACCGGGGGGTGATATATTTCAGTATATACCTATATATCTTTATCTTGCCAAATCAAGCAGATATTTAAAATAACTGGTGAGACACTAGCCAATATTTCAATATTTTAGTCGCAGCAATGTAAGAATTAATTAAATCAAATAAATAAGAATACGAGTTCATCAAAACTAACTAAAAATATACCAATTAATTTTCCTTGAGTGGATCCTCTCCAAATAACCTTAATAATTTCGCATTTAAGCGGGCCTGATATACCCACTCGGGTATGTCGGGTGTTCTTGGTCTCTCTGCCACTCTCTGATTGCTCACCTAGGGATTGGTTATGTGATTGTAGGTTATTGGCCCTTTGTGCCCTACAAAATTTTCTACGTTTTTTAATGGCTTTAACCCTTGGCATTATAAAGTTACTTGCGTTAACTACTATTACTGTTTTGAAAATACAGGTACCAATAATTATATTTCAAAAAAAACAAACAAACAGGGGAGAAAGAACACTGATATAGACAAAATCTACAAGAACATTATCCTGCCAGCCAAAAGACTGACTACAATGAGAGGAAAATAATATTGGCTATTGGCTTGTTCCTTTTCTAACATAATAAGCAAATTCTACAAGAACATTTTTCTGCCAGCCGGAAACTGACTAAAGCGAAGAAAAATGCACTCGAGAACTATATTATTATCCCCGCCAGCCAAGAGACTGACTAAAATGAGTGGAAAATAATATTAGCTATTATTTTTTTCTTAAAAAAAAAAAATGTATGTGAGTGGACAGAATCTTAACCAATGTATCCTTTCCCGCCAGCCAGAGACTGACTGAAGTGAAGGAAAACAAAGGATATCACCTTACTCTTTAAATAGCTATAAAATAATTACATTCAATATATTTTAAAGAAATTAAATTTTAATTAATTTTTTTTCAGAAAAGTTTCTACCACAACCATCCTTACGGAAACCGAAGCTGGCGCCTCCACCACATGTCACGACCACTGACCGTATAAAGGGCTGCTTGGCATGGAGAGGTTTTATTTTATGAGATGAAGTGAAATAATCATTTAAACAAGTATAACGAATATTTATTATAAATCAACTATGAGACAAAACAGACAAGTTCAAGAAAAAAATAATATTAAAACAAAATAAAAAAAGTCTTACTACTTCTTGATGGACTGTATACCAATGAGATCCCTTTATGTCTCAATTCTGAACTATTTATATGATTTATAAATACTTATTCAGCATTATTCCCATATAGGTAGATTTGAATGAAGTTTATTTCCAACGCGTTTACAAATTGTGATTGAAATATGAAACTTTATATCCTTTATACACGCTAAATGACAAATTCATTTAATAGAAATGATAAAATTAAAGTAGGTAAAGAATGAGAAGGCTGATGTACCCCCCCTCCATATCTTCCATGTATACCCCCCATTCTTCGCCCACCTCAAACATGATTTGTCGGTGGGAGGGGATAAGCTCCGCCCACTTAAGGGGATTGGTTGAGTGGAGGGAATAAACCACACCCCTCTTAATATGATTGGTCGATTGGTGGGAGGTGAATCTCAACCCACTTATTGTGATTGGTCGATGTAAACTCCACCCATGTATTGTAATTGGTCGATGAGAGGGGATATTATGGTACTCTCTTACAGAGAGACAGATATCAACTGTTCTGATCTGAAAACATATCTAGAGAGTTCAAGTATACCTCCCAATGAAATTATCTTTTAATATATAAATTCCTTAAGACACCGACAATATTGTGTACTAATATGCGTGTCTCAAAGGTATTTCAAGAAACTTCTAAATTTCAACTATTCAAGATGAACGAATACAGCAGTGTATTGCCTGAGCTGAAGTTTGACTTATTTCATAATTTACCTCCAGCTCCGCAGAATAAAAACGATTTAGTGATTCTAGGTGAAAGAAGACATAAGTTAAATAAATCGAGGAGCAAGTATGTGTCAACGGAGTTATCAAGTGACTTGTGTTATAAGCCCTGTGTAAAGCTGTGTGGAAATAAAAATGATGCAATAATTTTTGACGAAACGGATTGGAATAATTTTCTCACTTTTCAAGGATATATTACCAATTATATACATACTAACGATAACATTCAACCAATAAATGCCGATAATTTTTCCATCCAATTTGAGCAATTTTCCAATTCTACAGTTATAAAAATTATAAAGAATAACTCATATGTGTATTTGGGTTATGAATCAATCTGTAAGTTGTGGGAAGTGTTACCACTTGTTAAGTACGGCATTGACATGTTAAAAAGACAACAGTTTATAAATTATTTCAAGAATGTAAAGAGAGACCTATAACGTCAGGGAGGAAATATATTTGAAAATGCTCTAAATGTTATTCAACACAACAAGAGTTGCAGTTGCAGTGATGAAAATGCTTATATGCTCATGGAACTTGTTTATATTTATCCAGATTTATTCAAAGCCGAATATTTAAGAGATATTAAAATTAATAATAACGATTGATTTTTGAGTTAATGTAAGTCATTTACGAGTTCCTTTTTAATATTTTATAAAGTATATAAAATGTATAAAATATGTACAAAATATATAAATAAAAAACATGTATTATTTAAAACATTTGTTTTATTAGGATTAAGTATATGCAGAGTATTATTATACAATTTGATTTTATCGAATCCCTTCCGATACCTTCCAGAGTTAATAGCGCAATCTTTATCTATTACCACCCGGATTTTATTACAGTGGCTGCCATGATGTAGCCAGTTGTTTTTGTTGTGGCGTCGAAGTATATATATATATAGATGAGAGGCAAGCGATATACCTATCAATGAACATTTGAAATTTTCACCAAATTGTTCCTATGCAAAATTAATGAAGAACCTATTACTGCGAAAAGTAAAGGAGGGGCACACGTGTATTACAAAAAGCCATACGATTAATTATAAAAGTGGATTCAAGTGGCTTGTGATAATAAGCTTTCATCTAATAAGCATCTGCCTGTTTATGATACTTAGAATATGTTTTTACAATAGGCCCCATGCAAAAAAAACAAAACTAATAATTTTCGTATCTACAATGAATACTATAAACAATGTGTAAAGGTTTTGTTACAATAATTTATTGTTAAAAAGTTATTGGATATTAAAGTTGTAAGCGACCCGTTCCGCGCGGAAACGCCATGAACTGGAATGTCGATCCGTTTGACGTCATTAGCAAGTATTGGTGAGCGGGTCGCATACTAAGCACATAACTTCGCTGTCTAAATAAGTTAATAACGTGTATGTTGTAGTCTCAATAAACAGTCAAGTACTTTAGAGTAAAAATATATTGTGAATTTGTGAACTTTAACTGATAATAACTATGGAAAATCGTTGTAAACCATCTTATTACTGGTGCATTGTACCGATGTGTGAGAATACATCAGTAAAAACACCAGAAAAAAACATTTATTCAAGTTCCTAGAAATGAAAAACGCAGGAAGTTATGGTTAAACTTGGTTAGAAGAGAACCAAAGGAGTTTTCAAAAACAAGTTGTGTTTTTGTATGTGAGGACCATTTCGACGTGAGTAATACTAATAATAAAAAAAATATTTTCAAGACAGTAAAAAATATGTATATTTTGTAGTTAGAAAATGACATGGAAAACTATATGAGGTGGAAAATGATAGGTGGTGTAAAAAAAATAATGAAACCAGATGCAGTTCCACATAAGTTCGATTGTCAGAAAAAAAGAAAATTAACATTTTCACAAAATATTCCTCACAAAGGTGCAGAGAAGATAAGAAAGTTGCAGGAAATAGAAGAGGCTATGTCTGTTGCATCGACTAGTGAAGTATTAAATGTAGACATTACAACTGAAAATGTGTGTGAACCTGAATTGTCAAATATATATCACGAAGAGTAAAAAAAAAAAAGGATGTAGGTATTACTGCAAAGCCGTATTATCGAAGTAAACAAACACAGATAGTTCACAAAGTTGCTTGTAAGAGTTGTTCTCCATTTACATGTGCTTCTGAAAGTATTGGAACATCGCCTTTTTTATTGCAAAAATTAGCACCTCTTATAGACTTCAAAAAACAAATAGTTTTTTCTTCGTCGAACAACAGTGCAGCAGCAACATCATCTTCGGTATATTCTCCTGAAGAAAGTAATTTACAAAGTTCTTTATCTTCATCCCAGGCTTCATCAAGCGAAACCAAATTAAAATTTTTTTTTGAAAATGAACAATTATTGAAATTAGCCTACGAACATACATCTCGATTAATAAATCTGTATCCAAAACGGTATATTGGTGTAACAAAGGAATGTATGTATGTTATTGAATTCTTAGAAAAATACACTCTGTCTGATAGAAAAAGCATTTATTTAACATTTCAAAAAATAAAGCTAGGACAAACCTTTGCCGAATTAGATGCTTATGGAGTTTCAGAAAGTACTGCCAGTAGAATGTTTTCAAATAACGTTTAATTAGTAATCTAATGAGACAAATTATAATTTGGCCCTCTAGCGACAAAATTAAAACAGCTTCCATTGCCATTTAGAGCTCGTTACAGTAATGTTCAGTGTATTATGGACTGTTTAGAAATTGAAATCCAGAAACCTACAGATGCTGTGAAACAGGCTTTAACTTGGTCAGAGTATAAAAAGGCAAATACTATAAAATATTTAATTTTGTCGACTCCTGATGGTATAATCAATTTCGTTTCTCATGGAGGGCGAACATCAGATGCTGTAATAGTAGAACAATCTTGTTTCCTGGATAAACTTCAACCTGGTGTTGCAATAATGGCAGATAGGGGGTTTAAACATATTGAAAGTTTAGTGGTTAATAAAAAATGCGTTTTGGTTAGACCTCCAAGTGTAAGTGCCAGTCAAAAACTAAACAAGTCCAAAGTACTTACCACAAAGCGTATAGCTAGTCTTAGGATTCACATAGAAAGGGTCATTAGACGAATTCGGGAATATAAATTTTTAAGACCACATTCCAGTGTACATTTTAAATTAATTCCATTTATAGATGTTGCTGTTGTAATAGCATGTGGTTTAATAAATATGCAAGGGCCCCTGATAAAATAGGAATATCTATTCATCTAAGTATTTTATGCTGTATATTACTTGTGCTCAAGGATAAATAAAAACTTCACTAATAGCGTTCTAAAATCTTTTTTTTAATGAAAAACCTAATATAAACTACATCATATTATTCCATAATAACTAAAAAAGAGGACAAATTAGAATGCATATAAATTGAGTTTCAGTGGGGTATGTAAAAAAATATTCATATGCATAGTCAACTACAAGAAGAGAGAAAATAAAATGTTAAGTAATATTTAAAGAAATCTGTGATTACTTATTTGCCTGCAAACTATTAAAGAGCAAAGGAAATATATTTTCACACCAAAACACTTGGGCTGCATTCAAAATTACATCCAAAACTTCTTCGTCAAAGTCTATAAAATATATATTTATCTTATTGTTCACCTCAAAGCTTGGATCAGCTACACAAAATAGCCCTTTTCTTTTTTTGAATAATAACATCTGCAGTTGGATTTACGCATTACATTTGGGAGTGATTTTATTGTCCTTTATATACATATTAAACGTTTTCATATTTGTTGGACACTTTACTTCTACAACAAACTCTTCAGAAAGAGCATCTGGTGATGCCCCTAGGTATGGGTATTCATTAGATACCAGTAATCCTAGCTTGTGTTTCTGGAATTTTGAGACTTCCTACTATAGTTTCTACTAGTCGCCAGAACTTTTCTTGCAGCGTGATACTTCATAAATTCGTGAAGCAGTTATTCGTCCATAGCGCAACTCGCGCTACAGTTTACTGTTGCTCTGAGGAACAGTAGCTCGACAGGCCTCCTCACAAATTTTTGTTGTTAATGTGTCCTTTGCAAATTTTAAAAAGTCGGTCACAGTTTCACCTCCTTTGCCAGTAAAGTCGTAAAGAAGTTAGTGCATTCCCACTTTCATTAAGGATGTATTATCTGCCTGAAAATACTTAAGAATCTGGCTACTATTGCCCAAAGCTAGTCCCCTCTTAACTATGTCTTGTAGAAAGTCATTATTCTTGTGATTATTACTAGGCTGGTCTAGAGGAAGTTGTTTTATATGTCCAAATTCCTCAAGTCGTATGAATTTGAGCGATGTGCCAACACCTGCTAACTTTGATTTTTTCCAATAGCACACACGTCAGTGGGGGCTGGCTCTTCGCTTCTTCTATGGACCCACATTAAAAATGCAACAGCGTGTTTGCAGCCACCTATGAAAAAAAAACTTTTTCAGCATGATATGCTCCTCGTACATTTAAGGCACATAAAAAATGCCACACCGACAAAGCAGACCGACGGTCTCTTTACCGAATCAAAGAAACCGTCGCGCGGGCTCCTTTGACGGGAATGTTTTATGTGCTTGATAAATACGAGGTGAGCTATAATAGTGAATGGTATAATAAGTTTCGCGATTATTGTTTACACTATGTAAAAGTTAAATACACATTATTTACCTGCAGATGATGCACAATCATGGCAAATAACACTTAGGACATCATCGTCACTTTCGTTGACCTCCATTGTTACGCTGTAATTTTTGTTTCGAACTTTGTGTTCCGGACATATTTTTGCTTTCAAAGAACATAAACTACCGAGTCTCTTAACCTGAACATATCCAACAGCTGAGTCCCCGTAATTTTCATGCCCTGCTCTAAAAATGTATTTGAAAATAAATTTATATACATTTTTATATATTATTGTGAGTAGTCATAATGTTACCGTAAGAATAATCGTAAAATCGTGATACTACCGTAAGTACTTAAGCATCGATTTTTACGTGGAAATCGGTAATAATAAAAAATGGTTGAATTATTTAAATTTCCATCTGTATAACCTAGTGACAAAAAACAACTTTGTTCTCATTGTTTTTGTTTTAAATTGCAACAATTTCAAGTTTCAACTGTTTCAAGTAAGTATTCAGCAAATCATTGAAAAAATAAAATATTTTTTAAGTAGTGTCCATAGAGCAAGGTTCAGGTTTGTCATTTTTACCTTCATCCGTCATCATTACTAATGCTTACTTAGGGTTTACCGATTTTAATTATTACGGCAAATTTACAACACTACATTTTTACATAAATCACGTTTTCATACCTGTTTGCTTTTATTCCTCTTATTTCTGCTGAAGAAAACAAAATGCTTTTCGAAAAAAAAATCTGCAATCATCATCGAATCCACTCTCGGTAAATTATCTGATTGGGCTTTAGAATAACCTTGTTCGGTCATGGTAAAAATATTCTATAGAATAAAAAAAGTATCGTTAAAATTATTTAAAACAACAGGTTTTAAATTCACATCATATTATTTAGGCATTGGTTATTATTTTAAACGCGGAAGGCTCACATTCAACTAAACTTCGTAAATTTTAATCTTATACCTACACAAACTTAATTAAGTATTTAGCTGCATATCCATACTTACTTACATATAATAGAACGGAGAACAGTAAATATAGCAGTATCGTATATAAACTAAAACAATAAATGGTTTTAACTTTTAAGTTTTACGATTACCGGCTCCGTTTGCTGTATCAAAATACCTATCGCGGAGAATGTACTAGCCTATAGGTACGGTTTGTTAGAACAGTGCGCGGCGTAAGGCGTACAGTCAGCCGAGCGCAGCTTACATACGCTATAAATCTATTGCTGGTTATTATATGAGCATGGTTTGTTAGAGTCTGCACAGATAAGCGTATGCGCGACGCACAGCTTACTGTACGCTATTATCAACTTCAGTCAGATTAGAACGCAATCGCCGGCTTGAGCTCAAACAAGTGCAAGCGTTGTCAGCACACTTTTGTTCATTTTATTTTAAGTAAATTATTTTAAAATGAGTGGTAAGTTTTCTTCGGAGGAAGATGAGCTTCTAATTGATTTAGTTCGTCAACATCCACCTTTATATCAGGTCAGAAAACGGACCTATAAAGATTTGATTCTGAAAAATAATATCTGGAAAGAAATAGCTGCAGTACTGGGAAAAAGTGGTAAGTTTATAAATTTCATTTTTATTTTACATGTAAATTATTATATAAATTAATTAATTCGTTGCACCAGTCTGTCTTGCCATGGCAAAGATCCACGTGCACTATTAAAGTATTTTTTGAAAGTATCTCTGACCTCATAAGCTTCAAATCGTGCTCTTCTCGCAGATGTTGGGGCAAGTGTAAGTAGATTTTCTTTTGGTAATTGAAGAGTTTCCTGGTTGGTATGTTGAATGGGGTATGGAATGTTTGCATTTCTAAGCATGTTATGCAACATGCATGCCGAAAATATTAGAGAATCGGTTGCATCTGCAGTAATGGCTATTGGCGTATAAAAAACACGGAAATACTGACACAATAGGCCAAATGCATTTTCTGAAGTTCGCCGACCTCTACTGTGTCTATAATTGTACACAGTTTTTGAGTTATCGTGAATTGACTGATCTTGTGGATACGGCCTCATTATCATTGCTGTTAGAGTAAATGCCGAGTCTGCCAAGATAACGAAGGGTTGTTTGAATTTTTTACCAGGAAGAAAATCTGCAGATGAAATATTGAAAGAGCCATCTTGGATTTTCTGTCCCATAACTGACTTCTCAAATATACCTGCATCCCCTTCTCCTCCATAAGAACCTACATCAATAGCCACAAATCTATATCGAGCGTCAATAATTGCCAGCAATACAATTGAATGAAATTTTTTGTAATTAAAAAACAGCGATCCTGCATTTTCTGGACAACGAAACTTCGACCATTCCGACACGTCCTAAAAAAAGAGGCCGCATATCAAATGACAGAGGTATGGTTATTCAAGAGATTAAAAAGAGTCGGATTGAAAGAAACAATTTGATTCGGGAATTGTTAGGTCCGCAGAATAACAAAGTCGACAGTGACACAGCTGTAACTATGTTTTTTAAAAGTATTGCAGCTACAGTTTCAAATTTTTCACCTCAACTACAGGCAAAGGCCAAAGCCGAGGTGATGAACGTAATTTATAAACTGGAAGTAGAAAACTTATCACATATTCCTGTAGAAAATGTTTCTCGTTCTTCAACTGCATTTTCAGACGATAATTCACCGGAACCGAATGAGCTACAGTCGTCACGACCATCAACTTCATTTTCGCACTATGTTTTATCACCACAATCTTATTGTAATACGTCTGAAAATGAATCTATTTTTTTGGATTTGTAGAATATTAAAAATAAATAAAAGTCTGTATTTTTAATATTTCGTTCAATGTATTTAAAATATAAAACTTACCTTAACGTGATGCTTAATTTTTCTTCCGGGGAAATAGGACAATTACGTCTATTGTATTGTTTTTTAGTAATATCGTCTCTAATAAAAGATAAGACAATCTCAAATAGCTCTCGGGACAGTCTGAAATACTCTCGAAATTTTTTATCATTTTGAAATAACCTTTGCTGCACTGTTAAATTAAAAGCTCCCTCAGTATTTCGAGAAGAAAATAAATTATCAACTTTTTTGTTTCTATCTTTATACGTTAATAGCAGCATATCTTCATCTTCATCCTCTTCTACTAATAAAAAAAAATGTCAATATATTGCGTACCCGATTTGATTCACCCATTCTATACGTCTTATCACATTAATAACGCACAAAGAACTATTTTAAAGCTAAAAACTTAACAAACCATGTTTGCGCAAAACGCATTTCAGCAGCGCTCAGCTGACTGTACGCCTTACGCAGCGCACTGTTCTAACAAACCGTACCTTATGACGTCGCGCCAATAGCAACTTGTTTTCCGACACAACAAATTTCATAATTATTGTTAAATAAGGCTATATTTATTTAAATATGTGAAATAATAAAAAAATACATTGAAAGTAATGCCCGTCTGTATATGGATTTTTGTAAGATGCAAAAGTGTTTTAGAAGAATATAGTGCACCCAAGGATACTAAAATATATACGGTTTGTGCTAATTGCGATGTAAATTATAGAAAGGCGAGCGCTGCCTAATATGTTTGTTTTTTTAAGTAGTTTCCAACCTTATCTATGTATGCAATATTCATCTGTATATTTAAGAATGTAACTTACAATGTGGTTTATAATAAATAATTTGTTTCAATTTATCCACCTTTTCCCATTTTCAGTCCTATGTTCTAGTGCTGATTATATTATTTATTTTTTCAAATTTGAGAAATAGTGCTTAAAGATATGGAAAAAATATTACGATTTGAAATATACTTACTATTTTTTCAATGTCAATTTAACTCTACCACTTTTTCAAAGCACATATCGATGGCCTAACGGTACCACGTATCAACAAAATCTAAATTTTTTAGGAGAAGCTAAAAACTTTCTGAATTCTTGTGTATTTGTCGTCTGAATAAAATTTTTGGTCGCAGGCATTTATCAAGGTCTAGTTCAGTATTATTATTATTATTAGCCGTTACTCGAGTCCGGGTATAAAAATGTTACAGTCGATAGATTGTGTACAATAAAAAACAAGTAAAAGGTGTAGTCTATTGTAATTCCCATTCATCTACGGTGCACACGACTATGGCTATAGAGGCCAATTCGGGAGAGCACATGTCGGCCGCAGTCAGGACAAACATAGACTTGGTTAGGTCTTAGATTCGGCCTTCTTGCAGCAACATTTCCTTGATAGCTGGCCACAACCCCTCGCCATTCGGTTCTGCCCGCTGCAAGTTGTTCCCATTGCTCGTCTGCAATACCGCAGGATTTTATATTTTCATGGAGAGCGTCTTTGAACCTCTTTCGTTGACCGCCACGCCTTCTTCTACCGCTTAGCAATTCACCATAAAGTGTACATTTAGGAAGACGGTTATCATGCATACGATGAACGTGACCTGCCCATCTTAGGCGTGCTCTTGAAATAAGCACCTCAATTGGAAGGCTGTTTGCTCTCCTGAGTACTTCCACGTTTGATATGTGATGGAACCAACGGATTTTCATCATACTTCTGAGGTGTCTTTGCTGAAAACGTTCTAATTCTTTCACATGACGACGGTAAGTGACCCAGCTTTCACATCCATATAGCAGTGTTGGCATGAAAACTGCTCTGTAGACAGCCATTTTCGTTGACAAAGCAAGGTCGTGGTTGTCAAATACTCTCTCTGTAAGTCCCCAGAGTGCTCTAGATGCAGCGTTAATTCTATTGCGAATCTCGCTGTCCATGTTTGCTTTGTCATTAACAACGTGGCCTAAGTAATTGAACTGATCCACCACTTCAAGAGAATTTCCGTTAAGTGTAATGTCTATTTGGTTCACTTGATGAGGAGTTGACATAATCTTAGTCTTTCCAATGTTTATTTTAAGTCCCAAGGAATCATAGCTCTGAGCATACACATCTAAAAGTTCTTGAAGCTCTTCCGGCGTAGAGGCTAAAAGTGCACAGTCATCCGCATACTGGAGATCACAAATGAATCGTGTGCGTGTCTTCGTGAAAGCTCTGAAGCGCCCTATGTTAAAGAGACCGCCATCAAAACGGTATCTGAGACCTATTCCTCTGTCAGTTTGTTGTCAACAATAATTGTTAGAGCAGTGGTAAACAAATTAAAGAGTAGGGGTGCCAGGACACATCCCTGCCTAACTCCAGTGAGGGTTTGGAAAGGTTCGGTTGCCTCATTATTATACATAACCTGGGCGTTGTTGTTTGTATGTAGACTGCGACATACTTCCACAAATTTTCTAGGGATACCTAAGCGGAACATAATTTTCCAGAGCACTTCCCTGTCCACCGAGTCAAACGCCTTGGTTAAATCAATGAAGGCCATGTGAATTTCTCCTTGATGTTCGAGTGCTTTTTCTTGAAGCTGTTTAAGTGTGAAGATTAAATCCGATGTGCCTCGGTTTGGTCTAAAGCCACTCTGTGTTTCAGGAAGTAACTTTTCCATAACAGGTGTTAGCCTATTTGCCATCGCTTTAGTGAGTATCTTCCCTCCAACAGCCAGGAGAGCTATACCCCTATAATTTCCACAGTCCGCAGCGCTCCCTTTGTTTTTGAAGAGGTTGATTAAAAGTGTATCACGAAACTCCTGCGGAGTTTGACCACTTTCCCACACGACATCAAACAGTTGTTTGAGGTAGGGTATGAGCTCTGACGACACAGCTTTAAAGATCTCAGCTGGGAGTGAGTCGGCGCCGGGAGATTTGTTATTTTTTAGCTGCCCAATGGCGGCTAAGATCTCTTCCGTTGTTAGTGGTTTATCTAAATCTTCGAAGGTGGTCATATTGAGGGATGAGATTTATAATATCGTGATCGGCTTGACTTTGCTGGTTAAGAATGTTAGTGTTCTTTCCATCGGGCTCTTATTTCCTTGTCTTCTTTGAGGAGATTTCCATTTAAATCTTTAATAGGGCACATATTTTTCCGACTGGGGCCGTACACTGCTTTTACTCCTTGAAAGAAATTCCTGTAGTCGTGTGAATCGGCGTACCTTTGAATTTCTCTGGCCTTGCTTGCCCACCACTCGTTCTTTATTCTTCTGATTTCGCGTTGCGTTTCATACTTAGATTGGGTAAAAGCTTCTGCTTTTGATGAGTCGTTGGGGTGGTTGATAGCGTTTTGGAAGGCAATATGTTTGCGGTCAAGAAGTTCTTGTATAAAAGCTTCATTATCATTGAACCAGTCCTCCTGTTTTTTACTTGCTGCAGTGCCAAGAATTTCCTCACTCACACTTTTTAAACTGTCTTTAATTTGTGTCCAGGTAGCAGCGACATCTACAGAATTGGTTTCTTCTAGTGCACTCAAATTCTCTTGAACTTTTTGCTTTAGCTGTTCTACGGTTTATTGGTCACGCAATTTACTAATACAGAGACGGAGTCTACGTTTTACTTGAGTTCTTCGGTGTTTGGGTCTCATAACAATTTTCATTTTAGAGACAACAGGACGATGATCGGTCCAACATTCACTATCAATGCGCGCCTTTGTAATTTGGACGTCCTTGAGATGCTTCCTACGTACGATAACATAGTCCAGTAGATGCCAATGACCTGATCTGAGATGAATGACCTGATAGTTCAGTAGTGATAACACAATTAAGTGTAAAAAGTGGCCTATCGTACATTTATGGTTTGTTACGTGTTATTGCGGTACAAGACTGGAGATGATACGTGTTAATAATATTAAATAATACCTGATATTTTTAGACTATTTATTGACTTTTTCTATAAAAATATAAACCAAAAACATAAAAAACTTTACAAACTACAACATGGAAACTTAACACCAAAAAAGTGAGACCTAAAAAAAGTTGGTATAAGGAATCTATGCATAGGGCAGATTATCATAAAACGAGTGGACGTCTTTCCCTAGAGTAGTTTCAATTTCCTGAAGATCATTAAATTTATTTAGTTTCAATTTCCTGAAGATCATTAAATTTATTTTTCTTTATTTTTAGTCTTGTCTGGAATAGTTGCAGGACATGTTTCTCCTGTGGCACTTGTAACCTTTGAGGTAATTCCTGTATTTTATCATCAAAATTAATTTTATATTTTATTTTTCCTTCTGGATAGTAATGAATCTCTCTTAAATTCACCACAGTTGGATCATTTACAACACGTCCAGGTGTACATTTTGACAGCTTGTACGTCTGCAACAAAACAATGACATAGGCCATCTATTGCTTTCTTTTTGTCTTCATCTTTTACTTTTCTTGCTAAATCTTTGAGTTTTATGTGGTTTTTGTATTCTTTTTCTTCAACGTTTCCAGTTTTGAATGTCACACATGTATTGCACTGATCCTTTTTCGGTGTAAAAAGTGCTAAGTTTAGGTTTTCAAAAGTTTCAGAAAAATTGCTAAGTTTAGGTTTTCAAAAGTTTCAGAAAAATAGGTACTTTTTGGTCAGTCATACATTGTTCTTTGTATATTCGGTAAAGATTCGTTTTAGACTCGAAATTATATTCAAGATATAATTTTTTGGAGTCCTTTCTGCAATAATGCGATGGCATTTTCGGAATGTTTTCAAAAATTTTTTTTAAGTATTCGCTTTGCTCTTGAACTTTCGCATCTCTAGCTGATTGTGGTCGATTGGACCTTCTGCTTGCATTGGAAATGCTAGCAGATGGTATAATTCAACTCGCAGTGTTTGAACACCAATTGATAACCATCCATTCTCTTAATCCCAAGGTTGATAAAAACGTCTTTTTACAGACTTGCTTTTTTTCATTTCCTACTTTCAGAAAATATGTATACGTATTGTTTCGTCTAGAATCTGGAACATAGTTCCTTCCAATTGATTTTATTTCTATCAAACTGCCAACATAGAGTTTCTTCTGATCCCAGGTCAGTTCCTGCCAAAATTTTGTAAAAATAAGCCTACGTTCATTTTCAGTAATTGTATTGCAAAATCGTTTCTTATATTTTACACATTTGAGTGATTCACACTTGGGACCTAAATTTCTGGCATTTCTTTCTTTTTTTTTTATATACATTTATTTAGCGTCGGCCTATTTCCGCTACTGAGGCCTAACACCGACGCCTGTAGACGAGCTACCCCCAACCAGGAATTTTGCCGAACCTCTTCCCTTAAGAAGAGTAGGGATATTTTACTTGCCTAACATTGAATAGACAAGGGACCGACGGCTTTACATCCCCTCCGAAGGATGGTATATCTCCTATACAACCCTCGCCTAAGGTTGTATAGCTTCCGCGCATACACTGATATACAAGCCGCTGGAAGATTTCTTTCTTTGTTATGTAAAATTTCTCTTTGTTGATTTCGTGTGTACCCTAAATAATTCTGCCCATTCATTCGTCTTAACTTAGTTTTCTCCCTTGACCATTCATCTTTTTGGCATTTTCTCCTCCTTTTTCTCTTGCTTTTTTCGTTTTCCCTAGCAGAAGTATTTTCGTCAGAATTAGGATCCTGAAGAAGTTCAGTTTCACCCATCTCTTGCACGTGATCCTCTACATCACTTTCATCATCTTCATGATCAAGACTATCTGCATCATCTGGTGCAAAATCTGGATCATCAATCCTTTCGTTTTCTTCATCCCCTTGGTCGATACCCCTTGCAACCATTTCACTATTTTCAATATCAAAATTTTCAGCAGCTCGTTCCTCTCCTTTATACTCCATAACCCCTGCAATAAAAATATTTTTTCTACAGCAATTCCAAGTACTATTTTATACATTGTTCATAGTGTGTAAAGTGTAAAAAATTAACTGACCATAAAGCTAATAAATGATGTGTAAAGTTAGTAAAAAGAGTTAATAGTAACTTTAGTGTTTTCAACTCTCGTTTCTCAAATTTGGCTACAGAAATATATAAAATATCACTTAACAAGTTGGTATCGTAAATAACTACTTTACATACCTTCATTAACACCCATTGTTTCATTTTCAGAAAACGCTTCATAAAGTAACTCATCAATTATATCGCCATTGTTATTATTATCAAACTCATCACCAACATTTTTTACAGTTGTATTAATTTCGGGAAAATCTTCAATGATTATTTCGACATTTTCTTCAGTGCAATAAGATATAACATTGGTACTATATTGTGGGTTGTCCTCGCTCTCGTTAATACCATTGTTTATGGTACATGGGGAATCTGGATTATCACTTGGGACTATGTTATTTCTATCCGCATTCCCTGCTATCGCTAGTAGCAAAATTCTCTTACTTCTGGAACACATATTTTACCTAAAAATAAATAAAAATTGTAGCGAAACCAAAACAATGTAGTGTATGCGCAGTACACGCAATAACTCGCATCAACTGCAATAAAAATATATAATAACACGTATCAACAATCGTCTAATTAACCTTTTATTTTTAAGGTTGGCATTAAAAGTACTTGAAAATTTTCATTTTGAGTTAAAATTTATACTTTATCATTGCCTATAATATATAAACACATTTAATTAAAGTTACTTACTTTCTTATTTCACGCATAATTAGCACAAACTACTCACTGTCATATAACCTTAACAAAAGAATAGCGCCAACTGATGATACATGTTGTTGACGTTCAATAAACGACCGTGGAATTTAAAATTTTAAATATCTTGCTTACTATTGGCTGTGATGTTACAAGGTATTACAGGATGATGCGGTAGCCTTGACTCATTTGAGAGAACGAAAAACGCCATAATGGCAAAAACTGATGATACGTGATATTGCCGTTAGGCCATCGATATGAACTTCATAAATGTATTATATTTTCTATGAAGTCAAATTTAACGAGAGTTTGCGACTAAAAAAATATGTTTAATATTCCGCCCTCTAAAAGCACATTTGAACTATGCTAAGCCAAGTCAGGCTATTTATTTTTCGATTGCAACAGACACTGGACCGCTGGATGGCGCCTGCTGGCTATTTTACATGTCGCTATTGTAGAAATAGCGGGATGTACTATGTAGTCAAAGGATTCTCGTGCCGGTCGTCGCATGCCTACGTTGCACTGACGAGAGCCAACAGCTCGAAACTGCAGTCTGCAAGTGGTGTGTGACGATTGGCAAGAGAGCTCCTTTAAGTAGGATCAGTCTTTCGGCTGGTGTTTGTTGCAATCGAAGCATTAGCGTTTTGATGGTAATATGCAATTATTACACTTAACGCGCCAGACTTGTAACTTTGGTTGCAGTCTGGTTATTTTCCTTATAGTAAAATAAGGATTTATAGAGGAGTTTGCGACTAAAAATATTATGTCTAATATTCCGCCCTCTAAAAGCACATTTGAACTACATTGAGTGTTGAAAATATTTTTTTGTTTATAATTTTTTCGGTCAATTTGTTTCACTTTTTATACTTTTATTTTTTGTTACTAAAAATTTTGAAACTTAGAAACCTGAAATAAAATAAGAAATAAGAGAAAGTAGTAATTTTAACATATTTTATTAAAAAAATTACAAATGGTAAAAATGAAACTTACTACTAAAAACTAAACTTAAAATTACAAACCTAAACTAACATTAAATAAAAAAACTTAAACTAGGGACCTAACCTACACTAAACTATCACTCATCCAAGGGTATGTTCTTCACAAAGTCTTTACACTTTCTCAGTTCAGTGTCCACTACACCGATCTTCACCTCCAGCATATCCGCGTCTTGAGCCAGGATCTGCTGCCGATGGCGAATTCGGTGTAGTGCTGCAACATTTTTGTCTTGCCTAATTTAAGGCTCTGGGCGTACCGGGCGATGTTGTTAACTAGGAAGCTCCTGGTCTCCTGCTCGTAGCGCTTCTTGCTACGAGCAATATTTTCCTCCTGCTTCCGGACATCGCCCCGAATCAGGTCAAGCGACCTATCAAGCTCGAACTGCAGGAGCGCCTCGTCTTCGGCCCTCCGGTACGCCTCCCTCCAGGTCCGCGTAGATGATGTTGATAACCCAGGCCTTGACGCATCCGCCCGCACCGTTGTTGCCACTGCAAACAAAAAGAAAATGATATACCCAATTATATAACAGAAAAATTAAAAAAACGCTGTACCTGGTTGTTCCAGCTCCATTCCAATGGGCCGTAAATCCGTAAACGACCCCTGCAGTACCTGGATTCCGGACCCGATACTAGACGGGGCCGCCTGATTGTCTTCGCGCCTACTTTCTGGATCTTGTCAAGGGACAGATTTTTTGTAGATAAGTATTTAGGCAAATTTGAAAAAATGGATGGGACTGCATTTTCTTTTAATTTTGGTTTATAAGAAATCATTTTAAATGTTCCATCTGGTAAAAGATATTTATCAAATTTAATAATCTCACCGAGATCAAAATGTATTTCGCATACAACAGCATGTTTTGATGGTACCCAATCTTTTCTGGGAATAGCTCAAAGCCATTTTTCTCTTAATTCATCGTCCTTGGGGAAACTAAATGTGGTCTTTGGACCTTCTGTTTTCGCAGTGGAAATATAATTTGTTTCACAGCCAGGTACCGAACAAGGCCGGGGCATATTTTAGGTTAGGTCGGTTTCACGCACTGTTAATCAGAGTAGAACTCTATTAAAACTATCGTAACACCCTGTAATTGATACCACAAGATCAAAACTAGATGCACTTCAATTAGCAAGACACTAACACTATTGTTACAAAATAAAAATATGAATTTCCAGTAATTTAAACAAGAGCCGACCAAAAATAGTAGTACACACTAATGCTAGTTAATGAAACTAACTGAACTTGAGAACACCACATGCATTGTTACCACTTTTCCTAGTTCGCGGCCTGCTCTAGAGACGGCCGTGACTGGGGAGTTAAGTTTAATACTCATCGAATCCAGTTTTTAAAAAGAACTTTTATTAACTATAAATTTACAAGTACTAAAAGTGATACAAAATACAGAGCCTTTGGCCCAGGAGAATAAAGTATAAATGATGTCTAATTTAATGTCAACCTACTATCTATAACTTTTAAGATATGACGTATAGGGTACAATATTCAATAATATTTACAAATAGCATGACAAATGGCTGTATTTACTAATGATTGTCTTTATCTTAATGGCTATATAATTCCTCCCTCACTAGTTCTTGGCGTCCTCGTCAAGCGATAATGAAGTTTGAATTGTTTTTAAATCGGTTGAGTCGACGAGAAAAATGTGCCTCTCGGCACAAAGGAGTTGATAAAGTCTTTGCCTAAAAATACATTAACTCAGATTCTTTAGGAATTTCTACGCCTCGCAAGTGTTTTATCGGCATTCTGTTTTGCAAACTATCAGCAGCAGGGCCGGCCCGACAAAACTCAGCGCCCTAGGCGAACGACTTGAATGGCGCTTTGAACAAAAAATTCGCAACAGAATAAAACACAAATGTAAAACAACAATGTAATTTTCAATCAAATACATTACTTGAATGACTCAATAAAGACACATATATAGTAGATTCGCTTAACGGTGATTGTTTCCACTTCTTTTGCTGTAATTGTAGACTGGAAAATGATGAAAATCGAACAATAAGTGAGCCTACAATTATGTAATTTTCATTTTCCTTGCCTTGGTTTTAGCAATAGTGGAAACAATTTCCTTTAAATCAATTGCTGCAGCTATTTCTTGTTCAATTGATAATGTTGATAACCCTACAAGTCTTTCTTGAGTCATTGTAGAACGCAGGTAAGTTTTAATTAGTTTCAATTTAGAGAAACTGCGCTCCCCACTGGCCACAGGTATAGGAAGTGTCAGCAACACCCTTAGTGCGGTTACTAAATTAGGTACGCTATCAATAAGTTTATTTTCACAAATGTAATTTAAAACTTCCTGTGGTGTAGTGTTGTTTGGTATTCTTCTTGCAATAGCTTGCAACTCGCTGCATAACTCAGTTGCATCAATATCCTTAGAGTCTCCGTGAGTCAGGGATTCTTCCAACTTTACACAGTTTTCCAGAACAGCTTTGGAAGTTTTATTCTGCAACTCATGAACGTTATAGAGACATCCGAAAACATGATTGATCATTTCTAATTGATTAAACCTCCCATCAATTGAATTTATTGCGGTATCGAGAACGGCAAAATAAAAATTAATTTTAAACTGTTTTTTCTCATCACGTATAGGCTCCTTCTTCCGCCTCATAACTAAACTGCCTTTTCTTTTTCTTAGGCGGACCGGCTCTGACTCTGATGCGAATGATGCGGGAATGTTGACTTCTTCTGAAATGTCTCTTGCTTCTACCAATATTTTCTCGAATCCCAAATCACTTCTACAGCCTTCCAGAAAGGTTTTGTTTTTAGTAGAGCATTTGTAGCAGCGTTAAGGTCAAATTCCTTTGATTGAAGAAGTTTACTGATTAAATTGATTTCGAACAAAATATTGTACCATACAGCAAGAGAAACAATAAACTTAAAATTCGTAATTTTTTCAGCAATTGACTGTGTCGCAATTCGAGTTTCATTTCCAGATGAACCAGTCATAGTATGGTCTTCGTAAATATCTATGAGCGCATCATGCACATCAGCCAGTTGATAACATAATGGACGCAATGCATCAATTCGACTTTCCCATCTTGTATCGTTCAATGGTTTCAGTGTCAAACTAGGCACATGACGCAGTATGACTTCCCAACGGTGGGTTGAAGCAGAAAGAAACACATTTTGAACCAAATGCCCATATCTCGCTTAATTTTTACGCTACATGAATTTTAAAAAAGGCAAAATTTTCAGCAAAAAGAAAGCTAAATTTTTGTTGAGAACACTTTTTTTCGTAAAACCATTATTTTTTGAGTTATTTTGAAAAACGTATTTTTTGAAAAATCTGAAAAAAAATTACTTAAAACAACTTTTTTCAAAATGTATATTCTCTAAACCATTCAAACTTTTGGAACGTGTTATTGGGACATAAATAAAGTTAATTTTTCATGGGCTACGATTAATTTTAATGTTGCCGCTCATGGCGCCAATTTTATTGTCAATTTTTTTTCAAAAATTCCAGAGACTTAACTTATTTTCGTCGTAACTTCCTTAATTTTCATGCTAGAGGCTTTTATAAAAGCTTATTTTAAAGGTCTAATAAAGCACTTTAAAAAAGGTTATGAACATTTTCTCTGAAAAATTACTCATTTTTCCGTTATTTGAGTTTAAATCTTTAGATAAATTTACGACAAACAAAAATTCGTCTTCAAGTCGCTTAATATGACCTAAAACGTTAAAGAAAAACCGACGAATCGCTTTGTTTTTTTTTTTCATAAGCTTCAATTTTGATAGGAATAGTTTTTTTCAGAAAACGTTTAATTTTCGAGTTGTTCACGAAAAACTGCTGAAAAACGTGTTTTTATTGGAATTTTCAATCGCGAATAACTAAAAAATTATTAGGTTGTAGAAAATACTTTATACTACATTGTCTTCTTAAAATTTGATCCTCTATCGATTCCCGGTGTCATTTGGAATTTTTAAATTTCCACCCCCGAGAAAGGGTGGCATTCACCCCGGGGTGGAAGCACATATCGGCACTAAGTCAGGTTTGTTATTTGCATCATTTTTGAGCTACTGTCAAAATTTCAAAGAAATCGGTTGAGTTGATCAGATTTCGGAGGTGAATCGGTTCATTGATTGTACTAATATTGTACTGAGAATGGAAAAGAATATGCGAACCTTGTTAATGCTACTGTTTTTGATTAGAGTATTATTTTGCATATGATAACGTTGATTTCATTAAAATTTATATTATCATTTCTAATTTTTTACTTACCTTAATGTAATAAGCAACCTTTCTTCAACTCCTAATGCCAGCCTGAAGTTTGTATCCTTTTTAAGTATGTGAGGTCCAACAATGGAAACTAATCTAGTAAATGTAGGCAAAGACATTCTATAAAATGACTTAAATTTGTCAGGATGATCATTCAGTTCTCTTGACACTACGTAGGAACTATGTCGAAGATTTATATCATTGTACGGATGTACCCAGTAACGTCGGTTATTTCGTTTATTTCTAATAATAGTGTTGCTACAACGGCAATCACTGCGTCTTCCAAACTATCGTCGGTATCCATTGTCAATCACTGCGTCATTTAAACTATCGCCAGTATTCGGGTTTATTGTAACTTGAAACGAATTCCATTTTTGCTTCTTCAGTTTGTGTACCACACTAGAAAAAGTTTCAAAATATTTTCAGTTTCGTATCTGCTATTTCATGTTTCACGTTTCATGTTTCTTTGGTGTATGGCCTGCCTCAGAGTTCATAGTTGTACTCTCGTATTGTAGGTTTATCGAAGAATGTGAAAATAATTCTTTTATCTATTATATTTATATATGCTGCCTGCCTTCTCACTTTTTCCCCTCAGCTTCAGATAAAAATCACAAAAAAACTATGCAGATTTATTTTTTACTTTCAATAAACTGAAATAGGACTCGGTCGAAGATTTCTTTACATCCTTTAACCCCTGATAGACTTGTATTTGCCGTCGGTAAATTGAGTCAAATTATCTTTCATTACGGGTACTATGCTTTTCGGTAAAAACGTTTTCTTCCTTAATTCTAATAGTACATACAGTTTCACCAAATTTAGTTTTTATTATCTGTACATCGGCTGTGGTACATTTACTGGTAATTCGGCAAGCTTAACTATTTCTTTAATTTCTAAAAGACACATTTTATTTAGCTATATACCAATGATGTACTGCACACTTGATATTAACATTTTTTGTACTTTTAGTGTTTTATCAAAGTATCTTCCCCACCCTATAACTGGTTACCTTTGGGTGGTTGTATCTAAAAATAAAATAAAAGAATTACAGACACTCAGAAATCAGACTTGCTGCTTACGTTCTAGACCAAGAATTTTGACAATCATATTAATAAACACCACCACAGAAATTAGATAACCCCCAATACCAGAAGTCAAGGCTTGTGCGGAAGGGGGTTATACATTGAAAAAACGCGGACATACAACCATTTAGTCCGACAGTGCCGGAGCCAGGATTCGAACCTGGTGGTGCGATGTCCGTGTGATTAATCGCGATTGCCACCTCACGCCTTAACCCACTCGGCTATCGACAGGAACATATTGTTTGAATTGACAGTGCGCAATTTGAAGACAATAGCTTATGCAACATCTAGACAAAGAGACTTTCTCAACGAAGACATCATTTCACAAAGCTTTCCCAAGATATTCCTGCGAATACCTTGAGGCGCTCTTCAGAAAGCCTAAAGTAGAAGCACCCGTGGTCGACATGTTAAGAAAAATTTGACGTTTGACGTTCAAGAAATAATTTTTTGATAAAAGTGCATATTCCGAATCATTTGGAATTATATTAATATTTGATAAATATATTTTGTAAAAAAAATTAAAGTATGGTCACATGTACCTATGGGTGTCACTCAAATTTGCCTAAGCTCTAATAGTCGACATAGTATTGCCTAGTAGGTGACACCTTTAGGTTGTGGGGTTAATTATGAGAATTATGAGGTAAAGTTAACATATCAACTTTACTGAAACCAAATCTTATTTATTTAAAAAATATGAATATAAAAGACAAAACATTAAGTTAATCTTCTTGCTACTTAAGGCACTAGTATTAGGAGATCTATCAAATCGGTAGCTCCTCCGCTCCCCCTTTACTAAAAGTTTGGGATTGTTGGATCCTCTTTCTGATTTGGTCGAAATCAATTTCAGATGTGTTATTATCGTTAGCAACAAATTCTTATTTATATGTATCAGTACTCTTAAAATTCATAACAACAATGTTTTTATCAGACGCAACTTTCTGCACTAGACAAGAATAGACGAAAGATGTTGAGTTTCGTTTGCCTCCTTTGAATCCAGCAAGGATGGAATCGCCTTTTTTCAGTTTATTGAAACGCATGTATTCAGCAGAAAAATGTTGCCATCATCACTCACTTGATCATGAAGAGACAAATCAGTCTCTGAATCCGAAGAACTCAGGTCAAGCAAGCTTCCCTTTTCCTTTATTTTGTTACTTGTTTTCTTTGGCTTCCTTTGCTTTAACCTCCGCTTGTTTCTTCTCTTCTGTTCTTATTAATTTACTTTCTTCTTTTTTTATTTCGATCTGTTTTTATTTCTCCACTTTTTCCTTAAAATAATCTATCATTTGCGGAGAAGTTGCTACAGTAGGAATTTTTCTTTTCGATTTTGATTCTCTTTCTTTAATCCGAAGCAGCCCTCTTGAACAGAGAAGGAACTACTTCTTCTGTTGTAGTTGACCCTGTCGGTGTCTGTAACTCTTCAGAAGGCTTCCTTTTTGAGTAAACGCTGAGTTATTGACTTCTCTTGATGAAGATGGTTGCGCCAGTATCTCTAACTCCAGCGGGCGTCCTCATTGAAGTAGGCAATGAATCAATTTGTGTCGAGCTAGTTGGCCTCGCCAGTATCCGTAATTCTTCAGCTGTTATTGGCGCTGACAGCTCAGATACCTTTAAAAAGACAAAACAATTGAAGTATTCCTAACTCTTTGAGGGGCAAAGAATTTTGTTTTGAAAAAGACCTAGTGGGGCATAATTATTTTATTTACTTTTTTAGCTGAAATAAGTTACAACAGAAACATATTACACTTGTTGGCGATGACGCCTTTCTTTTGAAAACTTATCTGCTCAAACCTTATTCAAAACCAAACTTAAGTCATGAAGAAGGAATTTATAACTACAGGACAAGTAGAGCACGAAGAATAGTGGAAAACGCGTTCGGCATCTTAGTAAGCCGTTTTCGAGTTTTTAGTCAACCTATCACAGTGAAAGTTGCTACTACAATTAAAATAACCAAAGCGACATATGCCCTTCATAATTGGTTGCGAGCCAAATCCCCTAACTCCTACACACCACCAGGAAGTGTCGACTACGAAGACATTGTAAACACAACAGTGGTAGCGGGCCAGTGGAGATTAGAAATCAATGAATTACGTAGTATTCAGCGAACGCGTACTACAAACAGGCCTACAAAGATTACTCAGCAATTGAGGGAGAGACATGAGGAGCATTTCTGTGGAGATTGGGCGGTAGAGTGGCAAGAAAGGATGGTTGCCTGAAACCATGTCTTCATCCGGGAGATTTGTTGTGTGTTTGTATTGCATTAACACATACATTTCAACTTGTACTCTACAACAGTGACTCTTTTTTTAGTCCTAAAATTGATGTTCCGACAAAAATTCGTATCAAAGTTATATTATAAATTAAATCCTTAATGTTCTAAAATAAAACAGTTATTTAAATGAAACAGTAGTTGTGTTCTCACCGCTTATTTGGATATTTAGGGTATATCTACATAGATTTATATGTAACATATATATTTACAGCTTATTTATTAGGCAATAAATTACTTACCAAGTTGTCTGCTGTTTTTGTAGCCTTTGTGTTGATGATATTCATGATCTCCTCCGCTTCGTTTACTTTTTTCGATTTTCGAAACCTCCAAATGGTAAATGCAACGCAAAATTTTCACTTTCTTTACAACTTTTTTGGTTGTTAAATCGTCTATGTGCATTTCATTCACTATTTCCTGCAAAGCTGCACTACGAATATCACGATTACGATACTCCGGTAGATAAACATTCCACAGATTTTATATAAACGGACAAATTTTGCAGTTTGTTCATACGAGCCTTTATAGGTTTGTCCTTCGCAGCTTTCTTGCCTTTTTCAGCCATAACTACACAATCACAACACGAGTAGTTCACTTCATAACAACAACACGACTGGCCGAGACCTGTTTACACAATGCAAGAAGCGAAACGCCAGTCTCAAAGAGTGGTGGGGGAGAGCGCCAACGCGCCAGTAAAACAAATATCTTTGTTTCACTGGCGTCACCAACGACTGGCATGCTGGCCTTGCCAGTCACTGGCAACAAGGTGTTTACACGTTGCCAGCCACTACTTGCCAGTCATTGGCAACCTCAACTGGCACGCTTATTGGCAACGTGTAAACGAGCCTTTACTTTATCGTAGCATGGGTTGAACACGAACAAGGCCCTCGAGTTGGGAAAATAAAAAATTGGAATTGTGGGGGTTTAGAGCTGAGACTCTTGAGGGCGTTCGTGCACTTTATTTTGTTATGAGAAGTCTTCTGGTTTGCTTTTTGTGGTGAAGGTTAGGGTCAACGCTACACCCTGTATAGTTGGACTCTGGATCAGCTGAAGCACTGCAGTGACAACCTTATTGTTGTTGAACACTGTTTAGTTTAAAATGTTTTTTGCAAGGGTCAATGGCTGCACCCGGTATATAAAGTCTTCGAAAAAATAACACTATTTAAAACGGAACGAACAATTATTTATTTATTTATATTTTTCGTGAACAGAGTTTGAAAAAGAATTATTAATTTTTTACAAAGTTTCTTTTTGTTGGTTGAAACTATTCGACAACATAAATTCTGTCAATAGAATTTATTGAAATTGTTTTTGTGAAATATTTAATTTGTTATTAAATCTGAGAAAATTCACTTGGGGATATATTCAACTTAGCTGTATCGGCTGAAATAAAATTGTCACTTGGGACGAAATAGAAATATTAAATGTTAAAAGAAAATAGGGGCACTAAAGGCGATTACTTAAAACTAACTCTTTTTAACCAGGTTTTGGCCTGGGAAGCTAGATCGGAACAGCTAGTCACGAGAAGTTGCTAGGATAGGTGGTTAAGAAAGCCTGTCTAGACGGTGGGTATCTACAACTTTAGTTAAATATTAACCGGACCGAAGCACTAGTACACAACTTATTACACTAAAAGAAACTTGTTCCACTTTATCACGTCGCGAAAACTAAACTTAGGAGTCACTGCCGAAACTGAACTTAACTTCGGCCCGCGATGCACCGGTATTTATACTAATTCAGAAAGTTTCGTTTTTCTCGCCCCGTCGAGTCTTGCGGAGAGCTGGAAAGGCTTGAAATCGCTCCGTGCGGGCAAGGATGAGTCATAGATTGCGACATGTTGCGCAATACTTGAATTTTTTGGAATTTGAAAATAAATTTTATATGGAAAAATCGGCGACGCAAAGGGGGATTTATTAAAATTTGAATGAAAGTGGGATCTATTTTCGTTTAGAAGTTATTCGAAGTTTTGTGTGTAAAATCTGGCTCGACCCCGTAAGGTATCAACGGAGGTCCGATGTTAACAAACTGTAACGCCGTTAAAAGGTTTCCAGTTGGTGCGTACGATATTAAGATAAGATATTAAAAAGGTTCAATACCGTTATGAATCGAGTGGAGCGCAGCTATAGTATGTGTGTCTGCTATTATACAGGGGTGATGATTTTAATATGTTTTTCGTTCAGTGTTTCTTTTAGCTTTTTAAATCTGTATAGTAAAGATCTTAGTTTCTTAACAGTGTTTGTGATATGGTGATTCCACTTTAAGTGAGAATCTAATGTTATTCCAAGGTAATTAATTTTTTCACATGTGTTTATGACCACATTCGTTCACAATATTTATTTCTGTGAGTAGTGGTAAATTATTTTTATAGGAACAGAATGGCAAATATTTTGTTTTTGTGATATTTAGAGTCAAAGTATTTTCATCAAACCAGTCTTTAATCGCTTTTAATTCCATTTCAGATATTCTTTTCACATCCTCCCATGATTTTTTCCTTTGAAGAAAATGGCTGTGTCATCTGCAATGAATGAAAGAAGTAATTATTAAAATATTTTTGGGCTGGTTCTGTGTCAATTATACAATCAGAACTGCCAGAATCAATAAAAAAATTTAGATTCGAACTGGGTATTGTTATAAAAGGTAACTTAGTTCTATGGCTTATTGAATTTAAATCTATTCTGTATGTTCCGAGGCTTCTATCTGAACATTTTTTCTCAGGCGATTCATCATAAGTTTCGCAATAATTATCGGGATTATTTTCCTGTTCAATATTTTCTAAATTATGCATTCCTTGTGGCCAACGATTAGGCCTGTATTGCGATTTAAAATTATTCGCGTCTATTATGCGAAGTATTTCTAGTATATTATTACGATTATTATGATTATTAAAATTGGACGGCTTTTTGCAGAAAGAAACCAACCCCAAAAAACAGTTATTGAGAAATTAATAGTTAAATTTGGAAGATGAATTAAAAATTATTAATACATATAAAAACACTTTGACTGATAACATATTTTGATATAAAGTAAATATATGCAATATATTTACAAACAAATTATGAGATGTAAATATTTACCTTGGAATTTTAGGTTTTTGTGGATTGGTTCCTTTCTGCAAAATAAAACTTGTTTTTGAATTGAATTGTTTTTAAAGTGGAATGTGATTGCAAAACGGTTTTAAGCATCAGTGTTATCTTAATATTGCTGTTTTGACCGCAACAAGAATCCGACCAAAAGATCAACTCGGTAATATTATCAGATAGGTTTTTTTAAATATGTTTCAATAGACATGAGCCGATTTCTTGGGCTCCGCGCCCTGCTTCATTTTCCGTCCAGATATAAAAATGTGCTTTTTTGGTTGACCCAGAGTGAATACCTAAATTGTAGAGCCAAATCTGTCTCTTATAAAACAGTATTCCTGAGGGTAATGCTGGTAATGGCAGAGTCTTTTCCAGATCAAATGTTAAACATTCTATCTCATTATTTTCTTTAGCTTTTGTCATATCATTTTTCATGTTGTTCCTAGCTTCCTGCCAATCACTAATATGATTGTCACGCTCTTCTTTGACTCTTTCCTTCTCTTCGGCAGTTAGGGCATTTAGGAATTTAATGTGATAGGTATCACACTTGTTGCAGGTATCCTTTTTAAAACTTAAATTTTAAATTGAATCTGGTTAGAAAAATGCGTCTATAGGTCTGAAAACTAACTGGGTTTTCTACTTCTTCTTTGTATTTCCTACAGATCAAAGACAAAGTCATTTCTGGTGGTATAAAGTTAGCATCAGAACATTCATCTCTACGATAATGGCTTTTGTATTTAGGTATTCTGTTTATTTGGTTTATTACTTCTTGCTCTCTCTTTTCATCTATATTATTTTTCCCATCTTGTGCTATTCCTCGCTTATCTGTAATACTGTCAGATCTTAACTTATTCAATGCTGAATTAACTCTTTTTGTCGAAATGCACAGGGTTTTGATGAAGGTTTCACGACATACTAATATCCCATCTAGTTGATAAATTCTGGAATACTTTTTTGGCTTTTTCCCTTGTCCATAAGTCATTTTCTTGTCATATTCCTTTACTAGGGCGCCTATATAGGCTGTTTGGGCGTCATAACTACCCAGCTCCCAGAACTTTGTAAAACATTGTTGTCTTTGCAGCACACTTAATTTTGTAGTGCATTTTTTAGAACAGGAACACTGAAAAGATTCATCTATTTTTCTTTCCTCTATATTTCTTCGTTTATAGTCATAATGAGTTTTGTTTTTATTCCTAGCTTTTGCGTTTTCTGCTCTTGTCATTCCTGATTTCCTTTTTCTTCTTTTTTTTGGTCTGGAACTTAAAATTTCTGTGGCTCCATTGCCGTTGGTATTATCATTCTCATTATTTTCTTGATGATCATTACCTTCTTTCTCTGATGAAGAGTCACTGTTTTCTGCCTCGCTTATAACAAACTCTGGATCCTTATCAGAGTCATATCCACCATAAATGTTTTCTATGTCATTTACGTTACAGGAAGTTTTAGCATTTGCTCTATTTTCATCCACCTCTGTCGCCTAAAAACATTTGAGTAGGTATATTACACTGCATAATCTACAATCTAGCAAGTAAAATTACTTCACTAAAACTGGGCTTTTCGTCAGTGTTGATAATTTCTGCACTACAAATGGGTCCGTTATTCAACGTACCAACTTGAAAGGCCTAAAAAATCAGAATATAATAAATTTGTTTAAAAGCCGCTTACCACTTTGCTTAAAACAAGGTAATGAAACTCTGTGTCAAGTGCATGACCATTCTTTAATTTTGCAGAAAAGAACCAACCCCATAGTTTTAAAATTTATTAGAAGGTAGTTGGAACACTGTTTGAATAAGCAATTAAAAAACATTTTCATCCCTGAACTTGTGAAATTTCATATTCTCGCCTACATTATTGCATTCTTTTTGCCCAAAACATAGAGTACAGTTTTTGTCTTCCCTTTCTTCTCCAGCAATATTTCTTGCCATTAAAACAATTCTTCGAGATCTGCTGTTATCCATATTAAGTACACTAATATATTATCAGTAACAATAAATTATTTTTCTTGAACACTGTCACAAAGAATACTAAACTTCTATTGTAATCTGTTCACTTAGTCTACTTGTCAGACTTGTCTACTACATCTCTTATCTATGTCTACTACTATGCAGAAAGGAACCAAGCCACTTGAGTCGCTTCTGCAGGCAACTTACCTGCCTAACTCATAGTGGGTTGGTTCATTGGCTAATAGATGGCGCTAGACACTAGAATGTGGCTTGGTTCTTTTTTGCAAGAAGATTATGTCTCATAACTATTATTATAAAAATCTAAAATTTAAGAATTTGCGGATTGGTTCCTTTCTGCAAAAAGCCGTCCAATTATTGTTATGATTATTGAAGCCATTATTAAGATTGTAATAGTGGTTTTGCATACAGCTTTGCTGCATAGGCCTATTGTTAAAATTTATGTGTTTTTTGTTTATAAACTTAGGCTTACTACGCAACTCATATACCTCGGGTCCGAAAACGAGTTTTTAAAAAACAATAATTTTCACAAACACTATTTTCACACTAAAAGTGAATTCTTTTATGTCTGACCACTTGGTACTGTTAGACGTTATTAATACGTCTCTCGCGTCTCCCATTAGTTTAGACTTTATGTGTTTGAGTAACGACTTATTGAACAAACAATTTTCTTCTGGTTTCCTAAGTAATTCAATATAACGTTCAATTTGTTTTATAAAATATGTAAAATTTTATGCACCGGAATATTCTGGCAGCATATTTCTGGCCATATTCATTTCTACTTACGTTGTAATACTCGTTGTTTCGGTTAAATGATTAGGATTTAAATCACTTAAACTTCTTATTGGACATAAACTTTGTAATAAAAGGTAAACGTTTCTATATAATATAAAATTTCCCTTTTAAGAAGGTACAAATAACATTTATATTAAGAACAAAAAGGAAATGTAAAGGGGAACTTACAGGAGTAGTGCCAATAGAATTTCTGTTATCTAGCGCCGTTCAAGATGAAGGCTTTCCTTAGTTCGTGATACACAACAAAATGTTGAAACAGAACGATAGCACTTTTCGCGAATTGTCGTTTGGGTATCCTGTTGGTAGCGCCAAATAAATACCTACACGACTTGTGTAATTTACTTTAAAAAAAATATTTTTATTTAATACTAAGGGTCAGCTGTCTAGTATGCTCGAAGGCAACAAATAAGAACTGATTTGAATGTTACATTTTGACTACGAAAACTAGGGGTGAGTTTGTGAAAAATAAAAATGTTTTCATTCGGAGACTGCAAATTTTTGAAGTTGATGGGCGCCAGCAGCCTCGATGGTGGTGTTCTCGTAGCTCTGGTGGTTGAACGAGCTCTCAGGGCCGATTTTTGGAATTTGTAGACTGGTTAACGATTTTTTAAAGTATCGGTGGGTACAGCTACTAACCCCTTTACTGTCTCGCCGGCTGACATACACAAGCACCGCTTTTGGTGCCAGGTACCCCAACTTTTGAGTATGTAGACAGGCGCTGTTGCCTGGTAAGAGTCGTTGATGAGAAATAAAAGTCAGAGATACCAAAATATGTAACTCTAAGCAGAACTCTTGCGCTGGTCGATGCACAATTTGTTTTAATGAATTTAATCCCTAACAATACTGAGCTAACACTGGTTATTTCGAAGCGAGTTAAAAGTCGCGGCACGATTGTAGGTTGCTGTTGTCGTAGGCTGGCCTTTCTCCTCCACGCTGTAGGGTGTAGATGCACTGGCAACTACGACGCCGTACTGGTTTTGGTTCGTCAGGTATGCTGAAGTTCTGGAAGCTTGTAGATGTAGTGGATTGGACTGCTTACTGATGTTGACTCGTTGGCTGCTCGGAGTGAACTGGTAGTTGTAGCGCGTGCTAAGGCTCGGAGTGAACTGCCGCTGTCGAACGAAAGTATTTGTCCCATCCAGGGATCTTTGCGGTTACCACCTTGTGGTGCATGCCGCAGGGTAAAACATTGTGTAAATAACATGCTCTATTGTGAGCTAGGCATGCTGCTAGCGTGTGGTTATGTCTACAGGGTGCGTTGTTAGGTTGTTTTGCTGTGGTGTATATTGGCAGAGTTTAGAGTGTTAGAGTTTAAATTGTGTTATGGTTGTTAATACTACATTTAATTTCGTGGTGGCATCTTTTGACAATGTGTGGTTATGACCTGTATAATGGCTCTTTTTGGTCAAGTGATTTCAGCTACTGGTTCTGTATGCAAGTTTATGAGTTATTTGAAAAAGAATTATTTATTTTAGGTTCGAGAAAAAAAAAAGATTTTTGGTTGTTTTTATTTTTATAATTTTTTTTATTTTTTTAATTGGTTTTATTTTGATATAAATTTTTGGATATATTTTTTTGTATATTTGTTTAAATATTTTTTTTTAATTTTTTTGTGTTTTTATGTTTGTTTTGTGATGTATGTGTGTGCATATGCATCTTTTCTAACAACAAATTAGTAATACATTCTTTAATCTGGGGTAGGGGTGAAAATATAATTTAGGGAGGGATATGTTGGAGCGGTAAGGAATTTGGGTGTAAAGGGGATCGGTGAGAGTAGGATTGTTAGACGTCAACAGTGTATTAGCGAAACGTGGCAGAAGTCGGTTAAGAATAAATTCAGACAGTAGTGGTGTACCTGTCTGATTGTGTAACTGCTGAATAGGTGTCACTCGACTAATGTTGCCTGCAACCCTAAGGGCCTTGTTTTGGGACACCTGTAGGCGCTTGTGCTGGGATAGCTCAGAAATAGGGAACCACACGGGGGCGGCGTAAATGAGTAGAGGTCGTAGATAGGCCTTGTACAGAAGTACTGCCGTGCGGGATGGTGCCGTTTTGAGGGTGTAAAATAGTGTATGGAAGCGTCGGTTGAATTTAAGAATAATGTTATCCACATGGGCATGAAAATTTAAACGTCTGTCCAATGTCAGTCCAAGATAGTCGACGTTGTCCTTCCAGTCTGTCAAATGTATGTAGAGTCGTGGGGAGATCTTTTTTTTTGCGGGTAAAGTAGCACGCTTGTGTCTTGGTAATGTTGGTACGTAGTCCCCAGTCTTTGTAGAATTGTATTGTCAGGTCGGTTTGGTCTTGTATGATATCGGCCATGACGTCGGGGTGTCCAGATGTCGTCAAGATAGTTGTGTCGTCGGCGTAAAGGCAGATGGTCGTCCGGTGGTCTTCAGGGGGAGGGATATCGTTCGTAAAAAGGGTAAATAGTACAGGTCCGAGGGCCGAACCTTGGGGGATGCCAGAAAAAATAGGGGTGGCTGGAGAGCACGCCTGATTGACTGCAACTCGGAAACTGCGGTTGGATATGTACGACTGAATCATTTTAATGATGCGTATGGATAATCCCGCGATATGAAGTTTATATAACAGTCCAGGGTGCCAGACCTTGTCGAAAGCTTTCTCGAGGTCTAGGGCGACAAACCCTGTGTATAGACCTCGGTTCATGTTGGTTGTAATGATTTCACCAACGCGAAAGAGCTGTTGGGAGGTGGAATGGCTTACTCGGAACCCGAACTGATATTTATTGAGTGTGTTGTGCAGGTCCAGGTGCGCCTGGACTCGACTTAGGAGAAGGATGTCAAGGGTTTTAGCGATACAGGAAATGAGACTAATGGGTCTGTAACTGGAGGGGAGGTTGGGGGGTTTATTAGGTTTAGGGATGTTAATAATCTTGGCTGTTCGCCAAGCTTTAGGGTAGTATGTATATTGGAGGCAAGAATTAAATAATTTGGTTAAATACATTATTGCAGGGAGAGGGAGGTGTCTAAGGGCGAAGGTAGGGATGTCGTCGAGTCCAGGCGCTTTTCTGGGGTGCTGCTTATTAATAGCCGATCTGACCTCGGAGGGGCTAAAGAATATCGGGTTCGTTTCAGCCGAGATACTGTAACTTTCGGGGCGGACGGAGCTCTGAACGTTAGGTCGGCTGGCGTTTGGAACGCTGTGTGCCGAATGAGCGGCCGGGGCCGCCTGCTGCGGTGTGTCGGACCCGCCCAGTCATGCCGAGGCGGACGAGAATCTAAACGTCGATATACCCTAAGCGCGTTTATTGCGTTGTATTTAATTAGAGCTGAGATATGAATGGATAATGATGCTAAGCTACAAATTGTGACTTTTTGATTGAATTTAACTGTTTTAAAAGGCCTTTTTTGGCCTCGACAACAATTTCTAATACTTATATACTAGGCGTTATCGCTGTACTTAGGAACACATTAAGAGCGATAAGTAGCTGGTGTCACGTACATAATTATTTGCACAGTCTTTGACCACGAAGGAAGGTATTAATTGCGGACCTGACGTAAATTTATATTTCAATTTTTTTATAGCTTCAGTTTCTGTTAATAATATGCGCGTTATATTAATGTTCTCAAAAAGGTTCAAAAGGTTCTTATTTCTATTGTTGTTAATGTTTATCTTATCCTGTGATTTTTCAAATACTGGGCTAAAGAACTTACTAAATATGTCAACAATTTCCTCCGAATTGTCATAAGTTTTATCCACATATTTCATTTTACCCGGTATCCTTGTTTATGTTCTTTGGATAGACAAATGACCAAATTTGTTTAGAGTTTGAAGATTAGAATTCTGAATTTTTATAAGATAGCTGTCGTATGCTTTGTCTCTGTTGTTTGATTAACGCTCAAAGTTCCTTGAATTTATTTAACTAATGCTGGTTTTTTTATATAGCAATTCTGATGTCTATTCTTCTGTTTGATATTGTTGTTATTTCTTTCGTATACAATTTTGGATGAGACCTTTTATAATGTTTGTATTCCGAAACACATCTGTATAATATATTATATAATTTATCATGTCGCTATGTAAACATTCTGAATGCTTTGCAAATAATACTAATCCGTATTCACTAGAGTACCATAGAGAGCTGGATAGTTCTCCTTTTTAAATTCATTTTATTTTCTATTTTTTTTTACTGGAAGTTATTGTTATTTTACTGTAATTGTTAATGTAACATAAAGTGCCGAGTGGAAAATATCCTCATTCACAAACAGAGCATTATCATGTTGTTACAAGTTTATTCCGTGCAGAGTCGTTTCGGGGTTATGTCACTATAACTTTGTAATTTATAAATTGAATTGTTGTTTTGCCTACTTCACTTAGGGGCTTTCAGTTTCTGTTCACCTTACCAACACTCTGAGTGAAATTCTGTAGTATCTGTGGCTATCCAGGGACGCGCCTGAATTTCTGTGTAATTGTTAATAATTATTTCATCAGTCATCCTTTCAAGTTTGTTTATTTATATTTGTAATTATTTCATTGACACCATTGACATTGTTAAATAACTTTTGGATTGTCCAGCAATGGTCTAGTTATTATTTCAAGCTGCAAGAAAATCAATCCTGCACGGCTATGAGAACATGTGTTTCTGTACTGTGTTCTGTCATATTCGGTTTCTGATGTGATCATGGCGTCGGCGGAAGCTGTTTATTTTTTTGGAGAGCGTTTTTTCTCTTGGGTGCGGCTCCTAGCTTTCTTTTTTCGGCTGACCACCGGTAAAGGTGCCTGGTATCATTTTGGCTGTACTTTAAGCTCCAATCTTTTTGATTGTCCGCAAGGGATTTATGTACATAGCCTTTCAGAAGTTATTCTCCACCATTGTGTGTTGCTTTTGGTGAATTTTGATGTTTATAGATGGAGAGAAACTTACCCTCGTGGGATTTTATGGTCTAGGTAAGGGGCATGTCCATCACTACACCGTCATTAATCAGCCCTAACGCCACAATTATTTTCTTTCAGGCACTTGAAATTGTTCATTGCAGGCACTGCTGTTCTTCTATGTAAACTGATTTTAAATCTGGGTTTTAACACGTGTGTCCTGGTGTCCACGATCCGTTTTGTGAGTCGTATTACGACCTATAGTCGGGATAAGTATACGAAGTCCCAGATCTTACTAATCCTTGTAGTGAGAGTGACAAAATAGAAGAACAAGTAAAAACAAATACAATTTATTATAAATATCAGTAGGACAGCACACAAAATTTAACGACAAAATATTATGATAAAATAATACAGACAAGTCTAAGGTTTAAGGTTAACGCTATGGAAAAAAAATGATTAATAAATTGAAACAATTGACAATAGCAATGATCCAAAGTCCAAAAATCCAACAATTCGAAAATAACAGAACAGTAGGCATGTTCTGTGGTCAAAATCTGACCTATCCCAAATCGTCTAGAATATTACTTCTAGACGATAACTTGCTTATTTATCCGAATAATTCGAAAATTCAATTTATCAAACCAAAATATAAATTGAAATATTAGGTTAATCTAGTTATTAATCCGGTATTAAACCGATTAGCAATCACGTGCCTTTTAACTAAATAAATCCTTAGCGAAGTTTTCAGTTCAAATTCTTGATTTAAAAAGAGGAAATTTTAGGCAATTTTAGAGATTTATAACCTTTGGTCACTCACAAAAACAAAAGGAAATGACAACAGCTGACAGTTCGACAGTCAGGGTACCAACTTGTGAAAGGTAAAAGACTGAATCGATTTTTATGGACTTTTGATCATTAACCATCTTTACTCTATTACTTTGTAAACAATAATACACAATAATACACCAGTATTTAATAAATTTATATATTCTCTACCGAGAGCTATCTGTTGGAGAAAAGCTTAAGTGGTAATTTGCACCCAATATTTAGCGTGGTGACATTTATCACTAAAGGTAATTTCTACTATAGGTAATGTTGATGAGTTTATGTACTTATGATCTTGCAGACACCGGCTGAAGATGGCACGTCACAGTCGGTGTCCCTGGTTATTTGTATATGGAAGTCACAACAGAACTATAAGGACCCTTAGGAAAAAGGTAACGGAATTTCTTCTTTCGGGCCTAGCACTCTGGATTGGACTAAAACAGAAAATCCGGTTCCGGATGCCTTTTCTCACCTAACACCACCTCGACTGGAAACCTATGGAGCGTAACCCCTGGAACGCAAGCAGTTGGGCCTTCAGCCATTCATAACTTTTGTTACCTTTATTATTAATCTTTTGCCTCATGTAACAATTTTTCCGGACTTCATAAAATAAACACCTTTTTTTAATATGTAAACTACTTGTAGCTACACCTGGGAAATTAGTAAGTATATGACCAATTTAATACCATTAGTTAGTAGTTCATGTGGCCTAAGTTAATGATCTTAAGAATTGCACTGCTGTATCGGCTACTGTGTGAGGAGGGAAAGGTCGAAGCACCCCAAAAAATATATATGTATATCATATCGACTCTGCCTTTAATAAACTATAACATATTTGAACATTCTTTTGTATTTGTTCTAGGCAGTACGCTGGTCGTACCTAGACCCTGGGGTCTCCGCAGAGCTAGCCGCACGCTCTACTTTGGGGCTCATACGTGTGGTAGTGTCAAGTTTTTTTCCCTTTTTGCTGCCTACCCCAAGTCAATGCCCCTCAGGCAGACATCAGCCTAACATCTTTTTAATCTCATCAAGGACCTTTTGTTTGGCAGGGGATACAGGGTAATATCGCTGTTTGATCGGTTTTGTTCCAGGAAGAAGTTTAATTTCATGGGCGACAAGATGAATTCGTCCCTGGGCAGTACCCATTAATTCTTTCTTGCTAATAAGGAGGTTGTCAATTGCTTCTCTCTGAGAAGTTAGAGAAGACTCACTCTTAATACTGTTTACTTCAACGGAAGGAACTCTTTCAGAGAAGTGCTACACTTTGCCTAAAGTCAGGAATAATATCCATAGACATCCAAAAATCCATGCCAAGAATAAGTTTATGCGGCAACTCCGGAACAACCAAGATATCAACAACTCGTATTTTATTCATTAAACTGATGGGTGTTGTTACAAAACCTATACTAGAACAAGACTGACCATTAGCTATAGTACACTTAGTTACAGAAGGCGTTAGAGATAAGCCAACACGTTTCAAAATTTCATAACCAGAAGCTCCCACTAAAGTTCTTGAAGCACCCGAATCTAATAAGCCAATTACAGGATATCCCAAAATATGAATCTCCAAATAAGGTCGTTGATCTCCAGTTACCTGTGTTAAAACATAATCGAGATAAAATTTCCGTTTCATATCTGTTTCACAACAAACGGTCGAGTGATCAACTTCAGGAGAAGCTTGTCGACCAGCTAGCGTCTCCTTGAAGCGTTTCCCGAACCATTACAGTTAGGACACCTTCGAACAGTAACATTCAATCTGCCACATTTATAACAAAAGACCCTGCGAGGCGCAGAACATTCCCGAAAAGAATGACCAAACTGATCACAGTTATAACATTTTAACCTACCGACATGTTCCACAGAATTTACCATGGGTCGAGCACTAGAGTCATAGTTTGAAGAACTACCAACTCCAACAAACGCAAAATCTGGCTCTACGAAAGCATTTCGCCTCCTAAGTGGTGGTCGATAGTTATCAACTCGATACTTCCTCTGTTCTAATTTGAGGCATTCATTCTCGAGATTAGCCAGAGAAGTAACAGTGGGCAGTTGCATTGTATAAAACGGAGCTAGATTTTTGGAGACGATCCGTAACTGAATATCTTCCGCAACAGGTCCATATCGACGGAACATCGATAGCATACAAGAATAATATTCCACGAAACTTTCTGAAGGATCTTGAGTGCGAGAGACTATCTCTTCAAAAAGACGATCCCTATAATCTGGCGGTTCATAGTGCTTACTAACAAACGAGACAAGCCCTGCCAATCAGAAAAGCGTTGCTTGTTAGAGCGATACCATAGTAAAGCTTTCCCTCCAAACAAATCTATGGCGGATTCAATTAGTTGCTGTTCACTTACATTACGAGCTAATCTAAGTTCATCAACCCTCTCAAGAAAATTATGGACCGAAATACCCTTCGGATCACCAGTAAATTTTAAATTCCACTTTTGGACTGGTTGGGAAGAATGGGGAACAATTTGCGATATACCAGTAGAGTTGAGGACAGGAATCTTCTGAATCAGACATGTGATTGTGACCAGAGCACGCAGCAAAAATTGACTAACCCTACAGCCGTATCACCGGGTGAAGTTGCCTCATCAGGTTGTGTGGGGGTATCGAGCGAATCCAATAACCCCAAAACCTTAACTAATAAATCGGAGCGTTCTTGCAACTTTTCTTTAGACAAAGAAACTATCGGCATTTTATCGAGTCGATTAAGAAGATGGTGTAGCCTACTTTTCAAAATTTCTGGGCTCTGTTTAAGTACACCAGATTTAAATCTGACTATCAAAGAACTCAATTCTTCAGATTTATCAGAAACAATTTTTAATTCAGCGTCTACATCGAAGCCATAATCAGGGTAGCTAAAGGAAGTATTAGCTTTCTCTAGCTTCAATATAGGCCTCAAACAACAGCGTAGCTCCTCAACCGTTTTCGTATCATCGCACATTACACCGCGTATTCCTAATTCGTAAATGAGTTCATTCTTCTTGAGATGATTAATAACCAACCTAAACGCAGCCATCTTTCAAAAATATACTTAATTACCCTTAATCACACGTATTAACGATGCCAAACCCAGTTACACCCTATCGCCGAAAATCTAAACAATGTTAGTATTAACTACTCGTAATTACTTAAATCAGATAATAATCTATCTGTGCTACATTATAAAATGTAGTAAAAAAAAATTACTCCCAATTAGCTAAAATTTATTACCAAAATCTAAAATTTACTAAAAAAAACGCTTACTATACAACAAAATTAAACAAAATAGACGGTTGACCACCCGTACTAAAACTCCTATATTAGATTAGGGTAAATAAGCAAAGAGAGTTCTAGAACGGAAGTGACTGTGGATGGCATGTGTCCATCGGGAGAGTCCACGAGGCGATCTTTTGGTTATTGTCGTTGGTTCTTGTGGTGAAGAATAGTGTGTAGAGGCTGCTGGTGGAGTGTAAGAAGTGAGCTTCTGGTCATTGTCGTTGGTTCTTGTGGTCATTGTGTAGAGGCTGGTGGTAGAGTGCAAGAAGTGGGCTTGTGGTGATTGTCGTCGGCGTGAAGGATTGTGTGGTCAGTGTCTAGAGGCTGTAGGCGGGCTGCTTGTTTTTGGTTATAATTTGAGAGTAATAAATTTAGCGTGATGTAAATTAGTCGTCGTGATAAGAAAACGGCGAGGCACGGACGAGGACAGGATGTGATAAGAAAATCGTGGTACTGTGTAGAAGTCAACAAATTGAAATTTTTATCATTGGCGTCGGTTGAGGTGAGTATATTAATTATTATTGTGATGTTTGAATGTAGTAGTCAGAGGCGTACATAAATTTAAAAAATAAATATGTTGAAACCAGGATTAGAAGCTGGATCAACTAGTAATAATTAAGCAGCAAGTATATTTGAGGAGAAAATAAGAAAACAATAAAAGTTATAGAAAGTATTTATTCATGTTACATTATATTTAATAATATATTCACATTACTTTATTATATTTTTCTGAATAATTCTAACTATACATTTTACTATTAGCAGAGAAGAACAGACTGTAATGTAATACAGCAAACCTGATACCTCATCACCGTAATTATGCTTTTCAGAATTTGGAGTGTTGGAAGGAGGTACAGTAGAGGATGCATAATTTAATTTTTTCCAAAAGGTTTCGCCCATCATATTATCTTGAAATTGTATTCTTAATTTGTATTGAATTGTATTGTTTGGCATGGTGGTTATAAAAGTAGGTATATTATTAGCCATATATGGAGTCATTCTCGCCCAATTTGATGGCCAACTATCATTTTTATTATCAAAACATACATATACTTCTCGCGAGTTATAAGGTTGATGTATGTACAGGATATTTTGTAGCACCGCGTGTAAAATTATGAAATGTGAACTTATCAGCACCATTGTTAGCATCAAACTAACATTTATCTAGTAAATCCATGTAATATAATTGAGTTAGACTTAACCTTATCGATCTATCTCTAGTATTCCTCATAGTATGATAACTTTGATAACAACATTTTAATTTGGGTAAATACACCTTCGTTGGGACAATCAATTCCAAACAAGCTCATATGAAAGGACCCAGCCTTTGTTAATTTATTTAAAAATTCGTTATACTCGTAATATGTTTGATTTCTGAAAAAATACAAATTTCCATTAATGTATCTAAACGAGCCATTTACATCTGTCGGTATACCAGGGAATAATTCATTAATTAGTCCGTGAGCTACAGACTTCATAGTACATTCATCAAATTGTATATAGTAGTAGTTGTTATAAAATATATATGTTTTACCAGAATATGTAGCGAATATGGTATTGATCTTTTTCCCTTTTGAAATTCCTAAATTTTCGATAGATTTCCCCGACCATCCGCTCTTAACAGTAAAGCTAGGAAAATCGAGTAAATAAACCAAATTTCCGCTAATTATTAGAATATCGCCTGAGGGCCTTTGGTAAATGTGAGAAATCATAGACAAAAATGGTAAATATTCACGAATTTTAACCGGTTTTCTATATTTTTGGTCACCTACTTTTAAAACCCACAAGTATTCATCATTAAAGATATACATGTGGTGATTTGAGGTAATTAAAAATTTATTTGGAGTAATGTGACACAAATCAGGTGGTGTAGCAGGATCCATATTTCTATGAGTAGTGGTAGTGGGTTTTATGGTTGTAGTCATTCTGCGTGTCATCATCGTCATTGTAGAGGGCTTTGGTGTTGGTGGACCATATAAAGCTTGAATGCCCTGAATATCATCATTAGATAAACTGTTAACATCATCTTGATAATAAGCGTACATAATTGAGCTAGGGTCTGAGCTGTGATGCAGGCCTAGAGTATGGCCTACTTCGTGCAATAAAACGTTGAATAAACTAGGCTGCCCATAAGGTGGCTTACTTTCATGACCGAGATACCATGGCTCGCTTATATCTATATGAACTTCAACACATTTATCATTATTTGGGTATGATGCATGTGCCAGTGTGTTGGAGGGTCCATCGAAGGGAGTTCCGCAATTACCTTTTTGACATTTAACGTGGTTTTTATGTTGGAAAGGATGGTTTGCATAGGAAATTAGAATATCTGGGTTTACTGTGGAGTATCTAAATGTCAAACTTGACACATTTTGCCATGCTCTGAATACTTCTGTAGCGACCCTTTTAGAATCAACATCTGCTAACGGAAAATACCAAGATAAAGAAGATTTATGCCACATATCTACATAAAGGTTGTATGCTGATATTCGGTCACCTACTCCACACCGAGGTTTTTGCATGAATTTAACTGTTTCAACGTTTAATTTTCCATCTACAGTTAAATTATAGTATTCTTGGAAATTAATCACGCCGTCTTCAAATGCTGTTACAGACTCGTCAGCTTCTTCCAAGTACCCATAATGTTGTAGAAATTTCACAGCCTCCCCACGTTGGAGCGTTCCAACTCCGTAAACTGTTTGAAGTACACAGGTGAGAATTATCAAGTTCATCCTGTTATTGTCTGGAATATACTGAGTATTTAAGAACCAAGATGATTTTTTTAAAACAAGTCTTGCGCTTGCGCATTTTTCCATTCACATTATAAATGAGTAAGAATTAGGCGGCGTTGACATATCCCTTCTGATGTATGAAAACGTTTTAAATTATTAAACACTTTACAATCCCACATCAGTTCTTCATCTTTCGATAACAATGTTTCGGGAGAAACTATATCCATCTTTTGGAATCTGGACAACATACACTGTTTATCCTCATAAAATTCTATAAGCTCTTTTAACTTTTCCAACTGCACGCAATGTCTTTCTAACCACACTTTTAACTCCAACATGATGCTTTTAGATCTAATTCGGTACTAAACGCTGGAAGAAATATGTATGCCTAAAGAGAGGAGTGGAGTGGGGAAAGAAAATGCATTTATAATATATTTTTTTTTATTATCATTTTGGTAAAGAGGAATACAACCAATTATAAAGTTTAGTACAATTTCTTAAACTACACATTGATTTATTATTCAAATGATTAGTACAATAAGGCGTATCTTTAATAAAATTAGGTATAGAATTATTTTCACTAGCCAAAGTCTCCACGTTGATAATGGTGGGTATTGATGAAGAGGACTCCGCCAATGTGCACAGCTTATTTTCGAGAAACTGTTTCTTTTGATGACCTTTCACATATACCATAAAAGTATTGCTATTTAGTAGGTGATCCTGTAATATGTTATCTAACTCGTGATAGTTTATGAAACCACTTTCATATTTCAAGCCATGATGATAACGTTCTAAATATCCTATCTGTTTTCGTAGCTGATTGTTTAAGGTGTTGATTGGGAATGGGGGCTTCAACAGGTAATGAGCTGTTTGTTGACCACTAATAAATGTTATTTCTTTCGGATGAAAATCGGGTAAATTGAATCCCTGAATATCAACGATCATTATCATCATGATGACAATTTGAAGCAGACTGAGAGAAAAACAGATATATATATCTTATATAGCATTCCTTATGATTCCACTAAGCGGTAAATATTCCATCACGCGATCGTGAATAATTATACAATATGCTCTGGTATTATTTGGGAACGCTTTCCTACTTTCGATTTCTAATATGATATCGACAGTAGCTGATTTTATCGAATCGTTTCTTTTAGAACAATCAATAACGAATAAGGCGCGCTTATTGAAGGCCACAAAGTCTAACATGGGCTTGTTATTTGAAGCGAATATTTTGGAAAATTGCGTGTACATGTGATAAGCCTCAGTGTACTGTCGAGAAGAAAAATCTATTTTCAAGTCTTCGTACGGATAATATTCCGAGTTTATGGTCAGCCTTATATTCCGCACATCAATATTATCGAAGTAGGTAATATCCTTTCTTTTCTGATCTTTACGATCTGTTTGAAATGCTACGATAACATATCTAGGACTTTCTACGTTAGTGCAAGTTTTAACTGACCAAATTTCTTTTGTAGCCGTTAGAGAGGGCAATTCATGAATTTCCCACTGTCTATAGGGAAGGAAAATCGGTTTATCTGCGTTAACATTATTTAGTAATGCAATTCTTTTTTCATCATTTAAAAACACATGTTTAACTTTAAGTTCAATATTTGTTATGGTTAATTCTGCTACTGTATCATCTAGCGATACTTTATAACAATTAACGTCCGTTCGAGCTCTGACCAATCTTATAATCTGTCTTCCAAACACAACTCTCTTATAGTCTTGAAATATCCCGAGTAAATGGATAATGGGACTTAGGGGAATTCTCAGGAAAAATGTCATTTTTGCAGCATCGTAAGTTACTAGCTGACCTTCAGGAAAATTCCATCCTGCAATACTAAGTGTATCATCATCTCTACCATAGCACAGATAACTTCTCACCAGGCTTACGGTACCCGGATCTCTTACTTTATCAGCATCTTTACCACTCAATTCATAGCCAGCAGAATCGAACATGTATGCTCCAGCATTATTAGTGAATTCGACAATTCCATTACCAGCAGTTTTCTTCAGCGTTCCTTTCATGCATTAATAATAGAGCATCTTGTTGATGAATTACAATTTCAATCTCATCATTATTTCTGAACGACTTAACGAACGGGTGGTACGTTCGAGTTTCTTCTCTGATGATGGAATTATCAAAGTGCGGATCTTGGAACAACTGTAGTTCTTCTAACATCGTAACCCAGAGATTTCAAATACAAGATATTTGCTAGCGTTAAAGATGACACCTTCTTATTCGAACGCTCGATTGGCACCGAATGAGACCGATTTGAAAAGTTATTGTTTAAGTACTTTGATGGTATAATTATTAAGCCCATAATTTTTTCAATTCCAACCTTATAATAATTTCCTGACCTCTAAAATTAACAGGTTCAGAGTTTTGATCCAGTATCTCCAAGGTGATATTATGTATCTCCCGTTTGTTATTTATTGGAAGGAATATTAGATTGTGCGGTTCTATATCTATAGCATAACCTGGATTCACAGACGGGGCGAATTCGAAAATCGTATGCGATGGCTTATTATTGTAAAACGCTCCTGTGGTGATATTACAGTCTACGTGGATCGTTATAACCTTCACTATTTGTACAGGTAAATCAGATTGGTGTAAAATATTGGGCTTTAACTCGCGAGCTGAATAGCCCAGTAAACTGGCTAAACTATCGGTAGGTACGAAATTTATCTCGTGCTTGCTCTTAATTTCACACTTGAGTGTATTATTGTTGGGTTTCAAGGTGAAGTGATCGTTAGGGTCTTTTACACCCTTCGGTATAATTTTATTCTGTAGATATGCTTCAATATCACTTATTTCATAAGATCCGGTCGGAATCGAAATTACTTTTTCTTTAGCTCTATCACCCAATTCCCAATAGTAAAGCTTGTTATTTACACCTTCCTCGATATTGGGAATACTATTGTAAGTGTGCAAACCGATAAGAGCTAACGCGTAATCGTACTGAGGATTCAATTCAATGGGATTATAAAAGTCGATAGAAAGAGTAGCACCTCGACCTCTTATCGTGAATATCTGAGACATAATGAATGAAACTTATAGGATATCATCGTTTTTATAGAGAAACTCTAAGCATAAATGTCCGCAATTGATCGTATTGAATTTTTGGTAACTATCGTAATTAAATCGTATTTTACATTTATCACCAAAGTAACGTATTAATTCTACTGGAGGCTTAAGCGCACCGAAACTATCAAAATAAAGAACATTATTATCACACTTCTTATATGCTACCCAATGCGTGCCAGGCCCTTCTTGCCTATCGAGATTAATAATGGCACTTTCGAATCTTCTAGGAGTGTGGGGTAAAGAGTCACGCATAAAGACGCCTCTAAAATATGGAATTTTCAATTTTTTAGCATACTTTATCAAATCCACATCAAAGAGGGCTCTATTGGGTAGCTTCACTGGGAGTTTTTTTGCTGCTTTTTCAGATAAAGTCCCAGTCCCTTTTTATAAGGCTTTAAATACATCCCCGATCCTCGTTTTCCTAAAGCTATAGCCTCCATAGTTTTGTTATGTCTCTCAGCCTCTTCTAATTTTTTCTTTGAAGCTTTAGCATCTACGACAGCTTTGGCTACTCCAGCAGCACCACCTGTCAAGGCCCCTAGGGCACTCAACCCCGCAAAGATTGGTATCAGTGGTAAAATACCGCCGGTCTTTGGTAGTGGTAACACACGAGGTGTTTTGATCTTTTTTCGACCGCCCGCATCTTTCACAGCTAACCTCGCTACTTTTACAGCTATACCAGCATTTTTTCTTAAATTGTTATTGTTAGGCTTCTTAAATAGTTTTTTAACTTTGCTTATGGCTTTTTTAAAACCAACAACTTTTCGAGATGTTCCTTTGTGAGGACGATGACGTCTAGCACCCATACCTGTCTTTCTTTTAACTTTCATCGTGTTAACAATAGCCCAAGCAGCAGCTTTTTCTTTCCAATTAGCGTCTTTTGACTTGACTCTTTCCCAAGCACGCTGCTCAAGTTCGTAATCTGCCCTATGGCGATCTTGTAAATTAGAATTTTTACTGTAGGCTATATCGTGTTCTCGACAACTTCGATCAAGAGCGTTTATGCCAGGATCACCTCTCCGTAATCGTTTTTCCAACTTAGTGCCTGGACCGCAATACTGATACCCCGGTATATGCGCTTCAAATAGCAATTTATTTATCAGAGAATTTACTACTCCGCTACCCTGCTTCAACATCAACATCTAAACTAATACTGAGCAATAATGTGAAGACTAAGTGTATATAAAAGCTGTTACCCAACATTAAAGTATAAGTCTACGATGCGACTTCTTAAACAACGGGTGTCACTTCCAGTGGAGAACTTGGACGTTTTCTCACAATGTCCCACAACAGAAAAACACGGTCCACTATTTCCTAGCGCTTTAAGAACGATTATATGCGGTCCCAGCGGTGCAGGGAAAACAAATTTATTGCTAAGTTTATTGTTCGATCCTAATGGTCTGTGGTTTGAAAATGTATACGTCTATTCCAAATCTCTATACCAACCCAAATATAAATTGCTGGAAGATGCGTTGAAAAAAGTGAAAGGTGTCAGCTATTTTCCGTACACAGATAGCGAAGGTATAATCGATCCTTCCGAGGCTAAAACTAATTCCATATTCATTTTCGATGATGTGGCTTGCGATAAACAGGATAAAATAAGAGCCTACTTCAGCATGGGTAGACATAAGCTTGTCGACTGCTTCTATCTATGTCAGACCTATACACGTATCGGCAAACACTTGGTCCGAGATAACTGTAACTGTATTATTCTATTCAAGCAGGACCGCATGAACCTTAAACATGTTTATGACGATCACGTGACTCCAGACATGACTTTGATAAATTTGAAAAACTATGTGCGGCATGTTGGAATGATAAATATGGGGTATTGGTAATAGTTAAAGATTTTGATTTAAACAAGGGCCGCTATCGTAAAGGATTTGATCAGTATATATGTATATGATACGTCATACGGCATTATTACTGTTCTACACGTTAGTAGATACAGACCTGTAGAAAAAGCTGTACCTATACCGTACAGACCAGTAAAAAAGCTGTACCTGTACCGTAGAGACCAGTAAAAAGCTGTACAGACCAGTAGAAAAAATGAAATAAGAAAGTATCTCTGGAGAAATATAAAGCAATCAAACCGCGCGCACACGATTTAGAAAAGGAAAAGTTACTTAAAAGGAAAATTAATGAAGTGTCAAGAGCCATCAGAAGGAAATATTTGGCTTTAAAGCTGGGAAAGGCTGAAGAAGATGATTCTCTCAATCGTTTATTGAAACCAATTATAGAGCCATTACAGGACATTAAAATAAATACAACGAAAAGCATGATGGCGGTGGGGTCTGTAGTAAAATCTGAAGTAGATGAAAAACCATTCAAGTTCAAGCGACAGATACCATCACCACCACCAGTTAAATTTCTACGTGATGAGGAAGTTTTTTCTGAAAAAGATCTTGAAAAAGAAGAAGAAGAAGCAGAAGCGAATCTGACATTTGATGAAATTAAAGCGCAATATGATAATCTAGTTAAACATAATAAACCTGTTATAGATGAATATCTGGAACAATTTCCACCATTATCGAGATATTATATTGCGGGATTTTTCACAAACAGTGATAGCTTTGATCAAACTTCTGGCGCTCGTTTTGATTTTTCAACAAATAAATTATTTATAGGCAATAAAGAACTGCAAATAGAGGATAATAATAACATAGTGATCGACAATAGACCATACCAGGGTACTAGAGGTTTATAAGAACTAATATTTATGAAAAAACCTCAAGGATTCAATAAAACCGATTTAAAAAGTTACAAAGAAATTCTAGAATTAAGCAGTGCTCACAAACGCGATTACAATCCGCAGGGGCAAATCAAGGGTCATAAGTACTACAAATATAAGAACGTAATAAAACCTCTATTTGATTCAAAAACTAGGAGTAAGTCGTATCATGCCCCGTCGAAAAGCGGATCTGGCATGGCTGCTGTTTACAATGAAAAACCAATAGAATACGTTTACTGGGATGATGTAAATGAACTTGTTGATAGGCTAAAACTTTTAATGACCTCAAAGGGTGCTGGAAACACAGACTCTCACGATAATGAGATTTTGAGTATTATATCAGAACTGAAGGAAATAGGTGTTATTGCTTAAATATTTGTGATTTTGCTACTTAACCTCATTTACAATATGCCTGTAGATAAGTTCGGTAGGTCTAATATAGACCGCGATGGCGCTCCGAGTAGTAGTTCCCATTTACTTTCACCTTATCGACATGGTTTCATTTTCACCAAGGATGGTAATATAGATGTGGAAAATCTGAAACTATGTAATGTTAAAGGACCTACAGAAAAATTTGACTGCGTCAATAAGCAATATGTCGATAATGCTGATGAAAATTTAACAAAGAAAACAAATACTATAATAAAGGATATTGTAAAACAGCAAGAAAATTTAGCAAATAAGATAAATACTATAATAAACGTTATACCTGATATTGTAAAACAGCAAGTTGACTTAAATTCGATAGTCTATAACCGTAAGTATGAGAGTGAAATTAAGGACACTCGCGCTGCTAATACGAAATATGTGGATCATGCCATTTCCATGATAAAAAATGATTTTTCCACAGCATTCGATGGCTATAGTAAACAATCTAAATCAATTTTGGATGACCATGACGTGAAAATAAAAAGTATAGAACAAAAGTTGCATGGTATAAGCCAACAAACGTCCTCGTTAAAATATATTGAAACGAAACGTGAAAAATTTCCGAGATGAGATGACTAACCGTGATGAAGCTCTAAAAATCGCACTTAATTCCATGGAATCTTCCATTGCAACACTGAAGGAAGAAAAGGATGCTGTAGAACAGCTGGCAAAAAATATTGAAAGGGAGCTAAATGAAGTCAAAAATGTCATTCGTTTAGATATAGGCAATCCTATACCTAAAAAGCCAGTTCACTGATGACTGGCGAGTGCTTCATAGCCATTTTGAATATGAAACATACAAAAGAAAAAATTCAGGTGATAAACGAACTCCATAAACCAGCTAGAAAAAATTTCAAACGTAGGCGCACCATAATAAAAGGTTTTGATGATCTTTGGCAGATGGATTTAGCTGTAATGGGTCATGCGCATCAAAATGGCAACTTTAGATATATATTAGTGATGATTGATTGTTTCTCAAAATTTATTTGGACTAAACCTTTAAAAACTAAATCGGGAAAAGAGATAACGCGAGCTGTTGGTGATATCCTCAAAGACAGCAAACGAACACCTAAAAATTTACAGTCAGATTCCGGTACCGAATTTTATAATGTCGGCTTCAATAATCTGATGAAAAAGCATAACATTAATCATTATAGTACGTTCAGCATTAAAAAGGCTGCGATTGTGGAACGTGTTATAAGAACGCTAAAAGAGAAATTGTACAAATACTTTAGTTTGAACGGAACGCACCGATGGCTTGATATACTCCCACAAATAACGGATAATTATAATAAACGACGTCATAGTACTACAGGCATGAAACCTTGTGAAATAAACAAAAATAATGAGAAAAATGTTTTGCATTCCACATATAACCACATTAAAATGACTACAGATCCGAGAAAATTTAAAGTCGGCGACCTTGTTCGTATCAATAAATATAAACATGTGTTCGAAAAAGGATATACACCCAATTGGACAACGGAATTATTCAAAATCGTTAAAGTGCACATTACCAATCCAATCACTTACCTTCTTCAGGATTTGCGCGGAAACCCCATCAGCGGTGGATTTTACACCGAAGAACTTCAGAAAGCTAAATACTCTGACATTTATTTGGTGGAAAAAGTATTACATAAGCGTGGTAATAAAGTTTTTGTTAAATGGCTAGGTTTTGATAAATCTCACAATAGTTGGATAGACAGCTCAAATAAGCTCTGATGTGTTTCGATTTACAGGTATTTAAATGGGGAAATGTTTCAAACCGCTCGATATAGGTAATTTAACATTGATTCTTATAGAAAACCCATACAAATTCAACTCAACCAGGGGCCTTTTGAATCACCGCAGACAACTTTGCCGGTGAACTTATAGAAATAAGCAGCAAGGCTTTTAGTACTTATTGAAACATGGCATCAATCACTCCTAGTCCCACGTTCTCCGAAGATTTTGATCATTGGCAAGAAATTGATCGAATTACTGACCAATATCAAGTGGTGATACAAAATGAGAAAAAATATATTTATGAAAGTGCGTTTTCTGTTGATAAATCCAATTATAAAATAATAACAGGATTTAGTGCTGCTAGAAACAATATTCCAGCTGTAAGAATATTAATGGCTGCTAATGAACTCTTCAATAAAACCAATCACATTTCCTTTAGTGCAGAAGAATGGTATGACTTTATTACTTACCTTAAACAATTTTCCAATGACATTGTTGCTGCTGGTGTTGATGTTAACGATAGTGGATTGGGGGAGGAGGAAGAGGAAGAGGAGGAGATTCGGTTCTCAAATTATGTTATCAAATTATCAACATTTATGGGTACTAAGATGTTAAAAGTGACTAATGGTTTTGCCACATTTTATATATCTGGAAATACTGTGCGTGAATTTATAAATATAAATGAACTTGTCCTATCTAATATGAATGTATTACAAAGCTTAGACTTTGCTAGTTTTTACAATAATTTCTTGAACGTTACTAATAACATACTATGTGAATCTAATTACGAACTATGTCCAAAAAAGGTGATGTTATATTTATGTGATTTGTTACCAAACTCTATTCAAATGTATTGTATTCGTGAAAATTTATTTTTTAATAGAAATAAGGTTATGAATGATTTAGATAGAAAAATGTTTATATTAAATGCTTGAATAAATACTTTTAAAAATATATGCTCTTTTATTATTTAGACAGTAGTTCTTTGCTAGTCATAGAAAATGGTTGTTCAGTATGAGAAGAGATTAAAAACATTTGAAAATTGGACATCAGTATTTCCAAAGTATAAAATTGCTCTAGCCGGTTTTGTTTATACCAATCAAGATGATAGTTAAATGTCCAATATGTGAACTTGAATTGTGCAATTGGTTGGTAAGTGATGATCCCACAGCAGATCACCTGAGATGGAGTCCTGATTGTCCGTTTTTTAGTGATGTCGACGACACATTATTTATTAAGAGAAAAAGGATGCCGGTTTATGGAGATAAAATAACTTTAGAGAGTCGTATGAAGACATTTGAGGGCTGGCCACTTCAGATGAGCCAAAAACCGGAAGAATTGGCTAGAGCAGGTTTCTACTATACCGGCAGAGGGGATCAAGTTATGTGTTTTCACTGTGGGTTAGGCCTGAAAGATTTTGAGCGTGGAGCTGACGTATGGGAGTATCACGCCCTCTTTTATAGCAAATGTGAATTTTTGCAACTCAAGAATGATTTGCCACCGTTGGCGGTAAAAGAAATATCGTTATCGGTAAAGGAAGTCCAAGTTAAACAAGCTGAAACCTGCAGTGACAAACTGTTATGTAAAATTTGTTTAGAAAATGAATCTTGTGTGGTATTTATGCCCTGCAAACATATGGTTTGTTGTAGTGATTGTTCAGTTAGTTTTGATAAATGTATTATATGTAGACAAAAAATCAATTCTTTTTTGAAAATATTTATATCATGAATAAATATATAATAAGATTATCAACTGTTTTATTTTTAATAAATACCTAGAAATAAAACCCAGAGAGTAAAGTTTTATAGTGTTTTATTTGAAACATACATATCAAACTTACACAATATAAATTTTATTAAATACGAAGAGCGAGAGCTGCAATAACTTACCATAATATAATATATATAATATATAATAATATAATATAATATAAAAATAGAACTAATAATAAGTACATTCTATTTTAGGTTGATTTTCACATATTGCGGTATAAGCTAATAAACTAAGTTTTTTTGGATTATAGAGCTTGTGTGTATTACTTGAGCGTAAGACATATTTTAGAAACCGACTAGTTTTTATTGTGCTCTTGTATAGATCAGTTCCATTTCGAGGAAATTTTATCATTCTTAATTCACCACGCTCATTAATATATATACCTACTTTACATATTTCCATATCAAAATTTTTCAAGATATTAAACACAAAATTTTCATAGTTACCAAATTTTCCAATAGAAATTTCATTAATAATTTCATTTTTGAAGAAAAAATGTGGTGTTGGAATTTTTATTGTATATGAATTTGAGTTCTCTACAAAAATGTCAATATCCTTATATTCTATTGTTCTACTAATTAAATATGCAGCAAAACCACCAGCAATGCAACATTTGTTATTAACTCTTATTCCATTTACTACTTCAAGTGCAACTTTAAGCTGTAACTTTTTTGGTTCAGTAAGATGATTCACAAAAAATGGTTCGCTGATGAAATTAATATGCTGTGGCAGTAAGTCCATAATTTAAAGCTTGTGATTCGAACTAAAACATAAAAATTATTCCATCATAATTGAGTAGTGACCCCACGGTAATGTGTCAGTAGAGTCCCTCAAAAGATATCGTTTATCATCATAAGGGCTTAAAGCAATTTTAGTTTGCTCCACCGAATAAACATTATGTAAATAAGACTGTATGGATCGTTGAGTTCTGTATATTTCAGTTTTATTCTCCAGACAGTTCTTATAGTCATCGAAGGAAATTTTACTTTTTACAATATTGGTCTTTATCCCTTTCGATTTCTTTATGGTATCTTTCCCCTCAACTTTAAGCGCGTACATCTTTGATCGTAAACCTATGAAATGGGTCATTAAAGTACCGTTTAGCTCATCTTTCATTAGACCGGGAACTTTTTTATTAACTAATGGGATATTGTATCGGTTGTTGGGCTGATAGTCACTCGTATCAAATTTAGCAATATTTTCTTTTATAATTTCCTCATAAACATCTTCACATTTTATGTCATAAATAAGGCTATCCGTATCAGTATACAGCAATTTACAAGCATTATTTTCAAATTTTTGTAACATAAAATTATAGTGAAAATCATATATACAAGTTTTCGATATATCTAAAATACATAATCCGATGTATAGAGGCTTGTTGAAAAAAATTTCAGACTTATTTAATTCAATGGCCACTAAGCTCTCGTCAAATATAGCACGACTATGGAAATTGGGGCTAGCGATGTAATTTTTGGCACCATATCGACCCTCCCATTTCGACACCAATTTTACAAGCCGATGCTTACGAATATTTTCCATGGTCTTTCCAAAAACCGCATTAATTAGTAGCTTATATAGATTCTTTTCAAATTCATTTTTCGAACTGGCGCGCAATTTCGTATTTAAGCCTATGTACGGTTTTAGCCATGGAGATTGTTTAAACTGTAATATGCGGTGAATTTTTACAAGTTTAACTCCCAAGGATAAAGCTTGCTTTAAATTTCTATAGTGTATTACATATCGGGTTTTATTGTAAAGTGTTGTCATCAGTTTTGGTAATTTTGATCCCGGTGGCACTAGGTGTTCTGGACAGAGAGGCATATCTTTATGTTTGTCATGTAGATGTTCCGGATACTCTAAATCAACTTCGAGAATATATCCGTTTTCTGAGTCGTCTGGTACGTCTGTCACGTTAAAATTTTCAAAATTCTCCACCCACCCAAACCCCTTGTAGGGCAAAAAGGCCTCCATTGCCCACCCGTACATGTTATTCACATCAAGATATAATAAATAAGAATTAGGTTTTGATAAATCATATTCTGGCAAAAATTTATTAT